>JAMZAV010001809.1:0-207543 GCA_024449915.1 Sweltsa coloradensis
ATAAATATATACTCAGTCATTGCTTTCTATGTGTACAAAACACGTGTATTATTATTAGTATGGTATCATTGCTAGTTTTTATGTCATAGCAATTAATGTAGCTATGCGGTAGCAGATCCTTATACTATCTGCTCCATCGGAGGTTTGCAGATGGTGACGTCACCGGTGGGATAGTTCTAGCCAATCAGCGGTCACTAATTTAAAATACCGATCGACATTGGCCCGCTCGGCCCCGCCGATGCTGCTAGTATCTGCATTCTTTCGATAGAGCAGCTATATGTTGTTTTTAAACAGCATTGAATTGTCATAACACATAAAACCGTAATTTCTCAATAGCGTGCCCTACTTGTGTACCATCAAATAACAAGATGATATCATTAAATTTACGTGGTTTATGTGTGTGACGGCCTTCTTTCAAAATGGCCGCCATTGGTGCCATTCTGTTAGTTTGACATGACCCTACACAAAAGTTATTTTTCAATGGCATGTTCTATGTATTTACCCAATTTCAACATTCTTTCATCAAATGTAAAAAAAAAAAAATTGCCGCCATCTTGTAAAATGGCCTCTATTGGTGTCGTGGGACAATTCTGAAAAAGCCCAACATTCAAATCATTTTCCAGTTACATTCCTAATAATATGGTGTGTCAAATGTTATATGTGTATCATAAACGATCAATCCGTATATCACTTATCTGCATGTCTTATAATATGTAATTTTCTATAAATAATCCCATTATGTTCCCAGGATGACCAAATATATAATTTAATTGGTAATTTCATGTAGAATTCAAATATAACTTCAGTTTTTACTACAGCTGTAATAAAAATTATAGAAAATATATGAAAACCAAGAGCGTGTTCTATATGCATGTGCCTAAAAGAAGATGGCGTCGTAAAAAACTTAGGCCCAGAATGACAGATGTCTACCCAAGATTTTTTCTATCCTTAAAAAAAACCCTAACAGGATTAGAAGATAAAATCCATCCAGGTCGAAATTCCTACGGGTCTTATGGCCAGGGACTGCACTATCATGTGCAAATCACAGGATATTAATGAGAATCATTTAACGCACATGTTAAGTTTTGTAAATATTTTAGTTTGAAAAGCCCATTATATACAAATTCTGTTATAGCCAGCTTGTTGCCAATATGCTGACACACATAAGTGAATTTTTCCAAAATCATCGGATTGATATTGTACACTTGAGATGTCCGTAAATTAAGGCGTAGTTAGGAAAAAGTGGGTTCACGAGGTCTATTTCGACCTATAACAGACTATTCCATTGTTGTATTTTTATGTAAATTGCATTTGTATTGTTGCAAATTTTCTTCTAAATTGAATACAAGTAAAATCAAGTATCTGAAATTATTTTTCTGACATTTATTTTGGTTTTAGTAAGTCAATGTGCGGCGTTAGAAATGAAGCGTCGGCCATCTTTGAAGCGTCGTGACGTATCGTTAGCAGTGAAATTTTTTCTTCAGTTATACAACAATACATGCTCCGTGATGTGTAGAACCGAATTGTATGGGTTAGCCCTTGCCCCCCAAGTTGAGCCCATTTTAGGCCTTCTTGCCTTCGAGATGAACGACTAAAAGCAGTACATGATGAAATAATGTAAATACGGTATCAACATAATTATTATTTTATAATAAACACACTTCATATCATATCATCTTCAACGAACTTATTCATAAACAATCAATATGTCTATCCAGGTTAACAAGTACTGCATCTTGCAACTACGGACCAATAAAAAAAATATGCTGTAATTCTCTCTATTGATATGATAGGCCTACGTACCGGATGTCTGTTCTAAATGTCAGCGCAATCTTCGGCTGATTTTCGATGTACACACACACACGGAAGCGCCGTTTGAGTTGAATGGAGACACTCAGTCGCTCCGCTCCCTCGTTTAATTAGGGATTAAAATATAATATTTGGTTCACAATTCGTGTTCGTGAATTAACCCGTATTGACTTTCCCTCGGATCCATCATTTGAAGAAATTGAATGCTGTGATTATGGCGTGAGTTCCAATTCCAGGAACATTCACTTGTTTCCTGTCTAGCAATGACAATGCCAGTTAAGCTATAGATAAATTTACGAAAACAAACTGTCCTGTCTGTGAAACGATTTTACTAAAATCTACTAATTATTTTATTTTTGGTGGATTGGACTTTTCTGGCAATCTATACAATGCTCTATTACCCGTGTACAAAGAGAATACGAGCCCGGAGAAAAAATACGATTGGAATAAAATTTAGTCAATTATTTATACATTTAACTGTAACGATATGTTTAAGAATGAGACTGACCTATTTTCCATAGCATAACGCTTTAGTATAATCAAGGCATACACAAATGGCAAACAGGTGCTCAATCAAAATCTTTTTTCGAACACAAGATGCGAAAAAAATACACAATTTAAAATAATATATAACCATAACTCACTAAGTATAATATTTTAATTAAATGATCACTGTTAAAATATTCAATGGAATATATTCCCGGTGATTATGGGTGCAGACAGTAGGGTATGAAGATAGGGTTAGGGATGGGTAGCCCCCCTCCCCTTTCCAGTTTCACCCCACACTGTCACCCCCACACAGTACATCACGCCGCAGCAGGCACGTATTTTAAACCGCTATGAGATAAGATTCTCCTTCGTGACCGTCTAGCGATGAGAGCTTTGTGTTTGTGTTAGATTGATAAATCATTGACAATGACTTAATATTGTATTTGATCTTTAGGAAGGATATCTCTAGCGTCTCTAGTATGATACATTTACGACATTGATTAAAGAAGCCATCATTAATCAATGATTATTTACGAATAGACCACTGTGATCTAAAGCAGATTGCGAATATAAAAAACATGGTTCTGAGGAATGTTTTTTTAACTGCTATTTTGCATCTTTCAAACGTTTAATCTCCATGCGCTCCGTGTTGCGGGAATACATGCCCCCCCCCCCCCCCATCAGAGCATGGACCCTCAGTAGTCACGCAATCATGAAAACTCAACCGATCACTAATGCGCGTTGCAATTAATTACTTGGCATTTGGCAACGTCGAAGTAGGAGCCGAGCCCGAGCGCGTTTCTGAGGAATTCCAGCCCATTGTAAGAAGGTATTTTTGTCATTCGTCACAGCTCAAGCCTCATATTCACAGCCAAATATTTAGACCAAATTAATAAATTACATATTATGCAATTACTACGAACTGAGAAAACTTCTGGTACGGTACAGCTGAAATTAAACAGTAATAAAATATACACTAGGCTGCTTCGCGCTTTTCCTAGTCGCGTTGATGGATGAGCTTTTTTGTAAGTTACAATCTTACAAAATCATTTTTGTTTAATTTGGATATTTCTTTAAGTAGTATTGCTATGGTAATACCAATTAATAGAATGTAAAAATATCTGGAGGCCCGAAGATTTGTTTTTTGTACGCATTGAAGGTGATTGTTGTCAAGTTTCTATATTACTTGCTAATTATTATACACCTCAAAACACTTATATTAAATAAAACCTTTATTTCTATTGATTCTGGCAAAAATTTTCAACTTTTTGTTTCAGAAGGAACTACATCACCACTACCTTAATGTCCATGTAAAATATGAACGTTGTAACTCCACCCGTTTGGTCAGAATTGGCCCAAATATCACGAAAAAATCGTAAAGTACGATAAATATGAGAAATATTTCTTCGATTGTACCAAAAAACGTGGCAGGACTAAGTTTAGAGATTTTGAAGATCCCCTCCAATTTTTATCAAGATCGCATATGCCGTTTGCCCGGTTGAGCGCGAACAAACAGACAGAAAAACAAACAAACCAAAAAAACACCCGAGCTATTTTTTGGGGGTCAGAGAAATTGAAGTCTTTGCTTCGCTCATCTAATCACACGAAATATTTTAACGAATAATGAGCGTTTTTTGGACATGTCTAGCTACTAGCTAATATTCTTGGCGATACCTGTAGCTTTTTTCATACATTCTTTTACTACAACTTAAAAAAATAATTACATACATAGATATAAAAGAGAAGGTTGATTATAATGAATATTGCAAAATACTAAATAAATAAATAAATAAATAAATAAATGCACCGGTATTTTGATTTTGTCTCAGTGGCGTATCAAGGGGGATTGACCCCCTCCCTAAAACCACCCTAGTCTCATATTTTTAAGAGCACAAACAGTAGTTCGAGAGGGGTACAACAAGGGTTGACGTTGACTTGACAGGCGTCCCGATTTTAGGTGTTGGTCTCGCGTCCCGACGTTATAATGAAAAATGTGTATTAATAATTAATTATATTTATTAATCTGGCAGCACCTTAGAGGTATGGAATACCTTTAACAAGTTTTGTTAACACATGTACCATTATCCATTAGTTTTTTGTTTGGTTTATTTGGATTAAGGACGCGTCAACCGTTAGGTCATAATGCACCACTCTAGCCTAAGGGGGGGGGGGGGGAGGAGGGGCCCATGCTGGTCAGAACCAGCCACGGGTAAGGGGAGGAAGGGGGGTTTCTCACGTCGCGGTCGTCATCGTCTTTGTCATCGTTCGTTGTGTCACTGTCATCGTCGCCGGGGGGTCGTCAAGGGAAGGGGGCAAGGTCCCCGACGACGATTGCCAGAGCTCGCCTCTAGTTTCGCGGAGTAAGATATTCCGCTCTTTCTAGCTGATGTTTGCGAGGTGGACTTTTTCTCTTGAATCGCCTTTTACGATTAGCAGAGCCATGCTCTGGGCCAATTCTACCCGGGCCCAGACGAAACCTACGATCTGCAAAGTAATTGAAAAAAATGAGGCTAGTCTGGATCTACTCAGACGGTATAATTCAACAGTACCAAAAGCCATTACAAACCCGTAGTAGGCAGGATTGTGGATTAGAACCCCAATTTTTGTTAATGTTGTTTATAATGGATTGCAATATTGATCGCGAAACCTACAAACAAAATGCTTGTGTTGAAAAATGTATAATAATATTATGTTTAAATATTTCCGCGCGTCCTAATTTACGTTGACATCCGCTCTGCTTCTAGTAGTTCATGGCAAAGTCTACAGACAGCGCTGCGGACTACGTAGTGTATACAGTTGCTGCTAGGTACCAGTAGCTTCGCTCGAGCTGTCGGGCACGCCACCTACATTGTTCGCGGAGTACTACATGAGCGGAGCAAAAATTTTCCGTAGACACTCGGCATAGGCCGTTACGACTCTAGCTATATATTAGTCACTCAACGCTACTAGGCTTAAGATAAACATATACCTCATGAACCTCGTAGGCCTATCGTTGGGTAGGCCTAGACCACCAGAATCCTTTTTCTTCTTTTGCTGATGCAATATTTCAAATAAGATTGCATGGCATTACTCAAGAACTGACGCCTAGGCTCCTAAAACCCGATTTTGAAAAGGTCTTGGGAACATTTACGTCTACAAATTGACAGTTGTCAAGTCCCATGTGTTATTTGTTTACTATTGAAGTGGGCGAAGACCACTGCCTTCAAACCTTGTCGTTCCCACCGCTCGCGTCTGCGCGCTCTCCCATTGGTTGAATAAATTATGTTCAAGACAACGGCTGGGATAGTTGTCGGAGATACTTTACGAATTCGGGTTCCTCAATCCGACTGTCGCAAAATACCGTCGAGGCTAGACTTTCCGAAATTCGGTTTTCGTGGTCGGCCGAAAAAATACTTTCCGACAGTTCGTCGAGGCTAGGCCCCCAGATGTTAGTTTGACTCAACTTTTTCATACGTAACTGTAAGCATAAGGTTTTGTATGTTAAAAATTGCTCAACTTTCTTACGCATTAAAACAGTGTCTTAAGCTAATTGCATTAAAACTAGTGCATTTGTGTGAACACCAGTACGTGTTCCCTATGTTACAACATTACGGCAACGCGTTAAAACCTTATGCTTACTTCTTATATTTTTGTCTGGATCCACCTTTAAAAACATTTTCAGCCGCGGTAAGGTTAAACTACCATAGTAAGCCGCCATCTTTTACAATCAGGTGAACGTCACCGCTTGCAGCGCTACTGGTGGTGAAACGTCATACGGTCCCCCATTGTGATCGCGATTGGGCGACAACTTGCGTCACTTTTCCATTTTGTGATAATAGGCCACTAAACAGCTGCTGAAATACTGGTGCCGTCACACATCGATTCGATAATCTATACTCTCGTTGAAGAGGGTTGGCAACATAACAAATACAAACTATAGAAATCTTGCTTCTTCTTGATCTATGAAGTACCAACTTTTGAAACGGAACATCGGCAAAAATGCGGGAAATTTGAAAATACGCGAAATTTGAAAAATAACCAAAATATCCGTAAATCGAGTGTGATATCCTTGAATCCGTAAGAAGACCTAAATATCCGTATTTACGGATGAAATCCGTAAAAATGGTTGCCCTGAAATAGGGAATGTTCACCAAGGCCAAATATTGACGTGTGTGTAAGAAGTGGATAGAAAACCTCTTTAAAAACACCATTACTGCAATTATACCAATTTAAAGTAGTCTAAATATATTTTATATTCTATTTTTGCACAAAGTTTGTCCTAGGTTCGGTTCGATTTTAGGTTCGAGGTTCGAAATTTTCCTCAAGGTTCGGTTCGAAAAAAAAATCAAGGTTCGCACACCCCTACTTTCTGCCGTAAGAATAATTTTTAACAATTCTTACGTTCTGCCGTAAGAATAAACACAGTGTTTGAAAAAAGTTTGGTTTGAGGTTCGAGGTTTGCAAACCTTTTTATTGCAGGTTCAAGGTTTGGTTCGAAATTGAAAAATCCAGGTTTGCTCAACCCTACATACTGTGTATACTGTACCTACATGTATTATTATTTTAAGTTACTTACTGATACCTATGTAATATTTTGTTCCAGATTTCAAAAGTTTACTGTATTAGTAACTGTTCCTTGAAAATGGCTAACAAGCAGTACACACACATTAAGCACGAATACGAGGTGTCTTTCACTAATAACACCACAATATTTCCTTGCAACGATGAAGAGATTGGAGCGATTCCATCAATTACTTTCGATTTTACACCATTGGAGAAAATTCAGTCTCTCGAAGATAAGTTTATTTGTGGTAAGTTTGTTTTGTTGAGGGTTCGTTACCGGTACTGTTTTGGTGCTTTCTTGTCTATTTTTTGTTTGTTTTTCAATTTACCATGATACTGCAATTATTTTATACCTATACACATGAAGTCTAAGTGGCGGTAAAAGCAATTACTTTTAGTTTTAGGCCATTCAAACTCAAAGTAATCACCCCGTCTCGATCGTCGGAAGTTGATTGCTTAAATTTGCTGCATCTATAGGTTTAACTAGCACTATGCAGGTAGTTGTGTTCTACTATTATTTTGTTGATATTTTTTATGTAATAATAACAACCTCCTATCGGTAGAAAGATCATAGCATGTCTGATAGTTATTGGATGAGCGTAGCGAGCGAAGCGAAGATTCCATTTCACTACACTGAAGAAAAAAATCCGGAATGTTTTTTTTTCTTTTTTTTTCTTTCTTTTTGTATTTTTGTGTGTTTGTTAACACGATTCCAGCTAAACCGATAATCCGATTGCGATGAAATTTTATGGAGACCTTCAATGTCTCTGAACTTAGAACTGCCACGTTTTTGAGCGCAATCGGGAATTTTTTTCTCATAAAAAACGCAATTTTACGATTTTTTCGATTTTTAAAAAATTTCTTCGTTTATAACCCTACATGCTTTATCCGATTGTAATGATTTTTTCACAGAACCTCAATTTTATGAATTAAGATATTCGTGTGAAATTTGAGCGTAATCGAAAAATTATTTCTCATGAAAATCAAAATTTTACGGGTTTTTTCTTTTCTAAAACAATTCTTTGACTTGTAACACCTACATGCTTTATCTTATTGGAATGATTTTTTCACAGAACCTTAATTTCATGAATTAATATATTTGTGTTAAATTTGAGCGCAATCGAATAATTATTTCTTATACAAATTGCAATTTTACGATTTTTTTCTTTTTAAAAAATTACGAATTATTAAAAAAATTAGGTTAATTTTTTATTTTATTTTATTTAATAATAAAAATTAAGTTAATTTTTTTTTGATTTAATTTAATTTAAAAAAATCTTCGACTAAGTAATGATTTTTTCACAGAACAACAGAAAATCCGCGTAACACATGGCATCTCAATGCACCATATACGCTCATCCAACAACGCGGCGGGACTTAAGCGTTTTCCTAGTTATACCATATGTTTTATTGCAGATGTTATTGGAGTTGCCCGAGTTATTGGTGCCATTACCCAGATCACGTCCAAGAATTCAGGGAAGCAGTTCATTATACGAAATGTCACTCTTGTTGATGAATCTGGCACTGCTGTAAGATCACCGACTTATAGACGGGTTTAGCATATGTTTGGGAAAGATTAATATGAACCAACAGCTTACCTTTGGTACTTTCTGGCAGCCATGTTACGGTTTCTTTTCTTTTCTGTCAATTGAGATACTAGGCTATAGGCTACTGGTAATAAAGCGTTGGTTGCACATTGTTGATTCTTGCCGCGTCATGCTTGTGCGCGTTTTTTCTCAACTACACAGTGATTGTTGGTAGTTGGGGTTCATCAATTATCGCGGACTGACTAATCTTGTACAGTAAGACCTCAATTATCCGAGGTGGATGGGACCGAGCTATGCTCGGTTAACGAAAAACTCGGATGATAAGGACTTCCTTGTTTACCTCCTCCCAGCAGGGCCCTAGTATATGAAAGTGATATCTCAAGTGTAAAACTTGTGAAATACCATTAAACAGCCTCTTAGTGATGACATCGGCTGCCGACTGCTTTGTTGGTAGAATGAATGTGTGGTCTCGTTATCTTATCTCGTAGCATAAACGACTGCTTTGCTGATCGAATGAATGAGTGGTCTCATTATTGGATGAGCGAAGCGAAGACTTCAATTTCACTGACCCCTCAAAAAATTTAGCTCCAATGTTTTTTTTTTTCTGTCTGTTTGTTCGCACGATTCCGGGCAAACGGCATATGCGATCTTGATGAAAATTGAAGGGGACCTTCGAAATCTCTGAACTTAGACCTGCCACGTTTTTGGGTACATTCGAAGAATTATTTCTCATGAATATCGTACTTTTACGATTTTTTTCAATTTGTAATGCGATATTTTCTTGATATTTGGTCCGCGGCCGGGCAAACGGCTACTCCGATCTTGATGAAACTTTAGGGGAACGTTTGAAATCACTAAAGTTAGATATGATATGATTCTGGAGGCAATCGAATAAATATTTCTAATGAATATCGACCGTACAACTTGCGTGCAGCTTCGAAATGACCTCGCCGCCCCCGCACCTTTTGACTGCTACATGCACGCACACAGCAGTGAGCCTCGCCTTGCTGTCAGTCTGTTGCAGCTTAAAAGTGGTCCTACGCAAACTAAATACTTACATAAAAGCTCATCCATCAACGCGGCGGGACTTTAGCGTTTTCCTAGTCTTATCTCATAAGCCATTCATAACGTAAACAAAACTACTCTGCGAGAGTCTTGGCCCCAAGCCAATTGACTGACTAGTGAGGCGATACGTAGTTCATGGCTTGGTAGGAGGAGGAGGGGGGGTGATGGTTATCTCCGCGTCTGTCATTGATTGGATGTCCCGATGCAATGTTTATTTCTTCATAACTAGGAAAACGCTAAAGTCCCGCCGCGTTGATGGATGAGCTTTTTAAAGTTTTTAGTTTGCGTGGGATATCTTTACTTTTGCAAGTGCTTTGTTTTGCTGCCTACGCATTGTAGGTGATTGTTGTCAAGTTTCTATTGTTTCTTGTCAATTGGTATTATTTACTGTAAAAAACTTATATAAAAAGCTTTATTTCTATGGATTCTGGCTAACTTTTTCAACTTTTTCACTCAAAAGGTACTACATCACCATAACCTTAATGTCCATGTGAAATATGAACGTTGTAGCCCCAACCGTTTGGTCAGAATCGGCCCAAATGTCACGAAAATATCGCACTAAAAATCGAAAAAAATCGTAAAAGTACGATATTCATGAGAAATATTTCTTTGATTTCTTTGATTTCGAAGGTCCTCTCAAATTTTCATCAAGATCGCATATGCCGTTTGCCCGGTAGAGAGCGAACAAACAGACAAAAATACAAACAAAAAAACACCCAAGCCAAATTTTTTGGGGGTCAGTGAAATTGAAGTCTTCACTCCACTCGCTCCACTCGCTACGCTCATCCAATCATAGCCAGCCTCTATCATGTCGTCTTCAAGACCATATTTTCTCTTTTTCTCTCTCCCTCCCTCTCTTCTCTCTTTCGTCCGCCGTCTTCCAGCAAAGTCGCGGCGGCAAGCACTGACAAAGACCAATATAATCGAGCGGATTAAAGGAAAATACAAGAACATTTAGGGGTTTTGTGGTAGAGGGCTGAATTTTGGATTGTATACTCAGAACAACATTATAAGAAAATTGCCTCGAGGAGCCATGAAAAATCCATCCGGTTAAGGGGGTGGAAGGGGGTGAAAAAATGGCATTTTTCAAATATTAAAAAATTCAAAAATCAAACTAAATTTGATCCTAAGATTACAAAATTATTACATATTGTAGATAAAAGTCCAAATTTTAATAAAAAAAATATATATCACCATATATGTATATCTAGCCAGATTTTGCACCCTTTGTCTTTTTTTCACAAATTTACCCACTGTGCTGGGAGGATTAGCCTACCAGTTACGGGTTAAGTGATAGGGCCGTGAATTTTGTCTAAAACACTCAGAAGAATGATCTCAAAAAATTGGCCCGAGGAGCCCTCAAAAAAGTTGCTTGCTTATAGGAGAAAGGGGGGGTGTACTAAAAGGGGTTGATAAAACTAAAATAAAGAAATCCGTATTCAAATATTATATTTAGAACGCCATATTAATGTGTATTGTAGATTAAGGGATTAAGGCTAATTTTAAAAAAATTCACCATATATGTAAATCTGATCAGATTATGCGCCCTTTTCCCATTTTCATAAATTTCCTCAATATTACGAAAGTGTATCGTGCGACCACTCTTTTTGTCACAAATTCTCCTAATATTACGAATTAGGACGAAAACAAGATTTTGTGATGCTTTGGGTACATTTTTACTCAATGGACTTTGATCCCATTTTAACAAATTCACTCAATTTTAACGAAAGTGTATCGTGTGACCACTCGTTTTGTTCAAAATTATGCCAATAGTAAGAAAAAGGATAAAAAAAGTTTTTTAACACCTTAGGTACAGTTTCACTCAATGGACTTTGACCCCATTTTCAAAAGTTTACTCAATATTAACGAAAGTCTATCATGTGATGACTCGTTTTGTTCAAAATTATCCTAATATAACGAATTAGGACGAAAATAAGATTTGTCATGCTTTGGGTACATTATCACTCAATAGACTTTGATCCCATTTTCTCAAGTTTACTCAATATCAACGAAAGTGTATCGTGTGACCACTCGTTTGGTCCCAAATTATTCAAATAATACGAATTAGTACAACATAAGTATTCTTCACGCACTTTGAAAATAAAGAAGAGCTTAATCAAAAAAGTTATTAAAAAAATGTATTTACTCCACATTTCATTGGTGAGGGAATTACGTTAACGGAATTACTGAACACTATTGCTCTGAAACAGTGTTAAATGTAGGTAAAGTAGACTCCCTTGTTTAGTAATCACCCTTGTTTTCATAAGACCATCATTAAGAGTAAGATTTAACCATATGCAAGCATAATTTAAATATAACATTCGCTGGTGTAGTTCCGTTACCATGGGGTCGTCATTCCGTTATCGAAAAAATACCTAAAAACAGTTCAAATATCAACCAAAATGACCAACATCTTTAAAGCTTTTCAATAATTTCCATTAGACCATGAGTTAGATTAAACCACACGCAAGCATTACTAATGAAATCACCTCGCCTCCCCCCACCCCCACCTTCCCTCCCACACACGCACGCTCTGCGGGGACTTTAACTTTCCGGATATCTTGTGGCAACCCTGCGACGACTGTCCCGAATCTCTGTCGCCAACAATAAGCGGAACTACCAACACAGACGCGGCAACCGACTTCATTGACATCCTAGATGAACTTGACCTACATCAGCAGGTACCCTTTCCCACTAGACAAAAAAACTACCTGGACCTGCTGTTTACAAACAACCTAGACTTTTCAGTGACAGTCAGTCACGTGGAACCAGCTGTACAGTCGGATCACTCCGCATTCCAATGCACCATTGTACCTCCGAATAAGCGTAACTCTTACAAATCAAAACAACAAACCAAACTAAATTGGAACAAAGCCGATCTAGGTAAACTCAACAACTTATTGTGGAACTGTCAATGGAGCTGTATGGACGCAACGAATGATGTGAATGAAAAATGTGATCTATTCTATGCTCTACTGGGAAATGCAATCGAAGACTCTGTTCCTATTGTCAAAGTAAACGTTATGAAATATCCTGCCTGGTTTGACCGTGACGTCATCGCTGCATTGAAGGACAAAAGTCGAGCTTACAGGCTATGGAAACGGACCAAACAGGTATGTGACATCGTGGAGTTCCAACAAAAAAGAACTACGTTTAAAAAACTTCTAAAATGTAAACATAAACGATACTTATCTTAAGTCGACTCTGATGTCTCTAAGAATCCGAACCTACTCTGGGGATATATACGGCGAAAAACAAAAACTAAGAGAATACCTATAGACGTAGAACACGAGGGGACCAAGGCAACCAGCACTGACACCTGTTGTCGTCTGTTCTCAAACTACTTTCAGTCCACGTTTCAGCCAAAATCAGATGCAACTCTGCCCCTACCTGACGTTCCGGTATACTGCGATGAATCTCTGTCGCTCTTCACACTCTCAAGAGAAGACGTCGAACAAGGTTTAAGTCACCTGATCAATAACAAATCTCCTGGCCCTGATTCTATCCCTATTAGAGTTATAAAGCACTGTCGCAAGGCGCTAGCTCCCCCCCTCACAGCAATATTCAATCATTCCCTAAAAACGGGTATATTTCCTAGTCGCTGGAAAAATGCTCACGTTAGCCCCGTTTTAAAGAAAAGCAGTCGCTACAAGGTTACGAACTACAGGCCAATCTCTCTTCTTCTTGTGCTCTCCAAAGTTTTTGAATTACTTATACACAAAAACATTTATCACCATGTAAGAAATAAAATAGCCCCTGAACAACACGGTTTCATTCAACGCCGTTCAACAGTGACCAACCTAGCTGAATTTACATCCGATTTAACTAACAACATTGACATGAAACAACAAGTTGACACGGTGTACACGGACTTCTCTAAAGCTTTCGACAGTGTCGATCATAGGCTTCTCCTCCATAAAATAAAAGGCTATGGAATCTGCGGACAGCTGTACGAACTTCTTTCGAGCTATCTCTGTGAACGTACACAAACTGTTGTGATAGATGGCACAAAATCAACAACTGAGAACGTCTCATCTGGGGTACCCCAAGGATCCATTTTAGGCCCATTGTTATTCACCATGTATGTAAACGATATCCCAAAGTGTTTTGAATCATCCAAGTGCCTCATGTACGCGGACGATCTAAAAATATATCGCCCTGTTAATAATCAACAGGAATGCTTATTACTCCAAAATGATCTTAACAGTTTATCATCATGGTGTACACGGTGGAAACTAAATCTTAACGTTTCAAAGTGCAAAATTATAACTTACACTAACAAAAGGAAAAACATTATTGTTTTTCAATATATGATTGATGGTTCGATTCTTGACCGAGTACAGTCAATAAATGATCTGGGTGTTACGATGACCGGCGACGTATCATATAACAAACACATTGACACTATCAAGCCACGAGCATTTAAACTCCTCGGCCTCATGAGACGCAACTGCCTGCATCAATTCTCATATGCAACGAATCGGCTATTGTACGTAGCTCTCGTGAGACCCAAAATCGAATATGCCAGTGTGGTGTGGAATCCGCATCACAAAACTAAAATCGAGGGCCTTGAAAAAGTACAAAAAAGATTTGTAAAACTGTTGTGCATGAAATCTAATATTGAGTATCATAGGAATGAGTATGTAAGTCATTGTGATCTCAGCAGGATTCGCACGCTATGTAGCAGGCGAAAGATTATAGATATGGTTTTCTTGTACAAAGTTGTAAATAGTTATGTTGATTCTCCACTTCTTGAGAAACTAAATTTTCATGTTGCATCACGGGTAACTAGGCATCAGTGCCCTTTTTATCCAACTAAAAGTAGAATTGACGTTTCCAAACACTCATGCATCAACAGGCTACAAAACACCTATAACAGTCTCTCAGTCTTAAACACAAGCCTTGATTTTCATTTTATTATTTATTTTTATTATTTGTTCCGTAACACATTCATTGTTTAAATATATCACGAGGATGGCAGAAAAGAGCAGAGCTCCAAACACACTTGGTGACTGCCAACCTTATAACAATAAATATAATAAAAGATAACAACATTATTACAATCATTAGTAAACCTATAAAAGATAGAAAATAAGTAAAGAAATATACACTTCAATGAATTACTATAAAAATGAATCAGTAAAAAGAAACTGTTGAATTAATTTTATAATGTAAAAACATGTGTGCTTAGGGCAGATTTTAAATTGTCTAACGAGCGACTCTCAAAGGAAGAGCATTCCATTCATTACAAGTCCTGTAGTAGAAGCCATTTTGGTAAGCTGTTGTTCTTGCAAATGGAGGCTTGAGAATTAATCCTCTACCAAGTTCTGCTCCTCGACTACAGACTTGCAATCTTGCGTATGGGTCCAGATCAATAGTACAGTGTAACATTCCCCATAGAAATTGCAGTTCTACTTTTTTTCTGTAACTTTCTAGCAATGGAATGTCTAAAGATGTACGTCTTGCAGTAGCACTGTCACTTTGAAATTTTGTCCTTGCAGCTATAATGCGCGTTGCTCGACTTTGTACACGCTCCAATTTTGTTTTGTTATAATCTGATGTGGGATCCCATGCTGGACAGGCGTAAAGGAGATGAGGTCTCACTAATGCTAAGTATACAGCCCGTTTAATACTGACGTGAGTATGATGAAGGTTTCTTGCTATAAAATAGAGTTGTCTGGAGGCTTTAGCTCTTACTATTTCAGTATGCGTATTCCATTTTAGATCACTAGTTATTGTATACCCAATAACTTGACACCATTCTTTTCCAGTATTGGCAAACCGTTTATTTGGTAACTGCAACGCAATGGGTTCTTAGATCTAGAGAATCTGATGAATACACTCTTTAAAGGGTTCAGCTTCATTCCATTTTCAACAGACCAAGTGTTTATATTGTCCAAATCGGTCTGGAGTGCATCAGTGTCATCTTTCGTAAATATTTTCCTATAGATCGTGCAGTCATCAGCAAATTGGCTTATTTCTGAGGAAACGCTTTGGGGTAAATCCATCATAAATATGTCAAAAAGCAACGGGCTCTTGCATCATTTAAATCTCTCTTGTACAGCACCATTGTTGACACCTAAAAATATCTACACACATACAAAAGTGCGAGTGCAATCGCATTCACATTCACACTGTCAAACACACACACATAATTTAACATACTTACACACGCACACATGCATCAACATACACTCTCACATGCACACACACGTGCACATACAAATACACATACATGATTAATTTATAGTATTGTAGTACGTATATGAGAAATTAACGATTAATTATGTTAGTATAAAATATAAATTGTTAGTTTATAAGTTAATATATTATATTTGCACTTGTGGAAAATAATTTCTGTCGCAAATAAAGACTTAATAATAAAACGTATTTGCACAGCGAATACAGTCAAACGCAGGGCGGCGATAGGACAAATCAAGCCGCAGTCAATGGAAGGGGTCCCCGACGACGAACCTCACATACCAGCCAATGTGAGCGAGAAGGACCCTGTTTTTTGTCTTCTTGTATATGATCAGCAGAGCTACTCTAATACGCTGGGCCAAATTCTACCCCGGGCGGCGGGCGCAGGCGGGGTAAATTTATTAGAGTTGCTGATTGATATTGCCATATATTAATTTTTGTTGCTAATTCTTTCATAAGATACTTCATAAGAAAACAGTAGTTATGAATACCATACAAACGGGAGGATCGACTGATGAAAAACGCTCATCCATCAACGTGACTGTATTAAATAGCATACGCAACGCGGCCAGTATTCACAGTGCATAATTCAAACATCATTAATGTTTTATTTGATCGAATAGGTGTGTTGACTCTCGACTACAAAACCACCAATTTATTAGGCTGTTTCTAAATAGGCTATTTTACACTTAATCTTAAAAAATAGGTCAAAGACCTTGTGTGAAAATGTACCCAAGGTGTTAAAATCTTATTTTCGTCCTAATTCGTTATATTAGGATAATTTTGAACTAAACGAGTGGTCACAAGATACACTTTCGTTAATATTGAGTAAATTTGTGAAAATAGCATCAAAGTCCATTCAGTGAAAATGTACCAAAGGTATGACAAAATCTTATTTTCGTCCTAATTCGTAGCATTAGGATAATTTGAGACAAAACGAGTCATCACATGATAGACTTTCGTTAATATTGAGTAAACTTGTTAAAATGGGGTCAAAGTCCATTGAGTAAAAATGTACCCAAAGCATCACAAAATCTTGTTTTCGTCCTAATTCGTAATATTAGGAGAATTTGTGACAAAAAGAGTGGTCGCACGATACACTTTCGTAATATTGAGGAAATTTATGAAAATGGGAAAAGGGCACATAATCTGATCAGATTTACATATATGATGAATTTTTTTTAAATTAGCCTTAATCCCTTAATCTACAATACACATTAATATGGCGTTCTAAATATAATATTTGAATACGGATTTCTTTATTTTAGTTTTATCAACCCCTTTTAGTACCACCCCCCTTTCTCCTATAAGCAAGCAACTTTTTTGAGGGCTCCTCGGGCCAATTTTTTGAGATCATTCTTCTGAGTGTTTTAGACAAAATTCACGGCCCTATCACTTAACCCGTAACTGGTAGGCTAATCCTCCCAGCACAGTGGGTAAATTTGTGAAAAAAAGACAAAGGGTGCAAAATCTGGCTAGATATACATATTTGGTGATATATATTTTTTTATTAAAATCTGGACTTTTATCTACAATATGTTATAATTTTGTAATTTTAGGATCAAATTTAGTTTGATTTTTGAATTTTGTAATTTTTAAAAAATGCCATATTTTCACCCCCTTCCACCCCCTTAAGGTTCAAGTCTACCCTTGCTTCCGCCGTGTCTTACTAATCTTCATATGGCGTCTATACCGTTGCTTCAATCACCATGAGGTTTTGTGTTTTGTACAGAAAACAGATGTCTGCATTGATGTCTGGTATTTAAATATTTAAATAAAATTTATTTGATAGTCGTAGCATCAATTAATGACAAATTCTAACTAGAAATTGCACACAGCAATTAAGTATATCCTTAATAACTAGTATTTAAAATTTCAGAATGTTATCTTTAATATTAACGTAATTATACGCGAACTAGTACGTGAAATAAATTAGTCTGATAGTGCTGTTCTCTGGTGAAGGATTGATGAACGTCATACTCTCGTCAGAAAGGAGGCTGGACGAAGAAATGTGTTCCGCTAGCCCCCCTACCCTACCCTACCCTTCTACGCGACAATAGACAACAGCCGAACTTCGAAGCCTCGGGCAAACAAGTGGTCGAGTATCTTGAAATTCCACCCATTCATTGAAACACGGGGCTCAACAAACTGGATGTGAAACGAAAGTATAGTTTCAAAGGAGATGTGAACTGATGTGGCCTTCCAAATCATAAAATCGATACTAGTCATGTGTCTAAAAAAATAACAATCCTCAATGTGCTTTAGGGGCTTTGTTATTGAATGCATGATTTGATGATTGATTCGGATCTATTCATCCTACATTATATTCTATTTGTACATTTTTATTTGTAATTTACATTTGCTCATAAAACATATCGGGATCAATAATTGAATTGTATGGTAAAACTGGAGTACTTCTGATAAACACTAGAATGGTAATACCGTGATTGAGCGAGCGAAGCGAGCGTCTCCACTTGACTCTTATGGCTCGAATGTCTGTTTTTTTTTTTCTGTTACTGCTTCGATACAGGTCGCACCGTTTCTCTGATCGACCTGAAATTTTGCACACATGTACATACCACCTAGGCGGGTTGCTGTATAGTTTTGTGGCAAAATCGTTCAAAAAGTTAAAAAGTTACATTAAAGTTAATCGAAAGTTTTTTTTTCAAACTGAACTGCGACAAAATCTGAGGTGGCCAAATCATTTAGAATGTCCGTCCCATCACGAATATGTTATTTTTATTTTGATCCGATAAGTAGTGTAGATGGAAATTACATTATAACAAAGTCCCGACCATGGCAACGGAAAGTCGCACAGCTTTTTGGCTCATGATAGCGGTCGAACGAAGGCTCGGATCGAGTTGAAATTTTGACTATCCGCAAGTTTTGTTCCCGATTGAATGCCATTAGTTTTGTGGCAAAATCGTTCAAAAAGTCAAAAGTTACATTAAAGTTAATCTAAAGTTTTTTTTTTGAAACTAAACGGCGACAAAATCTGAGGTAGCCAAATCATTTAGAATGTCCGTCCGGTCACGAATATGTTAATTTTATTTTGATCCGATAAGTAGTGTAGATAGCAATTACATTTTAACAAAAGTAACGTTACCATGGCAACGAAAAGTCGCACAAGAATTCTGGTCACTATGTACTGCCACCTAGAAGAAATCAAGAATAAAATAGTTTTCCCAAAGAAATGATGTCAAGGTCCTCTAGATGGCGGTGGATTTTATCCATTCTCTCCTATTTTACAAATTTTCAGCTAAATCGGCCAAGACCTAAAAGACTTATTGGTATATAACATTATGGGAATGTCGTACTCGGGTCGTGTTGCACGTACCGGTGCTCTCTCAACAACGCGTCCAACTGAGCGTTTTCCTAGTATGACATACCGGCGGTAATGGTTCATCTTCATGCTAAATAGTAAGTCAGAAACAAAAGCACGCAACGACGCACGTGTTGAATAATACTAACCTGTATATATTTATTTTTCTCATTAGATTGTCCAAGCTCATAACTAAACTACTGAAGTTAGAAGTAGAAAACTCTTCAAAGTATAATGCACATTTTGCAATCCTACACTTTCTATAGAAGTGATGTGTGTAGAAGGCCTAAGGAGGTATGTGGAGTGTACAAGAGTAGGACCTTGTAGTAGAAATCTATTACTTTTCCATTGACTCAAATGCCCATAAATGAGCTATCAAACAAAATATCTTGAGACGCATTATCGCCTCATGTTTAAGTTGAGTTCCAAATTAATCATTTATCAATAGTTTTAATTAAGTGTCGATAGCATGATTTGGCTTTTTGCTTTTTTATTGAACAAATCATTTTTATCGAATCATTTTTGTCAAGCAGTGAATGCATGCAGTGACCAAGGTATAACGAATTTTCACGCTCAAGGTTCCCCAAAATTCCGCTGGGAGATTGAGTAGACCTTACAATCTTTACTCGTATTTCGGTACTGGCTATGTTTATGTTTTCCATAGTATTGCATGCATTTCAAAACATGTTCTTTTTTTGTGTTTCATGAATAAAATATAAGAATATGTTTAATTGAGGTTTGAGAGTTATGTGACATTCCATATTGCATAAATTTTAAACATTAATTAAGCCAAATTCAGAATGGAACATGGCTCTTTCCCTCGTCAAGCAACGACTTTGGCTGTTTCCTAGTAATTTCTATTGCTTTCCTGTGTGCATCCAAACTACACATAAAAAGCATTTGTAGCCAAATACCAAGATATGCAGACGACAATATTATTAGCAATTCATTTCGTCGGACCAAAGGACGCTACCAAATTCCACCCAGTGCCGTCGCCCAGCGCCGCCCCCCCCCCCCCCCCCCCCCACACAAATCGTGTAATCAACATCTATAGTAAGTAGGCCTATACAAACGTGAGATAGTAGTCTCATTTTGTAATCTTCCATCCAATAATATTTCCCTGAGAACGTCCCAGTCATAGTGGTAAGAGTAAGCGATAATATTGCAAGGTTTATTTTCAAAACGTAACACTCCTTTCAGGGCACATAATGCCATTCATGCCATTCAAGGAGCACACTTTTGTTTTCGTAAGTCAGCTCTTTGAGCAACACACTTCAAGTCTGGTGTTGATAATCTATGCCGATCTCGCCGCGGGTTCTTTTTTTGTCTTTATGGTCATTGACATAGCTTTATATAGCCGATTATATAGTAGGAAGCTCAAAGAAAGGCAGCTGACAAAAAAAAATAGCAAGCTACAAAAAAAGTGACACCTCAACTAACGCGCACCATATTGGGATTAAAAATTGGCGTGTTAGTGCATTGTAATTGAGTGTGAAGTCATAAGTTACATGATGTTTCTCTTACGTGAAGAGTAGTGTATAGTGCAGTCACGGATATTTTGTGATATTTTTGTTGCAAATGCAAGACATTGTTCGGACACTGCTGGTAGCTATGACTGCAAAGTATGTGTGTAGCCTATGTAGCGGTTACCAAGCACAATCGCATTGTTTGTTACGTGGGACTTCCGGTTTAGCATTTTGCCCCTCTGAAATCTGAATCCATCATTTTGTCGAGTTATAATATAGACGATTACTTTCGAGTTCGACTCTAGGTTCGTGAACTAAAATTCATAATAATATATCAGTTTTTCGTCGCTAAGAGCTCAGAAATAAATTGCTTTAATTGTGTAAAATTGTGCATGAGGACTATTTTTATGAATAACAAGTAGGCTGTATTATCGAATTGTAAATAATAAAATTGTTTAATAAACTACCGACTGAACTAAAAAACATAGGCTCATTAGATCGTTTTAAATACTCTGTAAAAAAGTTCCTTATCTCAAAAGCTTATTACTCCATAAACGAGTATTTAGTTGAGAACCTAGTATAATTAAGTTTAGTTTAGACTCAAGATTATGAAAGTGTAATTCATGAACATATTTCTTGTCTATTTATTTATATAATAATTTATAACTATAAGTTTTACTGTTCTCTATATTTTCTGTATTTTGTCTGTACATCTGAAAATGCTTCTTGCAAAATGTAGATACTATGACAATAAACCATTTATTATTATTATTATTATTATTATTATTAATTATTAGAATTTTCATTGAACGCGCTAGACACAAGATAGTGCCAACAATGTGGAGCAGGTAGTTGGGATGTTGGAAGGAGGGCGATGGGGGTAGGGGAAAGGGGAAGGAAGAAGATTGTCAACAAACCGAAGTAGGAATTCCACCGATCTTGTAACGTTATTTCGGACAATGGATAGTCAGAAAATGAAGTGCCACATAATAATGAAATAATTTTTGTTATATAGGCTTTTTGTTTTTAGTACTGAGAGGACAAGTGAACTGAAATTAATAACTTTTTTTGGTTTCATTCTTGTTTATTTGGCTTAGGGCGCGTCAACCGTTAGGTCATAATTAGCGATGTGGTGGTGGGAAAATTCCCGCGGGAATGTTCCCTGCAATGGGAATATTCCCACATTGGTAATAATATATATTCCCAAAAACTCGGAATCTATTTATTCAATTATTTTGTACGTATATTAGGACCTTTTCAGGAATTATACTGACATCTACTTGTAAGTTGTAAATGAGATTAAAATCAGGGCATTGAACCCAAATAAATTTTTTTCGGTTTGGGTTTGACTCGCCTGTAATAATAATGGTTCGGTTCAAACCGGTCTAAACCCGTTGTGACACCGGTAATGTTTTACTATTTTAGTACATTTTACAAGGAAAAATATCAATTCTCTAATACGTAATATATTTCTTGAAACCGACTGATACATGCACGTGCTCCAGACCTTACGTCCTCTCATCCCCATAGAAATTAGATTATTGTCAAGTCAGTGTTCTTGATCTCCACTTCCCAGGAAAAAATAGTTTTTGAAATAGTTTTGAACAATCGCTGTACACAAGAAGGCGTATGAAATGCACAATTATATAGGTCAAGCAAAATACGGGGTCCACTTTTTATTACGCTGCTTTATGTTTGTGAATTATTGTGTATTTGGAACATTTTGGATATCAGCTGTTATTTTTATATTGATCATTTTCCGACATAATGTTTGTAGACATTGTATGCCTTGCATCTAACTTTTGTTGTTTTGTTGTTCATTAGACGCGATGTCTAATGCGAGCAGTCGTAATGTAAGTAACTATTGACAATTTAAAAATAAAAAATGCAATGTCAGTTTTCAATGTTGGTTTAAATATTTTAGAAAGTCGAACCCTTGCCAATACTGTAAAACACCATGCTACGAACCCGAATCTGAACTTAGTTTCCCTTTGTTAATATCCATATAATTTATTCTTCCATATTGTCTTGTTACTATCATAATCGTTATCATTCGTAATAGATGTGATGTGAGACACAAGTATTTGGAAGCTCCGCGAACTGGCGTTAGGCTACTTATTTGTGAGTCAAGTTTCTAGCCGATCGGGATATTTTTATCATTATTATTTAAAGTCTAACTAAATATTAATACTATATTATTACTGTCTCTGTATAAAGATACTTATGGTCAGCATATTATGTTGCTGAAATAACGAACGTGTAGATTGTCGTGTGACAAGACCTTTGTATTAATTTATGCTAGGGTTATCTATAAAATAAATTGTAATGCATTCTTATGTCAGTTCTTTGACTGGCTATTTACTTATTAATTTTTCTTTGACATATGACACTTTTTAACGTAAATTATTATCTTGTTAGATATCTTGGATAATGTAGAGGAATATATAACATGATTATTCGGTTTGCGTAATTTTGACAATGACCTGGTTCAGTCGCATTGCTGTTTCCAGGAATTCATGCCAATGTCTCGGTCCGCCACCCGAGGCCTCCCGCTCAACCCTGTGTTATTGTCCGTGCGAGCAGGTAGTCGACGTCGAGCGAGAGATGAATTCGGCGACGGTCAGTGGAAGACTAAATCGCTCTTCAGAACAAATTTTTTGCGGAACCTGGTAAAATTGTCGGACCAATCAAAGAAAAGCCATGCAGAGTATAGGGTCAGCCCATTCACGCCCTTTTTTACCCACCCACTTTCGGTTAGCGCTTCACGCTTGAATGACCTCAATCATCATAGGCTTCACCCTTAACCGGATGGATTTTTTCATGGCTCCTCGAGGCAATTTTCTTATAATGTTGTTCTGAGTATACAATCTAAAATTCAGCCCTCTACCACAAAACCCCTAATTGTTAGGCTAATCCGCCTAGCTAATATGAGCACTGGCTCAACGTTCTCTGGCACCTTACCCTCGACCCCTAAGGGTTCTTTTACAACTCACGTACTGTGCAATTCTTAAGGTCGGATTCCTATGCGACGACTGAAACTACTACACACATATAACAAAAACTTGTAGAAATACAGCCAAACCTTACACACTCAAAAGGAATGAGATCTAAAAAAAGGGCCAAGCTCATCTACCCTTCCACATTTGCGCATTCTTAATTCATAAACGTACAGTGTCCCATAACAGCATCCTCGAAAAGCTTGGCAAAATAGAATTTGCGATTATTAATTTAACGTAGTAGTTTATCCAAGTTCTTTTTTTCTAATTAATTTAAACGTAAACATGCAAATTCTATTTTGCCAAGCTTTTCGAGGATGCTGTTATGGGACACTGTACGTTTATGAATTAAGAATGCGCAAATGTGGAAGTGTAGATGAGCTTGGCCCTTTTTTTAGATCTCATTCCTTTTGAGTGTGTAAGGTTTGGCTGTATTTCTACAAGTTTTTGTTATGTGTGTGATCTCATTACTTTTTCAAGTTCCATTACAAAATTATTTGTTAAAATATAATATTTTTATCAAAGTTGATTTAATTTTTATGGTATTAGCAATAACAATAGGATGTAAAATATCTAGGCCCGGATTCATGTACATCCTGGGTATAGGTGGTATAACCATGGTATAACGACGGTATAAGGACTGGTTAAGTCTAGGCAACTCACATCCAATTAAAACTTTCCCATGTAACAACAAACACACAACTAATGTTATTTTACACCTATTTCACTGCAGCCACAGCCATGTAAATCATCAGATAATCAAAAGAATATTGAAAATTTTCACCATCTTTTGTTTTACATTTTCATTAAAAGTGACAGGAGATTGCGTGAGCTTATTTAAAGAAGAGAAAAGGCTTATTAGTTATTATTGCCGTAAATTTTGGAATAGACTAGGACTATCATACCATTGTTTATCTGCATTAGGCTTTTAGTTATCAAAACTGGTTATTTGTGCGGGAAGTGTGTCAGAACTAAGTTGTGCTGGCCTAGGGTTGGCTAAGAAAGGCCTAGGGCTTGTCAAACATGTAATGTAAGTATTTTTTTATCTAGTCCTATAGCCTAATGGAACTTTAGACCTACACTGTTGTATTTTAAATAATTTTCTACATCTGGGCCTAGGCCAGGGATGGTTTCTGATTTGTTTTATGAGAGTATAATGACAACTTTTCTCGTTTCACACATAGAAGCAAAATTTAAAATGTCCGCCATTTGTTTACGTATCGCACTTTCCCGCCTAACTCTGTTTATACCGTCAACAAGTGTCAAGTAACTATGGTTACTTGTTGATTGTATGCCTAGTGTATAAGGCTTATTTTAAAACCTTTATTTGGAAGCCTTCCAACAAACTTTTTCAACTTTTTTTTCAAAAGAGACTATATTTCTATAACCTTAATGTCCATGTAAAATATGAACATTGTAGTCCCACCCGTCTGGTCAGAATCACGAGCCGACGTATTAGATGTTAGCAGTAGTAGCAGTAGCAGTAGTAGCAGCTTACATCTTAAAAAGTGATTTTGAGCATGTTTCAAGCCATTTTTTTTACCAAGAAGGAATAATCGTACCCCAATAAAATTTGGCATGTGTTAGCAGGCAACTAAACACCACGATACAGATAGTTTTCAAGTTCACATCACGTTACATGACGGCTGGGTAACACCTCAAAATTACCCCAACTCTGCTTGGTGTATAAGGTGCTTGAGTGTGTAGCGCACTGCGGCTTGGCTGCGGCGCCCTAACGGGCACCTAGATTGCCGCGCGGCTTTAGCCGCGCGATCAGAGCCGCTTGTTCAAATTCCTATGCCACGACTCTTGTTTCAGTCGCCACGTGATTAGCATGGAGGAAACGCTGTTGGTAGCATATTTTCTTGAAGAAGAGGAAGAGGAATAATTGTTACTAAATATGCTAAATCAATTAAAAAGAAGTGACCCTAAACTAATGTACTTGGCGAGGGAGGAGGAGGGATTTCAAAGTATTCTAATACAGAGACATCTTTTGGACGATGCATCAGTGTTTAGGAAATTTTTTCCGCTTGAATATTGACCAGTTCAATTACGTTTTGTCACTCAGCTTCACGAAAACAAACAATAGTTCTATTATTTAACATAGGAAAACACTTCCGATCGCGTGGCGGCTGCGGCTAGACTGCTCCATGGAGCAGTCGAGTCGTCCGGCTCAAGCCGTCTCATAAGAGCCGCGTCAGTCGCGCGGCTACAGACGCGTCATAGGAACGGGTTCCATTCATTCACCTATAAAGCAGTGTGACTCACAGCCGCGCGTCTACAGCCGCGCGGCTACAGTCGTATCAGCCGTCGCATAGGAATCCGACCTTTACGTGACACGTCATTGTAGTAAACAGCATACTGCATAACATTCAGATGTAAAGAACATTTTGGCCTAATTAAAAAAAGGGAAGGGCGCCTGAAACCAGCTCGGAAAAGCTAATCTAGACATAGAATTGGTATTTTTTATATGCTTTCATTTTTTACAGTATTATAAATTATGACGTTTTTAGATGTAAAAAAAGTATTTTTTTCGATTTGGGTGTCCCGGAAATTTAAATCGCTAAAACGGAAATGAATGTTGAAGAAAAACGGTTTGTTAGAATGATATGAAATTTAAACCACGTTTTTGTAGTTCTTTTACAAGTGACCTGAAATAAGTTTCATTACATTATCTTTATTAGTTTATTTATTTTGATTTTTTTAGTGTACCACTGAAAACGTGAATCAAAGTCGCTTGTGTTCAGCCCATCGTAAATAGATCAAATGGGAGAGAAATGTGGCATATTTTACTTTCACCCTATGTGTGGAACCCTCAGCTTTGATTTCCACCTAACAACTTGTCTGTATCACCAATAGTGGCTTCTACACATTCATTGACCTGCCGTCATGTAAATCCCTCCAAAAATCGCCTCGCGTCTCGGCAACCGATCAGCTCGCGACTGAACGATGGCGTTGCGGTGGCAATCTCGGGAACTCTTGTCGAGTGGCTGGCGAGCAAAGATCCGGTGAGCTTCGGATAGCGCGCGGTTTGATTCGTTATCTCAAGTGTCAGCGATTGTAAAAGGCGCATCAGCTAAGTCTTGTGTCAGGCGTGTGTATGTGTACGTGTATTGTGCGATATTGCTGTGGACAAGTATTTTATAATATTTGTTATGAAAACTGCAGTGGCGTAGGAATGGGGGGGAAGGAGGGGAGGGCAAATTTAACGTGAGTAAAATATTAATCCCAGAATTTCCGTAGTAAATATGCACATACACATACAATTCGACAGTCACCTTGGTAAAACAAATATGTTTGCCTGAATGCTTCGTCATTAGATAAAAAATTAGGTTGAAATTTACTAAAATGGGTCACTTCACGTTCATTTTTTTAGCTTTTAGATCGCAGATAGTTGCTGTAAAACATCGTTTACAGAGTCCGAGTGCAGTTAAAACATGACGAAATAACTGTGGTCTGGTATGGTAAAAATCGAAAGAGCCTCTGGCGGCTCCACCCACGAGATCTGCAAATAAATTTGCCCCCCACCAACTTTCAAAACGTTTTTACGCGCCTGATGAAAAGTAATATATTTTATTATGTAATAACATTTACCGCTATGTAGAGTTATGCGTTAGTAAAAGTAAATAAAAAAATATATATACTATATAAACAATGGGAAGGCGAGTCAATTCCCTCGTAATAAAGGCTGGTCAAGAAAACGAAGCAAACAATCAAATCAAATCTTTGTAGATTGTACTCAACTGTTTACAGTCTTTGTCAACGTATCATATTTCGACAAGAATGTGTGAACGATTTATGAAGATAAGAATCCGTTCCAGTTATTAAATCCAAACAACAATACTGATATCGTACCAGGGTTCGAACCCGGAACGAAGTACCCGTACACCACGATTGCGTTCTATACGTTGGAAGTTCACGCTACAATCATTCTTTATTGCTGGCAAGTATCTGTTTCGGGAGACGAAGAAGACTGTAAAACCGATAACGTAAACAGCTCTTCCACTTGACTGAATTGAATATTATGCATATTCTCTTTTTTCACGCAGCACTTAGCAGTCAAGGATATATTTTGTTTACTTTCAAGTGGTGTTGGAAAGCCAAGTCAGCTGTAGCTTGAACCAGACTGGAGATGGACTAGAGGTACGAGCGAGCACACAAATAAAAATCTCATACAGTTGAGATGCTTACCGTTAGTCCGCGTCCCCGCACTTCGGCTGGTTCACAGTAGACGGTCTGCTCGGTACTGCTCTTCCCCAATATAAGTTATTGAGTGAAGAAGTTAAAGATTTTAATTTATAATTATACAGTGGATGAGAATGGATTTGGGAATTCCGGCTATAATAACATATCCAGCAACTTATAGTGAACTAGTAATTTTAATCTACGTAGTAAATGAAATATGAATGATAGAAAAAGAATAAACAAATTCACAACCCACAGTCGAAACTTCTAAATTGTCATACCTATGTAATGACACATCGACGTGAAAGTAATGAGTAATAATATATAATATAAACTACTACTTAATTTGGTCCTTATGGCTTATCAGCCTAATGTAAGATTTTAATGAAAAATAATGTTCTTATGACTAATTGTTCTTATGGCTTATCAGCCTATCTAATTAATATAATTGATGATAAGTATTGTCAGTTCGTCAGTCCTTCGGGATGCGTGTGGCCGTGACGATATGGGGCGGGGTGAGGGAGTCGAGGAACTATCCTCGGCTCGTGCTCGTTGTTGACGACGATCAGTAAATAGTACGAAAACGATCTGACCTGTTTATCATTGTCCTCTGTCCTGTGTGATTGTTATTGTTGTTGTTGTTACTTGGCCCTTGGCAATTGTTGAGTGGAAAGTGGTGATGCTCGATGGTCGGTTGATGACGTTGTTTGGTGGAGATGATCGGCTAAGATCGCACGACCACCTTTTGGTGTATAGAACACGGCTTTTGTTACAAAATTAGTTTTGTATGAAACACAATCACTCACAGTCACAACACTGGGTTCGTGGTTTTTCACCTCCACTCTCAGACACGGCTCGGGTCCTTCTAACCGTTCCCCCTCGCGTTCGTCTTTTCAGTCCCCCAAACACATTTAAAAACAGGTGGCCTGCTTGGCCGTCTAGACATCGTAAAAAATATAAAATACTAATCTAACAAATCACTTAAGACTACTCAAATACCACCCTCTATTAGACCATCATGTGCTAATACAGCCTAAATCATTACATTTTCCCCCCATTGCGAAAGCATTGAAAGCGGGAAGGAGCTGAAAGGCTTTCGGAATTGTCATGGAGCTGGATAGGACAAGTAAGGCTTGAGGTTCTTGACATTGTAAACTCCTCGCAACTTCCCAGTAGTGGGGTCAAGAAAAAAGAATATTATGTATTGATCAGTCAGGCGTGGCTCAAGGTATTTGGCTTTGACAACCATTTCAGTGAAATGATCAGTCATTTTCTTTCCTGAATTCTTTTTTAAATTTCCTTGGATTTTTTTGAAATCGCACTGAGCGCTGTTGGGATGTCCCCCAATAGTTCTCAAGGAAACCAGTTTTGAATAATTGAAAATCAGCTTCTCTGTCCAGGAACGCCTCAGCCCAGGTAAGAGCACTACCCGACATGTGCCCCATGGCTACAGCGGTATGTGCCTCCACTGGAATGGAATAGACACGTAAGAACTGTTCAACTTGAAAAATGAAGGTGACTGGGTGAGTTTGGTTGTTTCCCGAAAATGGGGAAATTTTCATGAACGTCTCTGCGCTACCCATCATGGCGGTTGGCCATGATACTGGTGGCACAGTACTATTAGGCTCCTCCATTTGCTGGGACGTGGTAGCTTTGGAGTCAGCTACCACTGGGCTCTGGGTGGCCGCCATCTTGCTTTCTACGGCCGCAAATCTCCCCTCTAGACTAGTTCGTAAGTCCTCGATCTGTTTCTTTAGAGCGTCCATTTTACCTGTCAACTTATGCCCCAGGTCTGCTATCAACTGTTCTACGTTCACCTTGGGTGGCATGTTACTGTTATCCGGAGTCCCTGTTCGGGCGCCAATGAGATGCTTACCGTTAGTCCGCGTCCCTGCACTTCGGCTGGTTCACAGTAGACGGTCTGCTCGGTACTGCTCTTCCCCAATATAAGTTATTGAGTGAAGAAGTTAAAGATTTTAACTTATAATTATACAGTGGATGAGAATGGATTTGGGAATTCCGGCTATAATAACATATCCTGCAACTTATAGTGAACTAGTAATTTTAATCTACGTAGTAAATGAAATATGAATGATAGAAAAAGAATAAACAAATTCACAACCCACAGTCGAAACTTCTAAATTGTCATACCTATGTAATGACACATCGACGTGAAAGTAATGAGTAATAATATATAATAAAAACTACTACTTAATTTGGTCCTTATGGCTTATCAGCCTAATGTAAGATTTTAATGAAAAATAATGTTCTTATGACTAATTGTTCTTATGGCTTATCAGCCTATCTAATTAATATAATTGATGATAAGTATTGTCAGTTCTTATCGGCCCAATTAATGAATAATATTTACTTTATAACCTTGTCCTTACATCTATCAAACTTTACTTATTGATTTGATGACTTGATTAATTGTTAATTCGTTATGACGGCTCTGCATGAGAAAAGTGTCTATACTTGTGTTCATATCAAGTAGCCCTCCTAAACCAATCTAAAATGCTAGCTCAAAGGAAATAGTTGGTATTGTTGAAGACCAGAAACTGTCAATCATGTCTTCCACTTACCAACCCTTGTTGTACAGGTCACTCCAAACTGCATGGACTTTCTATTGCTTTGTTTGTTTGTTTGTTTGTTTCTTGGAAATTAAACATACACTCAGGTGGCGCGACGCGCGACATGGGCACAGGCACAGCTGACGCGTATTTTGGGGTCACTTTGTATTTGGAAGCGATGGATCAACCCTTCTCTCCATTAGGAGAATCCGACAACATAATTTGATGTTTACAACGTTGCACAAAGAGAGCATAGAAATAAGTCGCTCTTTCAGAGGAGGCCTTCTTGATTTGACGCGGACTTAAGTCGATATTGGAGGGGACTGTACCCCTTCGGGGATGCGTGTGGCCGTGACGATATGGGGCGGGGTGAGGGAGTCCAGGAACTATCCTCGGCTCGTGCTCGTTGTTGACGACGATCAGTAAATAGTACGAAAACGATCTGACCTGTTTATCATTGTCCTCTGTCCTGTGTGATTGTTATTGTTGTTGTTGTTGTTACTTGGCCCTTGGCAATTGTTGAGTGGAAAGTGGTGATGCTCGATGGTCGGTTGATGACGTTGTTTGGTGGAGATGATCGGCTAAGATCGCACGACCACCTTTTGGTGTATAGAACACGGCTTTTGTTACACAATTAGTTTTGTATGAAACACAATCACTTCACAGTCACAACACTGGGTTCGTGGTTTTTCACCTCCACTCTCAGACACGGCTCGGGTCCTTCTAACCGTTCCCCCTCGCGTCCGTCTTTTTCTCCCCCAACACTTTTAAAACAGGTGGCCTGCTTGGCCGTCTAGACATCGTAAAATATAAAATACTAATCTAACAAACCACTTAAGACTACTCAAAAACCACCCTCTATTAGACCATCATGTGCTAATACAGCCTAAATCATTACATTTTCCCCCATTGCGAAAGCATTGAAAGCCGGAAGGAGCTGAAAGGCTTTCGGAATTGTCATGGAGCTGGATAGGACAAGTAAGGCTTGAGGTTCTTGACATTGTAAACTCCTCGCAACTTCCCAGTAGTGGGGTCAAGAAAAAAGAATATAATTATTATGTATTGATCAGTCAGGCGTGGCTCAAGGTATTTGGCTTTGACAACCATTTCAGTGAAATGATCAGTCATTTTCTTTCCTGAATTCTTTTTTAAATTTCCTTGGATTTTTTGAAATCGCACTGAGCGCTGTGGGATGTCCCCCAATAGTTCTCAAGGAAACCAGTTTTGAATAATTGAAAATCAGCTTCTCTGTCCAGGAACGCCTCAGCCCAGGTAAGAGCACTACCGACATGTGCCCCATGGCTACAGCGGTATGTGCCTCCACTGGAATGGAATAGACACGTAAGAACTGTTCAACTTGAAAAATGAAGGTGACTGGGTGAGTTTGGTTGTTTCCCGAAAATGGGGAAATTTTCATGAACGTCTCTGCGCTACCCATCATGGCGGTTGGCCATGATACTGGTGGCACAGTACTATTAGGCTCCTCCATTTGCTGGGACGTGGTAGCTTTGGAGTCAGCTACCACTGGGCTCTGGGTGGCCGCCATCTTGCTTTCTACGGCCGCAAATCTCCCCTCTAGACTAGTTCAATTAGTTTGGAAAAGGCCAAATGGTTAGTTTAGTTTAGATTGGAGAAGGGTTGACAGGTTGGGAAAGCATAGAGAACATAAAGCCCAGCCTGAAGGGCTGGGGGCGACAAAACTTTTCACCTGCTGATGACAACTGTAGCTAATTTAAAGTTGTTACCTTAATCCACGACGCGTTTCGTCCTTCTGGGACTCTTCAGGCGGATGGTGGCCACTAGAAATCAGCTAACTACATGCAACCAAAACTCACAACACATAACCAAACCTGTGGTAGGGCCACGCAAGAAGTAAATTCTGCAAGCATGTTGTCATCATCAGCAAGGTTACTTCACACACCATTCATACTGGGGCACACAGTCAGCACAGACAGTAAGGGGGCTTCCCTCCCAACTCTGGTGCTCGGGAGACAAAAAATCCATGACTTACCCTGGATTTGAACCAGGACCCTTGGCAACAAGAGAAAAGCTGCCCCTCCTGCTGTTGCTGGGCAAGGGTGCCTCTTCATTCATACAAAGAGAAAAGGTTAGAGATAGGAAGGGTGGAAAGTCACAACACAGCACAACCAGTGAGGGGGCTTCCCTCCTAGACTCTGGTGCTTGGGCGACAAAAGAACCATGTCTTACCCTGGATTTGAACCAAGACCCGTGGCAACGAGAGAGGCTGCCCTACTAATTGTGACTGGGATTCGAAAACGAAAGGAAACAAGACTACAAATTGCAAGCTCTTGGCTATAGCACAAGTACACGTGCTATATTAGCTCTTGGCTGCAGATGAAGAGGTTGAAGGAAAAGACGAGTAGGGTCTAACAGGTTCATCACCTGCTAGGCCCCCCCAGCAGGACAAGGAGTCACACTTGTTATGAACAAGGAAACACGGACCCACCAGAGGGTGTAGAGTAGGCTCGCCCATCTCGACCCCATAGTTGAAGAAAGATGGAAAGTGATAGGTGTCAAATGACTTGGTTGTTCAATTAGTTTGGAAAAGGCCAAATGGCTAGTTTAGTTTAGATTGGAGAAGGGTTGACAGGTTGGGAAAGCATAGAGAACATAAAGCCCAGCCTGAAGGGCTGGGGGCGACAAAACTTTTCACCTGCTGATGACAACTGTAGCTAATTTAAAGTTGTTACCTTAATCCACGACGCGTTTCGTCCTTCTGGGACTCTTCCGGCGGATGGTGGCCACTAAAAATCAGCTAACTACATGCAACCAAAACTCACAACACATAACCAAACCTGTGGTAGGGCCACGCAAGAAGTAAATTCTGCAAGCATGTTGTCATCATCAGCAAGGTTACTACGTAAGTCCTCGATCTGTTTCTTTAGAGCGTCCATTTTACCTGTCAACTTATGCCCCAGGTCTGCTATCAACTGTTCTACGTTCACCTTGGGTGGCATGTTACTGTTATCCGGAGTCCCTGTTCGGGCGCCAATGAGATGCTTACCGTTAGTCCGCGTCCCCGCACTTCGGCTGGTTCACAGTAGACGGTCTGCTCGGTACTGCTCTTCCCCAATATAAGTTATTGAGTGAAGAAGTTAAAGATTTTAATTTATAATTATACAGTGGATGAGAATGGATTTGGGAATTCCGGCTATAATAACATATCCTGCAACTTATAGTGAACTAGTAATTTTAATCTACGTAGTAAATGAAATATGAATGATAGAAAAAGAATAAACAAATTCACAACCCACAGTCGAAACTTCTAAATTGTCATACCTATGTAATGACACATCGACGTGAAAGTAATGAGTAATAATATATAATAAAAACTACTACTTAATTTGGTCCTTATGGCTTATCAGCCTAATGTAAGATTTTAATGAAAAATAATGTTCTTATGACTAATTGTTCTTATGGCTTATCAGCCTATCTAATTAATATAATTGATGATACGTATTGTCAGTTCTTATCGGCCCAATTAATGAATTAATATTTACTTTATAACCTTGTCCTTACATCTATCAAACTTTACTTATTGATTTGATGACTTGATTAATTGTTAATTCGTATGACGGCTCTGCATGAGAAAAGTGTCTAGTCGGTATTGGAGGGGACTGTACCCCTTCGCGGATGCGTGTGGCCGTGACGATATGGGGCGGGGTGAGGGAGTCGAGGAACTATCCTCGGCTCGTGCTCGTTGTTGACGACGATCAGTAAATAGTACGAAAACGATCTGACCTGTTTATCATTGTCCTCTGTCCTGTGTGATTGTTATTGTTGTTGTTGTTACTTGGCCCTTGGCAATTGTTGAGTGGAAAGTGGTGATGCTCGATGGTCGGTTGATGACGTTGTTTGGTGGAGATGATCGGCTAAGATCGCACGACCACCTTTTGGTGTATAGAACACGGCTTTTGTTACACAATTAGTTTTGTATGAAACACAATCACTTCACAGTCACAACACTGGGTTCGTGGTTTTTCACCTCCACTCTCAGACACGGCTCGGGTCCTTCTAACCGTTCCCCCTCGCGTCCGTCTTTTCAGTCCCCCAACACATTTAAAAACAGGTGGCCTGCTTGGCCGTCTAGAAATCGTAAAAATATAAAATACTAATCTAACAAATCACTTAAGACTACTCAAATACCACCCTCTATTAGACCATCATGTGCTAATACAGCCTAAATCATTACACAGTATACATCTTTGCTTGTTCAAAATATGATTTAAAATGTGTAGGGCTACGCATTTAAAAATTAGTTTTATAGAGAGTGTTACAGTAGTCTAAAAAGAATGTCAAATGGCTAGTAAGCAGAACTCAATCCTGGAAACCCTCCCACCCTGGAAATAACAGTCATAATTGCCATTGGCGGGTTTCGAAACGGCAACCTCTCGAAACGGCGACCTCTCGAATCGGCGTAAGCTACCTCTGTCTGTTTGAAATTTTGATGTCATGGTAAATGGGACTATATTTCGGGACAAAAACAGTCCGGCACGCGAGACACTTAGGTCTTATTCAGGACTGTCCCGTATTTTTTGGGACGTCTTGGTGACCCTAGTTTAAAAGCATGCTTGAACAATAAATTCAAGTGTATGCGATTTAAAAAATATATAACAGAATACTCTGGTTAGTCTGTTTTACACAATTAACAAAGGTCAAACATGTCTCTGTTTTTAAATGTTGTTTGGGAAGTTGATCACAATAGATATGAATGTGATCCACGTAAGAAGCCTGGATTACAATAGTTACCAACTCGGAACATTCATGGTGCACTGAAATTGCAAACTCATTTTAGCTATGGAATCTAACCCGGGTCAGTAGCTTGCCGGGTGGTTATGGATTGTGTTTACACCTACACCACTGGCCTGACAGTCTGACGCTGTTGTGTGGAGGGGGGAGACATTGCGTTCAGCCGGCCGGTCTCTATCGCCGCTACAAGGTCACGAGGGAGTAATTCTTACAACGCACAAGACTATTCCGAGCATTAGCGCATTATCACTTCTAGCGCCTCAACTAACGTAATTTATTTGTTTATCTCGGGGTTTTTCTTACGTACATACAAGTTCGTTCACGATCGCGATCCTACACGGGAATAACCTTGACCTGGACTTACTCTAAGATGGTGGTGAACGTAATCACTGCCGTACACAAAACAGCTGAATGTGAGCACGGGTGACATGTGGGATACAACTAAATACAACACTTCCCAGAGGAGAGGTGAGGTACCTGTACCCTCGCGCTAGCGCTGTGCCACTCCGCACCCTCGGCTGCGATGTCCTGCGGCTGCATTCGGGGCTCCGGCTGTGGCTGCACCTGTAGCTACTATATAACACTAATATGGGTCGCTGAAGGCTTTGACTTGATAATTGATAGGAGTTTACTAGGACGTGCATGCAGTAGTCATAAAAGAGAGTGATTTTAAACGGTGAGTTCTAGTATAATTTCCAACGATTTAGAATGCAAACTACAACATGAAATGTGAATTTAAAAAGGATGGATCCACCTTACTCAAGCACATGATACAAAACACAATTACAAATACAAACAATTACATTCATGACAATGGTAAATATTACGCTCGTTACTGTACCGCCGAGTGACGATGCAAGAGGGGGAGGGGGGGTGTGTGGATGCTGTTGCCATCAGGCCCCCCTGAGGAGGTGAAGAGGGGGGGGGGGGGGGAAAAGCAAGCAAAGTAGGAGCAATGGCCCCTCGAGACCCTACGCGCTTTGGTTTTTGGGTGACGCCGCTTCGTCCAAAAATGGCTCCCTAAAGCAGGACCCTGCCACCTTGCGAGCCCTAGGAATTGCCCTGGCCCCTACTGTCCCCGACCTCTCTGGATTACTCAGTTTTGGACGGGGGGTTACCAAAGTGAATTTTTGTTTTTACTTGATTTGTGAAGATCGCTGATGCTGGAATGCGATGGGACCGAGGAATGTCCAGTGGTGGACATTCCAGAGGGTTGTACCGGACTCCCAAAATAAATATACTTTTTAATTTCGAAACTGCCGTCACCTCTACTCTCGACTACGAGGGGAACAACCATTTTCGAAAGCGGTGGTCGTTACTTTAAACCCGCTGCCTCTTACTGGCCGTAACTAGCTCAGCGCTTGGCTATCACGAGCGAAATTTAAATTTGGGAAAAAATTTTTACTTTTTTTTAAAAAAAACGGGGTTTTTATAACCCTCCTAAAACTACCGAACGCCCTAACCCCCCTTTCTAGACTGCTCTTTCAAAAAAACACGGCACGAACACTGGTTGGTTTTTCCGTCCCTTTTGGACCCGTAAAGGCCCAGCTCCCCTGCAACCCAAACCCGTCCCCTACGGCAATTTTTCCCCCGGTGGGCCTCAGGACACCTGTGTTGGGCCAGTCCCAAATGAAAACCTAAGAGAAAGAAGGGAAAAGGGAAAAAAAAAGGGGGGAAAAAAAAAAGGAAGGGGGAAAGGAAGCAAAAAGGGAGGGGTATAGTGGGAAAATCCATCGACCTGCTTTCGGACAAATGGCACGGGGCTTGTTTCACCCTCCAAACCGGCCGATTTTTTCAGGAATGGTTTGCCCTTATACCCTGACCAAAAAACATAGTCATTTTTACCACAAACTTTGACTAGGCTGGCTTGCCAAACCTAAAACTATTCAACTTTTAGGCAGGGTGCTTTACGTCACCTCCCTTGTTTGATTGAAAAGTTTTTTGATTGATTGACATTTTATATTATTTTACCACATAGGCAATTACTTTGACATAACAATGAAAGATTTGGCGGCTGAAGGCCTAAATGAAAAGGCAGAGGCTGTTATGCTACAATGGCCCCCTTTTCTTCTAGAGCGCACTTGTCATCAAGTCCCTCGAGAAGGAAACTCAGTAAAGTAGTACAGCCTCAACTGTCACTCTCTCCTGCCAACTCCTTGAACTCTCCGTTTAAATTGTCTGGCAAGTGCCTTAGCACCTGTCCCTTGGTATTGAGAGGGGTATGTGAAGCATCCCGTCCCAATTTACATCTATATATACCAACACTCTTGGCAAGTCCTAGGAATCACTAAATCCCTAACTTAAGTGACTGACCCAAAAGTCCCCGCGATCAGAATTACTCCTAAGGTGTTCCCCACATATCGAAGAACCCTCCCCGGAACTGGTCGTACAAACCAACCATTCTCCAACAGAGAACTCAACTGTTCCGTGAAACGCGCCCCTGCGCTACGCCACTGTCGCCAGTCAGCGCGGAACCCACTTGCATTCGCCGGCTCACAGCCTCGGCTGCGCCGTGCCTCCTCGCTAGCGGTCGGGCCGCTGCATCCCTCCGTCAACCACACGTGCTCACATTCACAGCTGAGAACCACGCCCACCTTGGTCGTTCGCTCTCACTCGGCCGTGTGCCTGACAACTGACAAGAGGTGGTTACACCTACTTCCTACTACTTCAAACTAAGCCACGGAGGCTCTGCCACTGAGGCAAAAGGGTACATTTATTTTCATAGCGGCCACGGAGGCAATGAAAACGCGTACGCCACGAAGGCAAAATAAAATTACATTTAGGGTTTTTTACAGGGCCCCGGGGGCACTGAAAAAAAAACGTACGCCATGAAAGGGAAAATAAAAATTACATTTAGGTTCGTTACGAAAAAAGTTACAACGGCATTTATGTGCGGCGAAAAAAAAATTAAAAAATTTTCAAGTTACAACGGCATTTATGGTGGGGGCGAAAAACAATTAAAAGTACAAGTTTCACGGCATTTATGGTGCGGCGAAAAACAATTTAAAAAATTAAATTTCAAATTATAAAAAAGAGGGTACTGATCGAACCCAAAAAAAAAGCGAACCAACTCAATGTTCCATGCAGGAAAAAAACTTTTTTTTGGGTCAACAAAAAAAAACTTCCGGGAGCCATCCGTCTGACTAACTTCCCCTTAGTGGTGGGCTCCCACTACGACACACTGTCTCGCAAAAATTTCAACAATAACTGCAACAAACCCGGGTTTGGGTCGCTAAACGCAAATTTTTTCTTTACGTAAAAAACCTTTTTTAACACTCAGAGGGAACAACTCCCCATTTGGACTTAGACCGCAAAACCCGCATGAAAAATTAAAAACCTTCGCGCTGCAGGGCGTGTGGAAGTCCACACATTCACACAAAAACCCTACGTACTCCCCCGACACAGCCCAAAAACATTAAAACATTCACTCCGGGGGACTACACAACGGTTCTAGACTCGATCGCGTCATACACCGGGCCACACGGGCACTAAGTAAAACCGAGATCTCAAAAGACGTGCGTTTAAGGCGGGGTCCTAGATTCTATCGCGTTGAGGGGGCCCACACAGGCATTTTATCACGCGAGATGACAAAAAAACCAAGCGTCCCTGGTTACTTGACAAGGGTACCGCGGGGGGGGCCTCTTTCACCCACATCGAACCCTTGCCCTGCAGGGGAAAGTCCCAAGTCTTTAAATTCCCCTCGATTTGTGGAGTCATGCGTCATGCTTGTTGTTTGTTGCTCTTTGTTTTTTCCTCGTGCGCTCTGCCGTTGTCTTTGACAGTCAGGGTCGAGCCCTGCATGCATCGAGCCGTCGATCGATGGGTCCACCTCTTCAGCTGTGATCGCGGAGGCACCCGGGTTTCCTTGGGCTGTCTTTTTCGTTTACTCGCCGCTCTCGCGGGGGCATTTTCCCCTTTCCGGGCCGCTCTGCGTTGTCCCCCCGTGGTCGCCGTATGGCTCCGCTGGGGCCCTTGGTTCGACCTCTAAAACCCTCAGGGCGCATAATTTACACCACGCTAGCCCTTTAAATCTCGCGCTTTCCCCACGCGTTCTGAACTTCTGCCTTTATACAGTTTAAAGATTGTTGAATTTTTACAGTCGAAACTACGTCCGGATCGGTACTACCGAAAAATCAGGGGGTTACCCCCGACCCTAAAAAGTAAAACCTGTGGATGCCCCACTCTCGACACCCATTAGCCCCCCGCGCGCCAAAAGCAACACCCTCCCCCAAACCCCTGGCTGATCCTGGGCAACTGGACTAAAAATCGAACTCACAACTCAGGGGGAAAAAACCGAAACTTCTCTAAACGCAACATTTTGCGACGAAAAATTAAAAGACTTGCGCTGGGGGGGCGGTGTGACACACACACAAAAACAAAACCCTACGTACCCCGTACATCACAAAGAAACAAACTCGGAACAACACTACTCGCTGACTCAGGCGGTCCTAGATGTATCGCGTCAATTAGGCCACGAGACCCCAACTAACACGAGTCTAAAAAAGAGGGGCGGTCTTGGGGAAAATTGTCCGATGTAACGGAGGTTTAAACAACAATAAATTACTGTCTGGTCCTTCTGACAACGGACAGCAATTCAAAAGCCTCGCAGTGGCAAAGTCCCAAATCTAATTTCCTCGAGTTGATGTCCAGTCAACCACTTGTTGCATCTAGCGTGCAATCAGGCTGCGTTGGCTTCTGCACTGGGGCCCCCATACCCGCGCGTACTATGTGCCTCCGTCAAGCTCCCCCTCTAGCTAGATCGACGTATCCGACGTACACCTCGCCTGAACTTCGCCGCTCAGCTCCCGGCCCCAATTGGCATTCCTCTGGGCCAATTACAGCCGTACTCTTCATCTGCCCCCAAGGCTCACTGCGGCCTGGGTTTCAACACCGTAGCGACCGCCCAGCTTTTAAAACATCACGTTTAAACCCCAAAACAAATTAATTTAAATACTTATTTGAAAAAAATCTTCACTACGCCTGGGTCATCCGTAAGCTCGTGGCTTTCCTGAGTCGGACCGGGGCCCCGCCCCTACTCTCTACGGCTACAGGTGACAGTTGTCTCTTCGATTTGGCAACTTTGCCCCCATCGCTTATGCGTCGCTTTGACGCGACCTCCCTGCCTCGGGCCTACACACCTCATTTTCACTTTTGCAGCTTGGACTCGTTTTTCGCGTCGCCCTTCTACCCGGACCCGGCTGCCCCCTCCACTTTTTGTGTTTCCAAAGGTTAAAACACACACGGTTTCGTGTTTCCATTCACGCACCCCCGCGATCAACCAACCTTGGGGTTGGGGGTAGGGTCCGTTGGGGGCCGACCACCCTTCCCTTTTGGCCCAAGCATAAACACATTTAAGGGGGGTCCCGGTCACTCACGACACATGTCTCGGTCGGGTACCAGTCTTTCCAAGTACCTCCTTTCTGCGTCGCATCCCATATCCCAACGTCTCGACTTTTCCTTTACACCCCTTCTTGGACAGCTTAGCCCGCGTTTGCGATCCCTCTCTCGTCCCCAATAGGGGCTAGCAGTCGGGTTCCGGGCCCCTTTTTTTATCGGCGCTCCGCACTCTCCCGCGCTACTCTCTCTCTCTCTGAGTGCACTCTCGCTCTCCGTGGCCTGGCTGCGCTCAGTTGCCAGCTGCTCTGTCGGGCCTTCCACGTTGCCACTAGGGCTGGCTACGGGGCTCTCGAACATGCTATAATACGCTGCCCATCTAGCTGCGCACTCTGCGTCCACCTTCGCCCTTCGTCTCGTACCTGCGCCCGCCTTTCTGCCTCTTCTCTTCGTGAGTTCTCGAACAACTCCCTCACGGCTCGGTCGCACCTATCCCTCTCGGCGTCCGCCTTTGCGTACCGGCGCTCTCGTTCGGCGTCCTGCCTGTCTTGCTCGGCGTGCGCCTCTCGACTCTCACTTTCGTCCCTTTTCGTCGCAATTGCTAACTCGGGGGGTCAAGCCCTCGACGTTGCCAATTAGGCATCACCGTTTCCCTCTCCCGGTGGTGGTGTCACGTACACTCGCTTTCGACCCCGAGAGTAGTTCGTCGTCCACGTCAGTGATCTGTCTTTTCGCGGTCACTTGCCGGGGGCGCATTTAATATTTATCTCCACCTGGAGTTGTTCTCTAACTGGTCATTTGTCTGTTTTTTTTTTCGCCTACCCCCTGTATGATTGCGCCACCTGATCGAGCTTCTTCCCCAAAATCACTCCGCACTGTCAGGTCTTCCTCGGACTCTGCTACGCGGTTTCTTTCCCCGAGCTGCGCCCACGTTCTGCGCCTTCCTAGGGTTTTTGCGCCACTCCCCTTCCTCTTCCGGATGCGCCTTTCTCTTTGCGGTATCGCCTTCCCTTAGGCGTCTTCCTCGCGGGATCGCTCTTTCTTAGGCTACTTCCTCGGCTCGTCCTGGGCGCGTTCCTTCCTTGCTCGCTCGCTTCTTCTCTGCTCTCCTGTTTCGCGTCCCAGCGGGCCATATACTGGCAATCGTCCGCCCATGCTCGAGTTTTTTCTACCCCTACCTTTTCCCCCGTTCCCATCTACACTCCTTTGTTATCAGCGCGTTGTGTGAATCAAGGGGGGTGGTCTCCAGTTCGACTCAACACTGTCCATTGAGAAAGAACACTCGCGTAACACCTCGCTTACACCCGCCTCGGTTTCCATTACGTACTCTACGCCCGGTTCCACGAATGCGCTAGGCACTGCCACGCTACGCCTATCGTTCCCCTTTTCTACCCCTTCCGACGACATAGTAGCTTCGCTTCACTCGAACGTGTAAACCTATCCCGAATTTAAAATACCTCGGGGTCGCGGTGAGATTCAAGCCCCACGTTGGGCGCCAGTTATGACTTCTAGCGCCTCAACTAACGTAATTTATTTGTTTATCTCGGGGTTTTTCTTACGTACATACAAGTTCGTTCACGATCGCGATCCTACACGGGAATAACCTTGACCTGGACTTACTCTAAGATGGTGGTGAACGTAATCACTGCCGTACACAAAACAGCTGAATGTGAGCACGGGTGACATGTGGGATACAACTAAATACAACACTTCCCAGAGGAGAGGTGAGGTACCTGTACCCTCGCGCTAGCGCTGTGCCTCCGCCCCTCGGCTGCGATGTCCTGCGGCTGCATGTCGGGGCTCCGGCTGTGGCTGCACCTGTAGCTACTGTATAACACTAATATGGGTTTCGCTGAAGGCTTTGACTTGATAAATGATAGGAGTTTACTAGGACGTGCATGCAGTAGTCATAAAAGAGAGTGATTTTAAACGGTGAGTTCAAGTATAATTTCCAACGATTTAGAATGCAAACTACAACATGAAATGTGAATTTAAAAAGGATGGATCCACCTTACTCAAGCACATGATACAAAACACAATTACAAATACAAACAATTACATTCATGACAATGGTAAATATTACGCTCGTTGCTGTACCGTCGAGTGACGATGCAAGAGGGGGGGGGGGGGGGTGGGGATGCTGTTGCCACAGATCCCCGATGAGGATGGGCGAAGGGGGGGGGGGAGGGGGAAGCAAGCGAAGTAGGAGCAATGGCTGCCCTCGAGAGCCTACTGCGCTTTGGCGTGGGTGACGCCGCTTCGGTCCCAATATGGCGGTCCTGAAGCTAGGACCCCACCACTTTGTCGAGGTCCTAAGGAATTGCCCTGGCCCCTACGTCGTCCCGACGCTCTCTGGATTACCCACGTTTTGGAGCGGGTGGTTACCAAAGTGAATATTTTGTCTTACTTGAGTTGTGAAGATCGCTGATGCTGGTGAATGCTGATGGAACCGATGGAATGTCCAAGTGGGTGGACATTCCAGAGGGTTGTACCGGACTGGCCCGAATAATTATACTTTTTTTTCTATTTATGAAAACTGCATGTCACACTCCACTCTCGCACGTATCCGAAAGAGACAACCATTTTCGAAAGCGGTGGTCGTTACCTCACTCGCGCATGCCTACTTAGCTGGCACGTAACTAGCTCAGCGCTTGGCTATCACGAGTGTTATTAACTGGAAATTATTACTTTTCTTTAAAACGGGGTTATTATAACCCTCCTCATACTGAGGCTCGTATACGCCCGATAACTCACTTCCATAACTGATGACTTGCTCATTTTATTAAAAACACACGCACTGAAGCACTGGTGGTTTCTTAGACTCCTGACTCTTGTGACCCCGTAGCAAGTGAGCGAGTTCTCCCTTGTCCACCCACTTCCGTCCGCCTACGGCGATTTTCCCGCCGATTGCACTCAGGACGACCTGTGATTGGCCCAGCCACGTCCCACTGCCAACCTAACGCAGCACAAGCTTACAGGCTGACCACCTGACAAGCTAACACTCGACAAAACTCACCACTTGATAGAGGCCTTGGCTAAGCCCGACAGCAGAACAGGTGTGCATTGGTTTGCCGTATAGTGGCGCCCTCATGCGACCTGCTCGGACAACATGGCCACTGGCTTGTTTCACCCTCCAAACCGGCCGATTATTCAGGAATGTGTTGCCCTTATACTCCTGACCACAAACATCAGTCATTTTTACCACAAACATAGACTAGGTCTGGCTTGCACCAACTAAATACTATTCAACTTTAGCAGGGTGTTTTATCGTCCCCCTCCCTTGCATTGATATGCAAGATTTTTTGATTGATTGACATTTTATATTATTTTACCACATAGGCAATACTTTGACAAAAAAATGAAAGATTTGGCGGCTGAAGGCCTAAATGAAAAGGCAGAGGCTGTTATGCTACAGCATACTATATTAGTGTGGGTTGTGGGTATAGGTCTTTCACCACAAACGTCGATATTTATATTTTTCAAGACTTTGCTAATGTGTACCGTTCGTCAACATTCTCAATTGGGTTTCCTATTGTATGTCATATTGCATATTAAAATATTGTATATAATATTTCTATACTAAACTAATTAACGCCACTCAAGGGCGTCCGCAGAAATTTTGTCATGAGGGGGGGGGGGGGGGCAAAATTAAAAAATTGTGCCGCAGGGATTTTTTTTTTAAATCAGGTTTTAGAGTTGCGTTTGGGCGTTTTTAGAAGAAAGTAGCTGGCTGAATGCAATACCAAAATAATGTAATTTTTGTGCAGTCGATAAATCGAACTAGAAAACCACCAAAAAGGGAAATTTGGAACGCTGTCCTGATGGAATCGATAATGTTACCCTGCCGAATAATTATCAGATTTAATGTTGATAGTAATGTAAAGAAAACCGAAGTCTGTTAATATTTATATTTTATATTATCAGTCTCTAATTGGATGAGCGATGCGAGCGAAGCGAAAGATTCCATTTCACTACACTGGGGAAAAAATCCGTTTTTTTCTTATTCTTTCTTTCTTTTTTTCGTATTTTTGTGTGTTTGTAACACGATTTTGGCTAAACCAATACCCAATTGCGATGAAATTTTTTGGAGGCCTTCGAAATCTCTGAACTTAGAACTGACACGTTTTTTAGTGCAATCAAAAAAATTTTTTCTCATAAAAATCGCAATTTACGATTTTTTTTCTATTTTAAAACATTTCTCCGACTTATAACACCTACATGCTTTTCCGATTGTATAATGATTTTTTTACAGAACTTTAATTTTATGAATCGATGTATGCGTGTGAAATTTGAGCGGAATAACAAAATTATTTCTCATGATAATCGCAATTTTTACGATTTTTCCGATTTTTTAAATTTCTTCCACTTATAACACCGACATTCTGATCCGATTGTAATCATTTTTTCACAGAACCCTAATTTTTATTTAATTAATTTTTTTGGGGAAATTTGAGCGTATAATCGAAAAATTATTTCTCCCTGAAATCGCCAATTTATGCTTCTTTCGTTTTAAAAAAAATACGCTCATCCAAACAACGCGCCTGAAAAAACGTTTGCGGAGCTTGATAGTTAATATTTTAATAAAATCGCTTATAAATATAGGATTCCAAGGAGGGGGGGAGGGGAGTGCCCGCCTTGCCCCCCCTGCGACGTCCTTGACGCCACTAACGACTACTTTGTGGAACGAATACTTCCAGACCGACAACACTGTGGACAGATTTCATGCTTCCGAGCTATTCCAGAGCACTCTTTTCGATATTTTGAAAGTCAACGGAAAATGGCTAAAAGTTGGTTGGATGAAAGATGAACTTAAATAAAAAAGGGAAAAAAATAACTTTTTTTTGGACGGGACAAAAGCTCAATTTTGGCCATTATATGCAAATTTTGGTCATTACGGAAATGAATGTTTTGGATGCAATATTTAATTTTTAGATATGATTTTTTTTTATTGCTTCAACACACCTTTGTCTCTGGACTGAGTATAAGGGAAAAGAATTTTCTGAAATAATGTTCGATGTACGATTTTTTTTGTCACATGGTACAAAAAAGAGTTTTGAACCGTAACACGAAAAAAATCGGAAATCAAAAGTAATTTTATAAAATTAGTTTCCCTTTTACTCAGTCCAGAGACAGAGGTGTGTTGAAGCATTAAAAAAAAAATCATAGCTAAAAATTAAATATTGCATCTAAAACATTCATTTCCGTAATGACCCAAAATTTGCATATTTTGGCCAAAATAGAGCTTTTGTCCCGTCCAAAAAAAAGTTATTTTGTTTTTCCTTTTTTATTCAAGTTCATTTTTCATCCAACCAACTTTTAGCCATTTTCCGTTGGCTTTCAAAATATCGAAAAGAGTGCTCTGGAATAGCCTTAATTGTATTTTACCCGAGTTAGCCGATCCCCGTATTCCTAGAGGACAATGTGTTAGGGAACATGTCAATGTTGAACTGGCTCGACAGAACGAACTAAAAAACGGTCCCTGGTAGTGCTACCAAACCCCCAAAAAGAGTAATATCGAAGGAAGCATAATCAGGAAGTCAGGACCACATAAAAAACGAAAGTGATCTGACTCAAAGTTCAAGCAGCTTTTTATAACATATTGTTCGTTGGAAAAACATGTGTTGATATTTAGTAGGCCGCTTTGTCGCTAAATAGCCAAACAAGCCCCACAACAAATTAAAACAATAAAATTAAACACAAATCCAATATTGAAAAACAATCAAACAAAAATTCCCTGTCACTCAAAGTCAAACAGCTGTTGAGAAAAACAATTACCAACCTTAGAAAAGTGCGCCGGTCTAGCTCAAGGCAGTAGTCTTGCCAACTGCTGAAGTTTAATTTAAGAAAACTGAAATAAAATATTGAGTGGGCACAGACACGACAACGAAAGGTTAACACAAATTAACAAACCAGTTTCAAAATACAATTATAATGAATCAAATCAAGTTATGTTACATTTACAATTACAAAAACATGTTATAAAATTCTCAAAAGTTCCCAATAATAAAAGTTCTCAAAAATAAAAAGTTCTCAATAATAAAAAGTTCTCAGTAATAAAAAGTTAGCCAGCCATTTTATAAAAGTTTGTTCGTAGATAGCAAGTTTGTTTTACCGTGTTATCGCGATTCGTAGATTTGTAGATATTGACCAGGACCAGGGGTCAATTTCTCGCCCCAAGTTCCAAGTTCCAAATTCTCGCCCAAGTTCCAAGCTCCAAAATCCAAACCGATCGAAGAAAATCTCCAAGTCCAAGACGTTCCAAGTTCCAGACGTTCCCTTTGTATCCCTGGTTGATCTGCTCCAACCCGGACGTGAAGTCTCCTCGAGAGACCAAGTAAGTGTGTCTGAAGAAATCAGCCTTCTCTGCTCGCGTTTGTTTCGACTGATGATTTTGTGACGTAGTCACGGAAATTGAGTGTTGAAATTTGGGCTTAGTCTATTACGCCCTGGTGATTAGGCAGAAGTGGGGGTATGTTTTTCGGTCCCACGGTTCTAAAAACGTGACGTAGTTGCATGATGAACTCAGATAGTTTTTGATACCAACCATTCAAAAGATGCATAGCAATCACACACAAGTCACCCGGGACTGTCATTCCGTCGGGAGATTTATGCACGCACGTGCAAGTTGTGTTGCGCAAATGTTGATGAAAGTAATGTTTCCACACTCCACAAGCTATGTGTGACGTCACTGAATGACCAGAGTTCGGGTGTACTTGCCGATAATGTAGCGCAGTGAACGAGAAAACATTCCATTCTCACAGATAAGATTACGATTGTGACATGTTTATGTGATTCCTGCACACAGAGTAAAACGGACATCGATTACGTAATCACCGCAGCTGGCCATGACGACGCGGATACGAAGCACAAACACTAGTCATTATTTATTACGCGTGGCTGATAAATTGTCATAACACAATAAAATGAAATATTATTGGCTGAAATAGTTCATGTAATTATTTAAATGTAATTAATTATTCAAAATAATTATACAATTTGAAAGGCGGGAACAAATTATTATTTAAATATCTTTGAAATTGTCTTATATCAGACCAAAAGGTTACAATATCCCCTCTGAAGGGCAGAAAAATTGAATGTAGTGAAAATTTTGAATGTTCTTCACTAAGTTCTTAAATTTAAATTTTACATTACAGTTTTTATAAGTATTATTTTTTTCACAAGCATGGTTATGTTTTAAATAAAATGAGAGTGTGGTTATTTACCATTGGTTGCAAATAAAATTTAGTTTCAATCATAGTTTTTAAAAGAAAATTACAGTAGTGAATACAGTTTTATCAATGTTTGCATTGATTTTTAGAGAAGTAAATATTGCAACATTAGCAATGAAAATAATAGTGAAACAATTGTTATTTAGGTACATGACACCACAAAGATACAGGAATATGACATGAAAAGAGAAAGGATGGTTGAGGAACAAATATTACAGGCAAAACCAACACAACACAGTCTATTAACTGAACTAATTATGTCTGCTATCTCACCCCACCCCTCGAGAAAAATTAAACAATTGAATAAACGTTATCAATCAGCTACGTGCTGTCGCAAAAATTAAATTATCCATCAAGTTACTTATCAATCAAATATCCGAAGCTTTCGTCTAACCAGATGCCTTCCATTTAACCGCGTGGTTCAACTTTGTATCTGTCCACAAAATTATTCTCTCATTGAGATTAAAGTCAAAGTCAAAATTATTAATCAAGTTTTACAATTGTTAAATTGCACAAGCAAGTTATGATTGCGATCAAAATTATTCAGCATTGCTGTTGTTTAAACATAGGTAAAATAACAATACAAAAATCAGCTGATAGAAAACAAAGGTATGATATGATGATACGAAAATGAATATGTAGTAACTATAGTTACTGTCCGGTCTTACAATGGAAAACCGCCCGCTCTTCGCCTTAAAATTAAATTTAAATTCATAGGTTCGATATGTTCCAGACTAAATTTCAAAAGTTCAACCTGTTAATTTGGTATGCCCACTACTCACTGTACTAAGTTTTCGTTAGACAAAAGAATCTAAATCCATCAAATACCCCAGGTAAGAAGTACTGACTCCAAAATTCCGCTTACACGTGTTCCCGTTTTGCTTTGTCAAATAATTATACTGTGGTTTATTTATTTAAACCTCTCCCACTCACTCGCTCGCTGTTCTATACAGCCTCCCATAAATGTTTAACTCACAGGTATAAACGCACCAGAACATATCTAATAAAGTATTTACTCGATCAAAAAAATTACATCGCTAAATACTTAAAAACGCCATAAAAAAATATATATAACGCAACACAACCTATACAGGAAACTGTTACAAAAAGGCGTATACATATTACATTCTCACTAATATTACACGATGACAACAAAACAAGTTAATTATGCACGATTACTAAAGGTTGATTAAATATTGGTTCAGCCAATACGGTCTCCTCTCTTATTGATAAGCACATCTGTGAAAATTGTACCACTAATCCATGTCAGTGTAAGGTGTTTGTATTTAAATGTGAATAGTTGTTATTGTTGTAACAAATAAGTCCGCCAAAAATTAAAATTGAAAAACATTTGAACTGTCCACAGTTCAATCCCCCCATCCTCATCTAGTTTCTGTTCAGTATGATTTAAAATTATAAAATTTATTGTTAGGCTCTATCCAATATCACCAAAAAGTCAAATTATTATTTTAAAAATTATTTATTAAAATTTACTAATCCAAAATGTGTCAAAAACAAAATATGGTAATACACAAGGTTGCAAAAACAAGGTAACGTCAAGTTCAAGTTTTAGTTCACTGTTCAAATATCTCAAATAAATTTTTAAAATTGTTCGGGTTCAAATTCCACGAAGGTTTGGTTCAAATCCAGAAATACGTCAAGTATTATTTTATTATCGAGCTTACTCGAACAAATTTGTATTTATTTTATTTTAAATCCTATGTCAAATCCTAGTTTGAATTTATTAAAAATAGTTGTAAGTTAAACAACGTTCAGTTCAAAACTATTTCAAATTCAATCCACGTAGTAGTAGGTTCCCGTCTGATTTTATAAAATTCCCAAATTATTTTTTTAAAAACACAATAGTTCACATCCCAGTTCAAGTTCAAGGTCACGTTCCATTTACAGTTCAATGTATGAATTCACGTTAAGTTTCAAATTTAAATTCAAAGTGAGGTTATGTTCCAACAAAAATTGCAAAAAGTTCCAAGCAAAGTTCAAGAAGTTTATTCATAAAATAGTTCAATGTCTCCACGTTTCCAAGTTATGTTTTGTTCAAGAAAAATAAAAATTCACTTCAAGTTCAAAGTTCACTATCTCTCAGTTCACTATCTCTCAGTTCACTATCTCATCTCTCGCTATCATCTCTCACTGTCCTATCCCTCATATTGCTAACGTTAAACACTAGATTATTGTGACTCCCGAGTTAATAACTTCTATTATTTCCACTTCAACTTTACTTAATTCTAAGTTCGCATCACCTAGACCACCAAAAACTTCAACTTTATTCAACATCGTTCCTAACGACCACATAAAACACCCACATAAAATTCAACTTAACCAACATCGTCACTTACGTCCACATAAAATTCAACTTCATCAACATCATCACTTACGTTCACATTAACTACCACATTATTATTTAACTTCACCCTCCTATCATCATCTAACACTCCACTATCTGTTTCTGTTTCACTTCTCTCTAGCCTTACTTTATTTCACTGAAAGTTCTCAAATTTACTATTTATTTTAGTTTCTATTTTTAAATTTTACATGCTTGTTTAGTTTATAAAATAAGTTGGTTGCCAAGTTAAAAATTTAAAATTCAACTTTAGAATTCCAAGTTCACTGTCAACGTTTCAACATTTCAACTATAATTTAAAATCTACTTTTATACAAGTCCAAAACTAGGTTTAAATTATTTTAGTATAAAAAGTAAGTTTATTTTTAATGTTTGAAAAAAACAAATCCAATATTAGCTAATTTTAACTTCAAAAAGTTTTAATGTTAGAAAAAAATGTGAGGTTATATTTTGTTTGGGTGTGACAACACATATTAAAGTGTGTGACAAAACAAGTTGTGTGTGGGCAATGCACAAGTTTAGTGTGACAACCTAAGTTGTGTGTGATCACTAAGAAGTGTTTCCCTGTTCCCCTTTAAATTGTGCTATAAATGTTCTCCTTTAAGATGTGTATTAATATTTGTGAGTGACTGTACTCATTGCCAGTCAGTGAAGATTTGTTTATCTTATCTAAGTAAAGTCATTAGTTTTTTATTGCTTTTAGCAGCTCGACTGGAGTGTCTATCTGTCTGTGGAGGCTGGCCACCATGCATCCATTGTTTATGTTATTTTAAGTCAAGGTCAAGTTTTATATACTGGTTGAAATTAACAGTAATCTATCTCTCATTTTTCTATTTTATAAACTGGTAGGTTTTAATCCCCTCAAAGCTACTTGTCACTTTCTGTTCTCTATCCATTCTGGTTTAAATTCAATATTTATTTTATTTTTAGTCCACATTAAAAAATAAATTCAAAGTTATTATTTAAAATTCACAATTTTATTTTATGTAGCAGTCAAGTTTAGTTTATAAATTGTTGTTGATTAGGTTTGAGTTAGTTTTAAGTACATATTTTTAATTTATGAAAAGCAAGTTTTAGTTTATGTTTTGTTTAGGCTTTTGTGTGCCCTTGTGTTGACACCTGGGTGTCCTAACCTCCTACCGGTCTACATTTTAAATCATTTAATTTTAGAATTCTTCCCTTTTTCTCTCTCATACTTTCTGATTTTTGCTGAAGGCTTTTTTCCAACGCTCCCTTCTCTTGTATAGTTCAGTTAGCTTTTCAATTTTCCCAAAAACCATCTGTCATTGATTTTAATTTTATCTCTCCGTTTTACCATACCATCCTGACCAAAATATTTTAAGTTTAAGTTACACTTGTTTTTATTTAAATTTTGTTTACGCATTAAGTAGGCCTCAATCCCCTCATCTCTCACTATCACTAACTCATTTCTCACTGGTTCGATTCTCACTCCATTATCGTTAACTACTAGATTATTTATGTATTCCGGGTTAAAAATTTCTTTTATTTCCACTTCCACTTTATTATTATTATTTTTAACACAATTTTCACCTTCTCCACTTCCGTTTTCATTTTTAGGTTCTCCGTTTTCTCTCATATCAACGTCACTTTTACGTAGATTTACATTATCAACGTCACTTCCACTATCAACTTTAACTTTGTTTATCACTTTATCACTTACGTTTTCACTTACGTCACAACTAAATTCAACTTTATTAACTCGGTTTCTCCCATTATCAACATCATCACTAACTGTCATATTGTTAGCCCTATCTCGCCCTACACTTTCACTATCATTATCACTTACACTAAGGTTTAACTCAACGACATCATTATTATTATTATTAATTAACCCGGAAACATCAATATCTCTAGCATTCTCCAATAACCCAACATTTTTATCATCACCACGCTTCAACATCTGTTTCTGTTTCATCTCTCTCTATGCCTACTTTATCCGCTTTTAATTTTGATTCACGTTCTAGTTCTGCTCTACGTTCCTCGTATCTTTTATCAATTTTTCCACTCAGCTCGGTTATTATTTTATTTATGTCGGTTCTTAAGTCAGTAATATCTGATTTCATTTGTCTGTTTCCCTCATCGTTTTTTGAATTTATTCCGGCGATATCTGCTTTCAGTTCTAGCCTTAGTCCTAGATTATCTGCTTTGAGTTCTGCTTTGAGATCTGCGTTTCCCTTATCTATGTGTTTCATAAGTAAAGTTTTCCATTAATTGTCTTTTACTTCGCTAGACTCACTGTGTTGTTGGTTAATGCCCGTAGTACCTGTAGAAGTAGTCCTAGGTCCAGGCTTAGGTGTGATCTCGCTAGGCCTTGTGATTTCCATCACTGGTCTAGGAGATTCTAGGCCTAGGTGAGTGACTCAGCAAGTGGGTTTCGGACCTCGGGAGCCGCCAGGAGACCTCTGGAGCATCCATGATCTCAGGTGTCGTGTCACTAGTAACATTGAATTCTACATTAGTATCACTCTCAAAAACAATAACTTCCTTGTCGTCCTTTTCACTCATTTTTTATTTTAATTATTCAGTTTTCAAAATAAATTTTAGGTTAAAAGTTGGCAAGCACCACGTTTATATTATTTATTAAGTTATTTATTATTAATCTCGGGTAGTGTATAGAATCAAGCCACACAGTTGGCGCGCCAATGTCGCTGAATAGCCAAACAGCCCCACAACAAATTAAAACAATAAATTAAACACAATCCAATATTGAAAAACAATCAAACAAAAATTCCCTGTCACTCAAAGTCAAACAGCTGTTGAGAAAACAATTACCAACCTTAGAAAAGTGCGCCGGTCTAGCTCAAGTCAGTAGTCTTGCCAACTGCTGAAGTTTAATTTAAGAAAACTGAAATAAAATATTGAGTGGGACAGACACGACAACGAAAGGTTAACACAAATTAACAAAACCAGTTTCAAATACAATTATAATGAATCAAATCAAGTTATGTTACATTTACAATTACAAAAACATGTTATCAAATTCTCAAAAGTTCCCAATAATAAAAGTTCTCAATAATAAAAGTTCTCAATAATAAAAAGTTCTCAGTAATAAAAAGTTGACCAGCCATTTTATAAAAGTTTGTTCGTAGATAGCAAGTTTGTTTTTACCGTGTTATCGCGATTCGTAGATTTGTAGATATTGACCAGGTCCAGGGGTCAAGTTCTCGCCCAAGTTCCAAGTTCCAAATTCTCGCCCACGTTCCAAGCTCCAAAATCCAAACGATCGAAGAAAATCTCCAAGTCCAAGACGTTCCAAGTTCCAGACGTTCCCGTGTATCCTGGTTGATCTGCTCCAACCCGGACGTGAAGTCTCCTCGAGAGACCAAGTAAGTGTGTCTGAAGAAATCAGCCTTCTCTGCTCGCGTTTGTTTCGACTGATGATTTTGTGACGTAGTCACGGAAATTGAGTGTTGTAATTGGCTTAGTCTATTACGCCCTGGTGATTAGGCAGAAGTGGGGGTATGTTTTCGGTCCCACGGTTCTAAAAACGTGACGTAGTTGTCATGATGAAACTCAGATAGTTTATTGATACCAACCATTCAAAAGATGCATAGCAATCACACACAAGTCACCCGGGACTGTCATTCCGTCGGGAGATTTATGCACGCACGTGCAAGTTGTGTTGCGCAAATGTTGATGAAAGTAATGTTTCCACACTCCACAAGCTATGTGTGACGTCACTGAATGACCAGAGTTCGGGTGTACTTGCCGATAATGTAGCGCAGTGAACGAGAAAACATTCCATTCTCACAGATAAGATTACGATTGTGACATGTTTATGTGATTCCTGCACACAGAGTACACGGACATCGATTACGTAATCACCGCAGCTGGCCATGACGACGCGGATACGAAGCACAAACACTAGTCATTATTTATTACGCGTGGCTGATAAATTGTCATAACACAATAAAATGAAATATTATTGGCTGAAATAGTTCATGTAATTATTTAAATGTAATTAATTATTCAAAATAATTATACAATTTGAAAGGCGGGAACAAATTAATATTTAAATATCTTTGAAATTGTCTTATATCAGACCAAAAGGTTACAGCTTTGCGAACGCTTTTTTTGGCGCGTTGATGGATGAGCTTTTTAAGTTTTTAGTATATGCGTGGGATCTCTTTACTTCTCAAGTTCCATTGCAAAATCAATTGTGTTAAGTAAGGATAATTTATATAAAGTAGTACTAATTGCTATGGTTATTAGAATGAAAAATATCTGGAGGCCCGAAGACTTACTTTTTGTACGCATTATAGGTGATTGTAGTCAAGTTTCTATAGTTACTTGTTAATAATTAAGTTTTTTGAGGTATATAACCTTTATTTCGATGGATTCTGGCTAACTTTTTCATTTTTTCTTTCAAAAGGCAATACATCACCATAATCTTAATGTCCATGTAAAATATGAACGTTGTAGCCCACCCGTTTGGTCAGAATCGGCCCAAAATATCACGAAAATATCGCATTTACAAATCGAATAAATAGTAAAAAGTACAATATTCATGAGAAATATTTCTTCGATTATACCCAAAAACGTGGCAGGCCTAAGTTCAGAGATTTCGAAGGTCCCCTCCAATTTGCATCAAGATCGCATATGCTGTTTACCTGGTAGAGCGCGAACAAGCAGATAGAAAAACAAACAACAAAACAAAAACAAAACACCCGAGCTATTTTTTTTTTGGGGGGGGGGGGGCTCAGTCTAATTGAAGTCTTCGCTTCGCTCATCTAAAAATCTCGATAGTCGATAATCTTAAGTCATTATAGACACTCGAAACAAATAATTGCCAATCGGTCAAAAACGGCCCGAAACACGTCGTTCGTTCGTCGGAGGAGGAGGACGACGCTTTGCCCTAGTTGTGCAGGCAACTTGCATTGCATGCATAGTCTCGCACATTTTAGTGACAGTGACACGGCTCATGATGGTTGGTACGGGAGTTACAACGAACAGGTAAACAGTACTTGTTAATTATAGGGATCCCCCGAAAAGGAAAGTAGGTAAGTGCGGTTGGGGGGAAACGCGAAGCGCCGTGGGGGGGCCTAGCTGACCACAGCAATGCACTTCATGCCCCCCCCCCCCCCACTGTTACTGGGGGGTCCCGTAACGGTAATGAACAACTACCAAAATAACACCTTAAGTCTATCTATCCATGAAGTACAAAGTGACCATCGACGGACGCGTCGGGTATGGGTATGAGGCAGCTGCTAAGGGTTGTCGCGTGTAGTCGTAAAAATAGACCATCCTAGAAGCTGAGGGTTTTTTACCTGCTGTATTAATTAATTTATTGATATTTTTTGTTTAATTGCAAATATCTAATAACGTTGTTGAAATATTAAGCGTGCGTCTTGAATTTCATTTTTTTGGACGAATTTTTCTACGATAAAAACTGACTGAGTTACGGATAATGCTTCTATAACATATTTTGATAATATTGTATAATAATATAATAATATTTATGTATTTCAGTCAGTTTTGATCGTAGACATTAGGAAAAAAAAACACATTTCATAACTCGAGCTACACATTTGAACCACGTTATGAAATATTTGCAATTATAAAAAAAATATTTTGCTGAATAAATTATTTTCATCACAATAGATTTGAAATGGGCGAAGGCAGGTAGAAACAAACCCATGTTCGTTCCCAAGTTCGGTCACGCCAAAAAAGCTGGAAAGGGAAAAATGCAGACAATAGACGGGACGACCGATCCCGGTCTAGTCCGCCGAGGGACACTTTGTCCCTCAAAGATGGATAGACTTAGTACCAGTAGTACGAAACTGTTTACTTGGCGCATCTGTCTGTGATCTCGAGGTCACTGAAGGTCAAGTCATCGCTTTTCTCCCCAATGCACGCCTCTCACCCCCCGCCCCCTTTATGATTGTATCAGTTCATTCCTTTGCTTGCGCTGATAATCTTATAAACCAAACAACGAATACCAGTCATGGCCACACGTCGGACACTTCAATAACGCTGTCAATTGAACGACGATCGATGGACCATGACGATGCAATCGAACTTCACAGAGCCAAGACATCTAAGAAATGCGACCTTCACAAAGACGAGCATTGTTTACGCAACAATCACAGTAAGCCTACCTGGTCACGCGCTGGGGGGGGGTGGGGGGGGGTTGGGTTAATGACGCTGTGTCTTGTCTGTCGCGAAACGGGAAAAGAATTAATATTCATTTCGTTAGTGGTGTACTGTTATTTTCTATGTTACGTCGATTTTGATTCATGCTATCATTATTTTTTTTAGGCATTTTAAAAATTTTTCATGTATTTTCGTTACGATAGCTACTCGACGACAATGATGCAGTTCTGACTTCTGAGATTATCCCATTTTCCAAGCATTGAGCGCGTTGCAGAGTGCAATAACACACGTTCATTGTGACTATTCTTGCACACTTGACGTTTCGTTTCCTTCCTGGCCTTTCGTTCAATCGTCGGCACCAGTCTAAATATTGCGTTTCAGCCATATATTGTTAGAAAACATGTGTTTTAGCATGTTATGACGGCTGTCATATGAGAGCTGCAATATTCATACGGCAATTTAGAATAAATATAGACTATAGTAAATAAGCACACTCATTCCCTCAATCGAATCTGTTAACATTAGCGGGTTTGAGAATTGGGGATGCTTTTAGATTTTTATAGACTCATCAGTCATAAAACTAAACATAAAACAATTTATTTTGACAATGTAAATATATTATCGTAAACAGGCAAACACGCTCGGGAAAAAGACATTTAATCATAATATTACTTTTTATGATTCACGACAAGATTTAAATCGTCGGGTGTCGATTACCGACATAGCTTTTAGGCCTTTTAGCAGATGTTTTTCAGATGCAACCCAAACTGCGGATTGATTGGAAATTGAATCAAAATGCAATCAGTGAACTGTCGTATATTCGTAAGGCCTATGTCACATTACAAAATAAATCTATCTAAATAACTGAGAAGGGGTTTGGTTTTGTATCAACAAACTGTGTGTGTGTGTGTTTGGGTCTAGCTTAGCTAGCTAGTAAAAAAAAAAAAAAAAAAAAAATCCCTTTTTAAGGATAACCAAACGTTTTTTTTTTTGCCAACTCTCCCTTTTTCCCCCGCTGAAATTTAAAAAAAAATTAATAAAAAAAAAACAATTGTTAAGGAAAAAATGGTCAAATGTAAAAATGTATATTGAAGGGGAAAAGTTTTTGGAAATTTTAAAAATTATGGCTTATTAATTAGGAAACCCCCTACGATTTGTTTAACAACAAAATAGTCCCCAAAAAAATATTTCAAATCAGTTTTAAAAACAAATAAAAATTTTATTTTAATTTTAAACTTTGTAAGAAAAAGGCCCAAAACATTTTTAACTTTTTTTTAAAATTTGCCCAAAATTTTTAACCCACCCACAATTTTTGGGCCCTTTAAAAATTTTTAAATTTTAACACCGAATAAAAGGGTTTTTTTTTTTTTTTTTTTTAAAAAAAAAACGTTTTGGATTTTGACCCTTTAAAACTAAAAAATTTTAATTCTTAAAACCAAACAAATGTTTTTCACCAAAGGTTTTGGGGTGGTTATCGCTCGGCCGCACAGTGCAACTGCAAAACCGCTGTAACACCCCATGACTCATTTCTCTTCATAAGGTTTCTCGCGCTCGGATTATCGCGAGATTCAACTTCAAATATAACGCGGCCGGATGTAGCTATACGCCGGTAATATAGTAGCTTAAAAAGCCTTGACCGGAACTAATTGGTACAGAATTTTTTTTGTCAGAAGTTGTTTGTGTATGTATAAAGATATTTTAGAAACAAAGTTTACGCTGTACGGCCTCCCTATATTAGCATAATTAATTTAAAATGCTAAATCAGATAAAAAATTCATATTGTCGTTAATATAAAAGATTTTGGTAAAAGTATTTTTTTAAATGAATGAACCAACTGTTTACAAAATTCTAAAAATACCCAATGCACATTTGCTAATGATTATCCGTAATTAATTAATTGATTATTACTATACAATTTTTATATTGTTACCACTTGCGTCCAATTGCTTCGCCCCAAACATGGTTTTCATGGTTGGAAATTAAAGAGTGATATCAAAGCAAAGTTGTATATAAAGTTTACCGGTTTTGTCAAAAATGTTTATTGCATAGTAAAATCTACATAATTAAATATGTATATTTATCGACGTGAAAAATTCAAGCAATTTTAATATTCATCAATATGGGTATCAAATGAAAGCTACTGATCCACTGGTTTTCACACTGATACATTTTTGGAAAGAAACATTTACCTGAAAGTGTTGTCGTGTGAGAGGGGGGGGGGGGGGCTTGATCTAATCTAAATAAAGGAATGCGCTCTCTCTCTCTCATCTCACCCGGTACTAATTGGTACTATCCTAAACTTCTTCAACGGTAAAGCCAAATATGAAGTTCTAATTAATAAAGATAAATTCCTTTCCAACCCAAACAATAAAAACTAGATTTTTTAAGCTATTGACTTCACGACTTCAGGCTAAAAACGTATCGGTACATCAAGCAGAAGATGATGCAGATGTTCTAATTGCAATGACAGCAGTCAATCATCTAATCACGAGAACACTACACTTATAGGTGATGACACTGACTTGCTTATACTTGTGTGTTACCACTATAACATCAAACAGCCCAACTTCAATCTTCTATTCAAGTCAGAGCTTAAAAGCAGGTAACAGCAAACAGAAGATATGGGACATTCGGCTCACAACAGCCACTCTAGGTGATGAAAATATGTAACAGTTTGCCATTCATTCATGCAGTAGCTGGATCGTGATACGACATCTAGGATATTTGGAATAGGGAAAAGGTTTACCGTTGAAGAAGTTTAAACATAATTTCAAAACCAATACTGATGTCTTCAACAATGCTAGCTCGGATGTACAGAAGATTGCTGAATGTGGAGAGAGAGCAGTCGTATGCTTGTGTATAGTGGACAACCTTACCAAAGCCTAAATGACTTAAGAAAAGAGAAATTCAGCCAAAAAACTTCTCACTGCCAAGAAGGTATCCAGCCCGAGACACTGCCACCAACTTCATCAGCGTGCTTTTACCACAGTTTAAGAGTGTATTACCAAGTGCAAATCTGGCTTGGTAACAATTCCCTTGATCCCTTAAAATTTGGATGGACGCTTTCAAAACATAACTTTATGCCAGAACCAACCGACAAGCCACCAGCTCCACCACAACTTTTAACAATCATCAGATGCAATTGCAAAACAGAGTGCTTGAACTTCAGGTGTGTAACTGCAAAAAACATGGTTTAGACTGCTCCAGTGTTTGTGGGCCAATGCAAAGGTGTAAGTTGTGCCAACTGCCCGCCAATCAACGTCGTCGGTTCTGATGACAGTGATGATACAGATTCAAGTTTCGAGGAAGGCGATTAGGTAAGCTTTTTACAATGTTATATTTTGTAAATGTGTTTGGCAAACTATCTGTTGCAAATTATTTTATTAAAAAAAATAACAATACATTTTATTCATTAATTAATTACAGTAAATAGGGGGGTCGAAAGAGCGAAAAAAACTTTCATTCAGTATATCAAGATATGCATAACAAACAATATTTGACAAAAAAGTTCTGTACCAATTAGTACCGGGTGAGATGAGAGAGAGAGAGCGCATTCCTTTATTTAGATTAGATCGAGCCCCCCCCCCCCCCCCCCCCCCCCCCCCCCCCCCCCCCCCCCTCACACGTCAACACTTTCAGGTAAATGTTTCTTTCCAAAAATGTATCAGTGTGAAAACCAGTGGATCAGTAGCTTTCATTTGATACCCATATTGATGATATTAAAATTGCTTGAATTTTTCACGTCGATAAATATACATATTTAATTATGTAGATTTACTATGCAATAACATTTTTGACACCGGTAAACTTTATATACAACTTTGCTTTGATATCACTCTTTAATTTCCAACCATGAAAACCATGTTTGGGCGAAGCAATTGGACGCAAGTGGTAACAATATAAAAATATTGTATAGTAATAATCAATTAATTAATTACGGATAATCATTAGCAAATGTGCATTGGGTATTTTTAGAATTTTGTAAACAGTTGGTTCATTCATTTAAAAAAATACTTTTACCAAAATCTTTTATATTAACGACAATATGAATTTTTATCTGATTTAGCATTTTAATTAATTATGCTAATTAGGGAGGCCGTACAGCGGTAAACTTTGTTTCTAAAATATCTTTATACATACACAAACAACTTCTGACAAAAAAAAATTCTGTACCAATTAGTTCCGGGTCAAGGCTTTTTAAGCTACTATATTACCGGCGTATAGCTACATCCGGCCGCGTTATATTTGAAGTTGAATCTCGCGATAAATCCGATCGCGCGGAGAAGACCTTGGATGAAGAGTATGAGTCATGGTGTGATTACAGCGGTATGCAGTTGCACTGTGCAGGCCGCTAGACTAGCTAGCTAAGCTAGACCCAAACAACACACACACAGTTTGTTGATACAACCAACCACTTCTCAGTTATTTAGATAGATGTTATTTTGTAAGTGTGACATAGGCCTACGAATATAACGACAGTTCACTGATTGCATTTTGATTCAATTTCCAATCAATCCGCAGTCGGTTGCATCTGAAAATCATCTGCTAAAGGCCTAAAAAGTTATGTCGGTAATCGACACCCGACGATTGAAATCTTGTCGTGAATCATAAATAAAGTAATACAGTATTAATGATTAAATGTCTTTTTCAGAGGCGTGTTTGCCTGTTTACGATAATATATTTACATTGTCAAAATAAATTGTTTTATGTTTAGTTTATGACTGATGAGTCTATAAAAATCTAAAAGCATCTCAATTCTCAAACGCTAATGTTAACAGATTCGATTGAGGGAATGAGTGTGCTTAGTTACTATAGTCTATATTTTTTCTAAATTGCCGTATGAAATATTGCCAGCTCTCAATATGACAGCCGTCATAACATGCTGAAACACATGATCTAACAATATATGGCTGAAACGCAATATTAGACTGGTGCCGACGATTGACGAAAGGCAGGAAGGCAACGAAACGTCAAGTGCGCAAGAATAGTCACAATGAACGTGTGTTATTGCACTCTGCAACGCGCTCAATGCTTGGAAAATGGGATAATCTCAGAAGTCAGAACTGCATCATTGTCCTCGAGTAGGCTTTCGTAAACGAAAATACATGATAAATTTTATAAAATGCCTAATAAAAATAATGATAAGCATGAATCAGATCGACGTAACATAGAAAATAACAGTACACCACTCACGAAATGAATATTAATTCTTTTCCCGTTTCGCGACAGACAAGACACAGCGTCATTAACCCAACCCCCCCCCCCCCCCCACCCCCCCAGCGCGTGACCAGGTAGGCTTACTGTGATTGTTGCGTAAACAATGCTCGTCTTTGTGAAGGTCGCATTTCTTAGATGTCTTGGCTCTGTGAAGTTCGATTGCATCGTCCATGGTCCATCGATCGTCGTTCAATTGACAGCGTTATTGAAGTGTCCGACGTGTGGCCATGACTGGTATTCTTGTTTGGTGATAAGATTATCAGGCGCAAGCAAAGGAATGAACTGATACAATCATAAGGGCGCGGGGGGTGAGAGGCGTGCATTGGGAGAAAAGCGATGACTTGACCTTCAGTGACCTCGAGATCACAGACAGATGCGCCAAGTAAACAGTTTCGTACTACTGGTACTAAAGTCTATCCATCTTTGAGGTACAAAGTGACCATCGGCGGACGAGACCGGGATCGGTCGTCCCGTCTATTGTCTGCATTTTTCCCTTTCCACCTTTTTTGGCGTGACCGAACTTGGGAACAAACATGGGTTTGTTTCTACCTGCTTTCGCCCATTTCAAATCTATTGTGATGAAAATCATTTATTCAGCAAAATATTTTTTTTATAATTGCAAATATTTCATAACGTGGTTCAAATGTGTAGCTCGAGTTATGAAATGTGTTTTTTTTCCCTAATGTCTACGATCAAAACTGACTGAAATACATAAATATTATTATATTATTATACAATATTATCAAAATATGTTATAGAAGCATTATCCGTAACTCAGTCAGTTTTTATCGTAGAAATTCGTCCAAAAAAAATGAAATTCAAGACGCACGCTTAATATTTCAACAACGTTATTAGATATTTGCAATTAACAAAAAATATCAATAAATTAATTAATACAGCAGGTAAAAAACCCTCAGCTTCTAGGATGGTCTATTTTACGACTACACGCGACAACCCTTAGCAGCTGCCTCATACCCATACCCGACGCGTCCGTCGATGGTCACTTTGTACTTCATGGATAGATAGACTTAAGTGTTATTTTGGTAGTTGTTCATTACCGTTACAGGACCCCCCAGTAACAGTGGGGGGGGGGGGGCATGAAGTGCATTGCTGTGGTCAGCTAGGCCCCCCCACGGCGCTTCGCGTTTCCCCCCAACCGCACTTACCTACTTTCCTTTTCGGGGGGATCCCTATAATGAACAAGTACTGTTTACCTGTTCGTTGTAACTCCCGTACCAACCATCATGAGCCGTGTCACTGTCACTAAAATGTGCGAGACTATGCATGCAATGCAAGTTGCCTGCACAACTAGGGCAAAGCGTCGTCCTCCTCCTCCGACGAACGAACGACGTGTTTCGGGCCGTTTTTGACCGATTGGCAATTATTTGTTTCGAGTGTCTATAATGACTTAAGATTATCGACTATCGAGATTTTTAGATGAGCGAAGCGAAGACTTCAATTAGACTGAGCCCCCCCCCCCCAAAAAAAAAATAGCTCGGGTGTTTTGTTTTTGTTTTGTTGTTTGTTTTTCTGTCTGTTTGTTCGCGCTCTACCAGGTAAACGGCATATGCGATCTTGATGAAAATTGGAGGGGACCTTCGAAATCTCTGAACTTAGACCTGCCACGTTTTTGGGTACAATCGAAGAAATATTTCTCATGAATATCGTACTTTTTTACGATTTTTTCGATTTTAAATGCGATATTTTCGTGATATTTGGGCCGATTCTGACCAAACGGGTGGGGCTACAACGTTCATATTTTACATGGACATTAAGATTATGGTGATGTAGTACCTTTTGAAAGAAAAAAATGAAAAAGTTAGCCAGAATCCATCGAAATAAAGGTTATATACCTCAAAAAACTTAATTATTAACAAGTAACTATAGAAACTTGACTACAATCACCTATAATGCGTACAAAAAGTAAGTCTTCGGGCCTCCAGATATTTTTCATTCTAATAACCATAGCAATTAGTACTACTTTATAAAAATTATCCTTACTTAACACAATTGATTTTGCAATGGAACTTGAAGAAGTAAAGAGATCCCACGCATACTAAAAACTTAAAAAAGCTCATCCATCAACGCGCCAAAAAAAGCGTTCGCAAAGCGGCCTAGTAAATATCAACACATGTTTTTCCAACGAACAATATGTTATAAAAAGCTGCTTGAACTTTGAGTCAGATCACTTTCGTTTTTTATGTGGTCCTGACTCCTGATTATGCTTCCTTCGATATTACTCTTTTTGGGGGTTTGGTACCACTACCAGGGACCGTTTTTTAGTTCGTTCTGTCGAGCCAGTTCAACTTTGACATGTTCCCTAACACATTGTCCTCTAGGAATACGGGGATCGGCTAACTCGGGTAAAATACAATTAAGGCTATTCCAGAGCACTCTTTTCGATATTTTGAAAGTCAACGGAAAATGGCTAAAAGTTGGTTGGATGAAAGATGAACTTGAATAAAAAAGGGAAAAAAAAATAACTTTTTTTTGGACGGGACAAAAGCTCTATTTTGGCCAAAATATGCAAATTTTGGGTCATTACGGAAAATGAATGTTTTAGATGCAATATTTAATTTTTAGCTATAATTTTTTTTAATGCTTCAACACACTTTGTCTCTGGACTGAGTACAAGGGAAACTAATTTTATGAAATAACTTTTGATGAACGATTTTTTTCGTGTTCCGGTTCAAAACTCTTTTTTGTACCATGTGACAAAAAAAATCGTACATCGAACATTATTTCAGAAAATTCTTTTCCCTTATACTCAGTCCAGAGACAAAGGTGTGTTGAAGCAATAAAAAAAAATCATAGCTAAAAATTAAATATTGCATCCAAAACATTCATTTCCGTAATGACCCAAAATTTGCATATAATGGCCAAAATAGAGCTTTTGTCCCGTCCAAAAAAAAGTTATTTTTTTCCCTTTTTTATTTAAGTTCATCTTTCATCCAACCAACTTTTAGCCATTTTCCGTTGACTTTCAAAATATCGAAAAGAGTGCTCTGGAATAGCTCGGAAGCATGAAATCTGTCCACAGTGTTGTCGGTCTGGAAGTATTCTTTCCACAAAGTAGTCGTTAGTGGCGTCAAGGACGTCCGCAGGGGGGGGCAAGGCGGGCACTCCCCTCCCCCCCTCCTTGGAATCCTATATTTATAAGCAATTTTATTAAAATATTAACTATCAAGCTCCGCAAACGCTTTTTCAGCCGCGTTGTTGGATGAGCGTATTTTTTTTTAAAGAAAAAAGCATAAATTGGCGATTTTCATGAGAAATAATTTTTCGATTATACGCTCAAATTTCCCACGAAAAAATAAATTAATAAAATTAGGGTTCTGTGAAAAAATGATTACAATCGGATCAAGAATGTCAGTGTTATAAGTGGAAGAAATTTAAAAAATCGTAAAATTGCGATTATCATGAGAAATAATTTTTTATTCCGCTCAAATTTCACACGAATACATCAATTCATAAAATTAAAGTTCTGTAAAAAAATCATTATACAATCGGATAAAGCATGTAGGTGTTATAAGTCGAAGAAATGTTTTAAAAATAGAAAAAAAATCGTAAAATTGCAATTTTTATGAGAAATAATTTTTTGATTGCACTAAAAAACGTGTCAGTTCTAAGTTCAGAGATTTCGAAGGCCTCCAAAAAATTTCATCGCAATTGGGGTATTGGTTTAGCCAAAATCGTGTTACAAACACACAAAAATACAAAAAAAAGAAAGAAAGAATAAGAAAAAAACGGATTTTTTCTCCAGTGTAGTGAAATGGAATCTTCGCTTCGCTCGCATCGCTCATCCAATTAGAGACTGATAATATAAAATATAAATATTAACGGACTCGTTTTTCTTTACATTACTACTCAACATTAAATCTGATAATATATTCGGCAGGTGTAACATTATCGATTCCATCAGGACAGCGTTCCAATTCCTTTTGGTGGTTTTCTAGTTTCGAGTATCGACTGCACAAAAATTACATTATTTTGGTATTGCATTCAGCCAGCTACTTTCTTCTAAAACGCACCAAACGCACTCTAAAACCTGATTTAAAAAAAAAAATCGCCTGCGGCACAATTGTTGAGGGCCTCACCCCTCCCACACCCCCCATGTTTGTCCCACGGGAGTTACAAGTTATAATTTTGCCCCCCCCCCCCCCCCCCCCCCCCCTCATGACAAAATTCCTGAGGACGCCCTTGAGTGGCATTAATTAGTTTAGTATAGAAATTTATATACAATATTGAATATGCAATATGACATACAATAGGAAACCCAATTGAGAATGTTGATCGAACGGTACACATTAGCAAAGTCTTGAAAATATAAATATCGACGTTTGTGGTGAAAGACCTATACCCACAACCCACACTAATATAGTATGCGCTAATGCTCGGAATAGTCTTGTGCGTTGTAAGAATTACTCCCTCGTGACCTTGTAGCGGCGATAGAGACCGGCCGGCTGAACGCAATGTCTCCCCCCTCCACACAACAGCGTCAGACTGTCAGGCCAGTGGTGTAGGTGTAAACACAATCCATAACCACCCGGCAAGCTACTGACCCGGGTTAGATTCCATAACTAAAATGAGTTGCAATTTCAGTGCACCATGAATGTTCCGAGTTGGTAACTATTGTAATCCAGGCTTCTTACGTGGATCACATTCATATCTATTGTGATCAACTTCCCAAACAACATTTAAAAACAGAGACATGTTTGACCTTTGTTAATTGTGTAAAACAGACTAACCAGAGTATTCTGTTATATATTTTTAAATTGCATACACTTGAATTATTGTTCAAGCATGCTTTTAAACTAGGGTCACCAAGACGTCCCAAAAAATACAGGACAGTCCCGAATAAGACCTAAGTGTCTCGCGTGCCGGACTGTTTTTGTCCCGAAATATAGTCCCATTTACCATGACATCAAAATTTCAAACAGACAGAGGTAGCTTACGCCGATTCGAGAGGTCGCCGTTTCGAGAGGTTGCCGTTTCGAAACCCGCCAATGGCAATTATGACTGTTATTTCCAGGGTGGGAGGGTTTCCAGGATTGAGTTCTGCTCACTAGCCATTTGACATTCTTTTTACACTACTGTAACACACTCTATAAAACTAATTTTTAAATGCGTAGCCCTACACATTTTAAAATCATATTTTGAACAAGCAATGATGTATACTGTGTAATGATTTAGGCTGTATTAGCACATGATGGTCTAATAGAGGGTGGTATTTGAGTAGTCTTAAGTGATTTGTTAGATTAGTATTTTATATTTTTACGATTTCTAGACGGCCAAGCAGGCCACCTGTTTTTAAATGTGTTGGGGGACTGAAAAGACGAACGCGAGGGGGAACGGTGAGAAGGACCCGAGCCGTGTCTGAGAGTGGAGGTGAAAAACCACGAACCCAGTGTTGTGACTGTGAAGTGATTGTGTTTCATACAAAACTAATTGTGTAACAAAAGCCGTGTTCTATACACCAAAAGGTGGTCGTGCGATCTTAGCCGATCATCTCCACCAAACAACGTCATCAACCGACCATCGAGCATCACCACTTTCCACTCAACAATTGCCAAGGGCCAAGTAACAACAACAACAATAACAATCACACAGGACAGAGGACAATGATAAACAGGTCAGATCGTTTTCGTACTATTTACTGATCGTCGTCAACAACGAGCACGAGCCGAGGATAGTTCCTCGACTCCCTCACCCCGCCCCATATCGTCACGGCCACACGCATCCGCGAAGGGGTACAGTCCCCTCCAAATACCGACTAGACACTTTTCTCATGCAGAGCCGTCATACGAAATAACAATTAATCAAGTCATCAAATCAATAAGTAAAGTTCGATAGATGTAAGGACAAGGTTATAAAGTAAATATTAATTCATTAATTGGGCCGATAAGAACTGACAATACGTATCATCAATTATATTAATTAGATAGGCTGATAAGCCATAAGAACAATTAGTCATAAGAACATTATTTTCATTAAAATCTTACATTAGGCTGATAAGCCATAAGGACCAAATTAAGTAGTAGTTTATATTATATATTATTACTCATTACTTTCACGTCGATGTGTCATTACATAGGTATGACAATTTAGAAGTTTCGACTGTGGGTTGTGAATTTGTTTATTCTTTTTCTATCATTCATATTTCATTTACTACGTAGATTAAAATTACTAGTTCACTATAAGTTGCAGGATATGTTATTATAGCCGGAATTCCCAAATCCATTCTCATCCACTGTATAATTATAAATTAAAATCTTTAACTTCTTCACTCAATAACTTATATTGGGGAAGAGCAGTACCGAGCAGACCGTCTACTGTGAACCAGCCGAAGTGCGGGGACGCGGACTAACGGTAAGCATCTCATTGGCGCCCGAACAGGGACTCCGGATAACAGTAACATGCCACCCAAGGTGAACGTAGAACAGTTGATAGCAGACCTGGGGCATAAGTTGACAGGTAAAATGGACGCTCTAAAGAAACAGATCGAGGACTTACGAACTAGTCTAGAGGGGAGATTTGCGGCCGTAGAAAGCAAGATGGCGGCCACCCAGAGCCCAGTGGTAGCTGACTCCAAAGCTACCACGTCCCAGCAAATGGAGGAGCCTAATAGTACTGTGCCACCAGTATCATGGCCAACCGCCATGATGGGTAGCGCAGAGACGTTCATGAAAATTTCCCCATTTTCGGGAAACAACCAAACTCACCCAGTCACCTTCATTTTTCAAGTTGAACAGTTCTTACGTGTCTATTCCATTCCAGTGGAGGCACATACCGCTGTAGCCATGGGGCACATGTCGGGTAGTGCTCTTACCTGGGCTGAGGCGTTCCTGGACAGAGAAGCTGATTTTCAATTATTCAAAACTGGTTTCCTTGAGAACTATTGGGGGACATCCCAACAGCGCTCAGTGCGATTTCAAAAAAATCCAAGGAAATTTAAAAAAGAATTCAGGAAAGAAAATGACTGATCATTTCACTGAAATGGTTGTCAAAGCCAAATACCTTGAGCCACGCCTGACTGATCAATACATAATATTCTTTTTTCTTGACCCCACTACTGGGAAGTTGCGAGGAGTTTACAATGTCAAGAACCTCAAGCCTTACTTGTCCTATCCAGCTCCATGACAATTCCGAAAGCCTTTCAGCTCCTTCCCGGCTTTCTATGCTTTCGCAATGGGGGGAAATGTAATGATTTAGGCTGTATTAGGCACATATGATGGTCTAATAGAGGGTGGTATTTGAGTAGTCTTAAGTGATTTGTTAGATTAGTATTTTATATTTTACGATGTCTAGACGGCCAAGCAGGCCACCTGTTTTTAAAAGTGTTGGGGGACTGAAAAAGACGGACGCGAGGGGGAACGGTTAGAAGGACCCGAGCCGTGTCTGAGAGTGGAGGTGAAAAACCACGAACCCAGTGTTGTGACTGTGAAGTGATTGTGTTTCATACAAAACTAATTGTGTAACAAAAGCCGTGTTCTATACACCAAAAGGTGGTCGTGCGATCTTAGCCGATCATCTCCACCAAACAACGTCATCAACCGACCATCGAGCATCACCACTTTCCACTCAACAATTGCCAAGGGCCAAGTAACAACAACAACAATAACAATCACACACGACAGAGGACAATGATAAACAGGTCAGATCGTTTTCGTACTATTTACTGATCGTCGTCAACAACGAGCACGAGCCGAGGATAGTTCCTCGACTCCCTCACCCCGCCCCATATCGTCACGGCCACACGCATCCCCGAAGGGGTACAGTCCCCTCCAATACCGACTAAAGTCCGCGTCAAATCAAGAAGGCCTCCTCTGAAAGAGCGACTTATTTCTATGCTCTCTTTGTGCAACGTTGTAAACATCAATTATGTTGTCGGATTCTCCTAATGGAGAGAAGGGTTGATCCATCGCTTCCAAATACAAAGTGACCCCAAAATACTCGTCAGCTGTGCCTGTGCCCATGTCACGCGTCGCGCCACCTGAGTGAATGGTTAATTTCCAGAAGAAGAAAAAAACAAACAAACAAAGCAATAGAAGGTCCATGCAGTTTGGAGTGACCTGTACAACAAGGGTTTGGTAAGTGGAAGACATGATTGACAGTTTCTGGTCTTCAACAATACCAAACTATTTCCTTTGAGCTAGCATTTTAGATTGGTTTAGGAGGGCTACTTGATATGAACACAAGTATAGACACTTTTCTCATGCAGAGCCGTCATACGAATTAACAATTAATCAAGTCATCAAATCAATAAGTAAAGTTTGATAGATGTAAGGACAAGGTTATAAAGTAAATATTAATTCATTAATTGGGCCGATAAGAACTGACAATACTTATCATCAATTATATTAATTAGATAGGCTGATAAGCCATAAGAACAATTAGTCATAAGAACATTATTTTTCATTAAAATCTTACATTAGGCTGATAAGCCATAAGGACCAAATTAAGTAGTAGTTTATATTATATATTATTACTCATTACTTTCACGTCGATGTGTCATTACATAGGTATGACAATTTAGAAGTTTCGACTGTGGGTTGTGAATTTGTTTATTCTTTTTCTATCATTCATATTTCATTTACTACGTAGATTAAAATTACTAGTTCACTATAAGTTGCAGGATATGTTATTATAGCCGGAATTCCCAAATCCATTCTCATCCACTGTATAATTATAAATTAAAATCTTTAACTTCTTCACTCAATAACTTATATTGGGGAAGAGCAGTACCGAGCAGACCGTCTACTGTGAACCAGCCGAAGTGCGGGGACGCGGACTAACGGTAAGCATCTCATTGGCGCCCGAACAGGGACTCCGGATAACAGTAACATGCCACCCAAGGTGAACGTAGAACAGTTGATAGCAGACCTGGGGCATAAGTTGACAGGTAAAATGGACGCTCTAAAGAAACAGATCGAGGACTTACGAACTAGTCTAGAGGGGAGATTTGCGGCCGTAGAAAGCAAGATGGCGGCCACCCAGAGCCCAGTGGTAGCTGACTCCAAAGCTACCACGTCCCAGCAAATGGAGGAGCCTAATAGTACTGTGCCACCAGTATCATGGCCAACCGCCATGATGGGTAGCGCAGAGACGTTCATGAAAATTTCCCCATTTTCGGGAAACAACCAAACTCACCCAGTCACCTTCATTTTTCAAGTTGAACAGTTCTTACGTGTCTATTCCATTCCAGTGGAGGCACATACCGCTGTAGCCATGGGGCACATGTCGGGCAGTGCTCTTACCTGGGCTGAGGCGTTCCTGGACAGAGAAGCTGATTTTCAATTATTCAAAACTGGTTTCCTTGAGAACTATTGGGGGACATCCCAACAGCGCTCAGTGCGATTTCAAAAAAATCCAAGGAAATTTAAAAAAGAATTCAGGAAAGAAAATGACTGATCATTTCACTGAAATGGTTGTCAAAGCCAAATACCTTGAGCCACGCCTGATGATCAATACATAATATTCTTTTTTCTTGACCCCACTACTGGGAAGCTGCGAGGAGTTTACAATGTCAAGAACCTCAAGCCTTACTTGTCCTATCCAGCTCCATGACAATTCCGAAAGCCTTTCAGCTCCTTCCCGGCTTTCTATGCTTTCGCAATGGGGGGAAATGTAATGATTTAGGCTGTATTAGGCACATATGATGGTCTAATAGAGGGTGGTATTTGAGTAGTCTTAAGTGATTTGTTAGATTAGTATTTTATATTTTTACGATGTCTGACGGCCAAGCGGCCACCTGTTTTTAAATGTGTTGGGGGACTGAAAAGACGAACGCGAGGGGGAACGGTTAGAAGGACCCGAGCCGTGTCTGAGAGTGGAGGTGAAAAACCACGAACCCAGTGTTGTGACTGTGAAGTGATTGTGTTTTCATACAAACTAATTTTGTAACAAAGCCGTGTTCTATACAACCAAAGGTGGTCGTGCGATCTTAGCCGATCATCTCCACCACAACAACGTCATCAACCGACCATCGAGCATCACCACTTTCCACTCAACAATTGCCAAGGGCCAAGTAACAACAACAACAATAACAATCACACAGGACAGAGGACAATGAATAAACAGGTCAGATCGTTTTCGTACTATTTACTGATCGTCGTCAACAACGAGCACGAGCCGAGGATATTTTCCTCGACTCCCTCACCCGCCCCATATCGTCACGGCCACACGCATCCGCGAAGGGGTACAGTCCCCACCAATACCGACTAGACACTTTTCTCATGCAGAGCCGTCATAACGAATTAACAATTATCAAGTCATCAAATCAATAATAAAGTTTGATAGATGTAAGGACAAGGTTATAAAGTAAATATTAATTCATTAATTGGGCCGATAAGAACTGACAATACTTATCATCAATTATATTAATTAGATAGGCTGATAAGCCATAAGAACAATTAGTCATAAGACATTATTTTTCATTAAAATCTTACATTAGGCTGATAAGCCATAAGGACCAAATTAAGTAGTAGTTTATATTATATATTATTACTCATTACTTTCACGTCCGATGTGTCATTACATAGGTATGACCAATTTAGAAGTTTCGACTGTGGGTTTGTGAATTTGTTTATTCTTTTTTCTATCATTCATATTTCATTTACTACGTAGATTAAAATTACTAGGTTCACTATAAGTTGCAGGATATGTTATTATAGCCGGAATTCCCAAATCCATTCTCATCCATGTATAATTATATAATTAAAATCTTTAACTTCTTCACTCAATAACTTATATTGGGGAAGAGCAGTACCGAGCAGACCGTCTACTGTGAACCAGCCGAAGTGCGGGACGCGGACTAACGGTAAGCATCTCAACTGTATGAGATTTTTATTTGTGTGCTCGCTCGTACCTCTAGTCCATCTCCAGTCTGGTTCAAGCTACAGCTGACTTGGCTTTCCAACACCACTTGAAAGTAAACAAAAATATATCCTTGACTGCTAAGTGCTGCGTGAAAAAAGAGAATATGCATAATATTCAATTCAGTCAGTGGAAGAGCTGTTTTACGTTATCGGTTTTACAGTCTTCGTCGTCTCCCCGAAACAGATACTTGACAGCAATAAAGAATGATTGTTAGCGTGAACTTCCACGTATAGAACGCAATCGTGGTGTACGGGTACTTCGTTTCCGGGTTCGAACCCTGGTACGATATCAGTATTGTTGTTTGGATTTAATAACTGGAACGGATTCTCATCTTCATAATCGTTCACACTTCTTGTCGAAATATGATACGTTGACAAAGACTGTAAACAGTTGAGTACATCTACAAAGATTTGATTTGATTGTTTTGCTTCGTTTTTCTTGACCAGCCTTTATTACGAGGGATTTGACTCGCCTTCCCATTGTTTATATAGTATATATATTTTGTTATTTACTTTTACTAACGCATAACTCTACATTCGTAATTAAATGTTGCAGGTATGCGCTCTAGTGGCGAGCGCGCGACTAGAGAATCGAGGTACCTACGACCGCGCGCATGCTATTACATAGAGATTTGCGTTCGAATTGTGAGCGTTTGTACCTATTGATATTTCAAAATATAATCACGATTGATGGTTTACTGCAAGAAATAAGTCTTACGAAGTCAAATGATGCCTCAATTGTATCAGTATACATTTTCCAAGATGGAAAAACGATTTAAGTGAATGGCAGTTTTTTGCGACAAATGTTGAGAATTGTGAGTTCTTATGGTAGGTTTTTGGATTTTGGCTGATTTTTATCATTTGTTTTAACACTCGACAACTATGAAATGATTTTAATCTGGCGATATTAGTCTATGCTGATGTGGTATTTACTATTGTAGTCAACTTTTACAACAGAACAGACAGAGGGTCGGACGGAATAATAGGCATATAGGCCCTAGATCTCATTGAAAGGCCTAGAATTTACAGGTAGGCCTATTTGTATTGTACTTTGACAGCTTTTACGGTATTTGTTTATTACAAAGCAGGTTTAAATACGTATTTTAAAAACATTAACATAATACTCTTACATTACATCTTACATGCGATCTTTTTCACATATTATCTTAGTTATTTTTATTGTATGTTGCCTGTCCCATGAGCTGCTAGCCTCTATAATCTAGGATTTTAATACATAATTATTGTGAATATGCGTATATACGTCGACATAATCACGTAAACGAAATCACTATCAAGTTGAATATAGTTTTGGTTATAGGCCTATATTAATTTTGTTCACGTAGTTCAAATAAAAATAGGAAATAGAGGTCACACAAATTAGGCCATGTCTCAATCTCGGTCTCAATGCTTCGAAATCGAATCGATTTGTCCATTTTATCTGTCATGGTCATTGTTATCCTATTGTTGTAATAATTGCGTGTATTTTGTACAATACTAGAGCTTTGAGATAATTTATAGCCTCCTTATTAAAATGTCCATTGAAAAGGAACTACAATATGAAACGAGATTGTGATGTTAGGCGTAGGCCTAAAGCTCTGAACTGGTGGATTGTCATTATGTGAGTGCGTGTGTGTGTATGGTGGGGGAGGGTGGGGGGCTATTTTATCATTTTATATTATTTGTATTGCCGCATTTTGTTAAACCGTTTAAATGTGTGCGAAATAGGATAAATAAATAGTAAATAGTAATCGACCGTAAATCATAGCATGCACCATTTATGCATACAAGTTGAAGTGCAAAAAGCGGGCACAGAAATTAGGAAAACATCATTTTACAATATGAAAAACATCTTAATTACACTGTGAAAATATTCAGGTTGTCCATTATAACGGTAGTATATTTTAGAACGATGCAAAGATGTTGTATCGTCTCAAAATACTGTTGATTGTTATACGCCGGCGTGTGGGTAAACATGCGGCTGTACCTCGTTTTCTCCGGCCATATTGCAAGAATCCGCGCGACGGTGGCGCGATCTCTTGTTACTGTTAATGTCGAATAGCGGTAAATGTTATTACATAATAAAATATATTACTTTTCATCAGGCGCGTAAAAACGTTTTGAAATGTTGGTGGGGGGCAAATTTATTTGCAGATCTCGTGGGTGGAGCCGCCAGAGGCTCTTTCGATTTTTATCATACCAGACCACAGTTATTTCGTCATGTTTTAACTGCACTAGGAACTTTGTAAACAATGTTTTACAGCACTATCTGCGATCTAAAAGCTAAAAATGAACGTGAAGTGACCCATTTTAGTAAATTTCAACCTAATTTTTTTATCTAATGACGAAGCATTCAGGCAAACATATTTGTGTTTACCAAGGTGACTGTGGAATTGTATGTGTATGTGCATATTTACTACGGAAATTCTGGATTAATATTTTACTCACGTTAAATTTGCCCTCCCCTCCTTCCCCCCATTCCTACGCCACTGCAGTTTTCATAACAAATATTATAAATACTTGTCCACAGCAATATCGCACAATACACGTACACATACACACGCCTGACACAAGACTTACCTGAGGCGCCTTTTACAATCGCTGACACTTGAGATAACGAATCAAACCGCGCGCTATCCGAAGCTCACCGATCTTTGCTCGCCAGCCACTCGACAAGATTCCCGAGATTGCCACCGCAACGCCATCGTTCAGTCGCGAGCTGAGTCGGTTGCCGATGACGCGGAGCGATTTTTGGGGGATTTACATGACGGCAGGTCAAATGAATTTTGGGAGAAGCCATTTTGTGAATCAGCAAGGTGTTAGGTGGAAATCAAAAGCTGAGGTTTCCACACATTGGGGAAAGTAAAATATGCACATTTCCTCCATTTGATCTATTTACGATGGCTAACACAAGGCGACTTTGATCATTTAGTGTACACTAAAAAAAATTCAAATAATAAACTATAAAGATATGTATGAAATTTTTGTAATTTAAATACAAAAACGTGGTTTAAATTTCATTTCTTACAAAAATTTTTGACACATCATTTCCGAATTTAGCGATTTATTTCCGGGACAGCCAAAACAATGGCATATAAAAATAAATTTTCAATTTTTTAGCATCAAAAACGTCATAATTATAATCTGTGTAAAATGAAGCTATTTAAAACTTTAATTCTTTTTCTAAAGTGGACTTCAGGAGATTGTCCGCAGGTTACCGGAATTTTCCTCCCTCTTTACCACCAACGTCCTCGGACGGGCGAGTGTCACAAGATTTAGATCTTACTATCTCGCCGCTTCTATTGATGGTCTTCTAAACCATTGAATGAAGTACAATTAATTTTCTTTCTCAAACTGTTTATTACCTTTTAGGGCGTGTGCTCTGATGTTATTTTAACTTTCATGTTTCCCTAAAATAGAATTAACAACGAATGTTTTTAAACAAAAAATGTTGGCTAAAATGTTTAGCAAAATAATTCTTAGCACTTCTGATGAAGAAGTTTTATATTATATGTTAAGTTCTTTTTGTTTTTAAATCATCTTTTAGCATCAACAAACATTTTCGTGTTGATTTTACTTCAGTGAAACATTTAAGTTTAAAATTATTAACTTAAGGTTTTTTAAGTAAATTCACAACACTCTAAGAAGGATGGATTAACTATTCAAGCGAAATAATTTAATTGGATGGTTTCGACCATCAAAGAAGGGTTCGCCGCGGCTCTATTACATTAGATACGATCTACCTCTTGTCCTCTGCTCGGCCTTGAAAAGGGGTTGGTGGTAAAAGGGGAAATTCCTGGTACATGCGCCAATTTCCTGAAATACCACTTTAGGGATTAGCTTTCCACTGGTTTTCAGGCCTCCCTTTTTTTATTGGCAAAAATGTCTTTACATCTGAATTTTAGTGTTATCTTACAATGACTGTCACGTAAGGTCGGATTCCTATGCGACGGCTGATCCTGGTAGCCGCGGCTGTAGACGCGCGGCTGTGAGTCACCTTCTTTTAGGTTAGAAAATGTTTGAAACCCTTCCTAGACGGTCTGTACCGCGCGCTGAAACGCGGTCTTATTGAGACGGCTTGATCCGGACGAACTCACTGTCTCCATGGCAGTCTACCGAGCATCACACGATCGGGGGAAGTGTTTTCCTAGTTAAAAATGAACTATATTTGTTTTCGTGAAGCTGTTAGCTGAAGTGCAAACGTATTAATGTCAATATTCAAGCGAAACATCTTCCTAACCTGATCATCGTCCAAAAGATGTTATGTATTGAATACTTTGAAATCCCTCCTCCTACCTCCAAGTACATTAGTTTTAGGGTCACTTCTTTTTAATCTTTTTAGCTACTTTAGCAAATTCCTCTCCCTTCTTCAAAAAAATATTACCAAAGCGTTCCTCCATGCTAATCACGTGGCGACTGAAAAGTCGGCATAGGAATTGAACAAGGGCTCTGATCGCGCGGCTAAAGCCGCGCGGCAATCTAGGTGCCCGTTTAGGGCGCCGCAGCCAAGCCTCAGTGCGCTAAAACTCAAACCCCTTGAACCATAGCAGAGTTGGGGTAATTTCGAGGTGTTTACCCAGCCTCATGTTACGTGATGTTGTTGAACTGAAACTTTCAATTGAGGGAGTTTAGGTACCACCAAATGCCAATTTTATTGGGTACATTATTCCTTCTTGGTAAAAAAATGGCTTAGAAATGCTCAAATCCTTTAAGTTTGTTAGCTACTGCTACTGCACTTGCTAAATATTTAACAAATACGTCGGCTCGTGAATTCTGACCAGACGGTGGGATCACAAATGTCAATTTTACATGTACATTAAGTTAAAAAATATAGTTTTTGAAAAAAATTGAAAATTTGTTGAAGGCTTCCACATAAGGTTTTAAAATAAGCCTTATCACTAGGCATACAATCAACAAGTCCATAATTACTTGCACTTGTTGAACGTATAAACAAAGATTGCGGGAAAGTGCGATACGTTAAACAAATGGCGACATTTTATAATTTTGCTTTTATTGTAACGAGAAAAGTTGTTTATACTCTAAAACAAATCAGAAACACATCCCTGCATAAAGGCCCTAGATGTAAACAATTATTTACAATACCAAGATGAGTCTAAGTTCATATAGGCTATAGACTAGATAAAAAAATACTTTAACATTTTTTGACAAGCCCTAGCCTTTCTTCCACCCTTTAGGCATCACAACGTTATTTGACTACTTTCCCACAAATAACCATTGTTTGATAACAAGCCATGCAGATAAAATTTGATAGTCTTCGGTACCTAAATGTACGGCAATATAACTATAAGCCTTTCTCTCTTTTTAAATAGCTCACATCCCTGTTCACTTTTAATGGAAAATTAAACAAAAGATGTGAAATTTTCATATTCTTTTGATTATCTGATGATTTACATGGCTGTGCTGCAGTGAATAGGTTGTAAATATTAATTTGTGTTTTTGTTACATGAAAGTTTTTATTGATGAGATTTATGAACTTAACCAGTCCTTATACCGTCGTTTAAACCCTGGTTACCACCTATACCAGGATTACTGAATCCGGCTAATATTTACATCTATTGTTATTGCTAATACCATAACAATTAAATCAACTTTGATAAAAATATTATATTTTTAACAAAATTTTGTAATGGAACTTGAAAATGAATGAGATCCACACATACAAAACTTTAAAAACGCCAAACCTACAAACCAAAGGATGAAACTTAACAAGGGGCCAAGCTCCACACTTCCACATTTGCCGCATTTTTCAACGTACGGGTCCCATAACAGCACCTCGAAAAGCTTGGCAAATAGAATTTGCATGTTTTCGTTTAAATTAATTAGAAAAAAAGAACTTGGTAAACTACTACGTTAATTAATATATATAATTAATAGTAAACTTTGATAAAAATTTATTTTAACAATAATTTGTAATGGAACTTGAAAAGTAATGAGATCACACACATAACAAAATTTTAGAAATACAGCCCAAAACCTTACCACTCAAAAGGAATAAAAAAAAAAAAAGGGCCCAAGCTCATCTACCCTTCCCCCATTTGAAACATATCATTCTTCTTCCAAGCCCCAACTCTTTTTCCCTGGCCCGTCTAAAGTATGAAAAAAGGGTCTTTTGTGATCTTCTCCCCTCTAAATTCGTTTTAAAGTATTGTTTTCCCCATTCATCATGTGGTCAGCCACTCCTCTTTTCTTCTGTCTAATCCTTTCGTAAATCTTTGCTGTGTGGCATAGTAAAGTGATCTCTCTGTAATTACTACATTTTTTTAAACTTTTCTTGTAAATCATCACAATACTAACTCCTTTTCTCCAGTTATCCGGTATCTTCTTTTCTTTCCACACAACTCGAATAACTCTATACAGCCACTGCAACTTATGCCAGTATTAAATATTAATTAATAGAAACTAGAAAGTATAATTTATAGAATAAAGCTATTGAACTTCTTTGGGGATATCTTAAAGAAGACCTTGGACAATTTGGTCCTTCTAATGACTGTTTACTGTTTAGTCTATTTCTACTTAATCTACTACTAGGCTGATGTCTTCCAGATACCACCTACAGTATTTATTTTTCTGTTTGTTCTTGCAGGTTGCCTTGACTTTGTGGGGTCCACAAGCGGAGAGCTTTAAATGCACCGACGGTCCGATAGTGGCAACTAAAGGGCGTTTCAGTCCGCGAGTTCCGGGGAGCGAAAACCCTTTCGTGCATGACTTTTTCCGTGATGCAGATCAACCCCGACATCCCCCAGTCCCACCGCCTTCGTGGTTGGTACGAGACCACTTGTCAATAATTTTTGTTATTAGCCAAAGTTGACATTTTCATTCACTTGTTGGTAGTTTCAAGCTTAATTCTGTAAGTCTAACTTGTGTGTTCATATCGTAAATGTATCTTGGAGACTTGTATAATATCCGGCATTGGTACGTGCCTCAACCACATGTAGGTGTAGGCAAGTGCCCCCTCTGCCCCCCCGGGTTTTCCGGCGCCACTGACGCCTACTATTATATTTATTTATTAATTATTACTTATTAGTAATACTAATGTATGTAAATTATTTTGTCTTTGTTTCTCCCTACAATGTATGTAGGGGTTTGTTGTTTTAAGGTAGTAAGTAGTTATTTTAATTCAGTGACGTATGTTTGTAAAGCGGGCGTCACACTAGCAAGTTTGAAAAGTAAAAAGTGGATGGTAAAAAAAAAGAGAACTTTTCGAAGCCGTCTCATAGGAAACTTTTGAGCAAAGAGAAAAGGTGAAAGTGTGGCATCATCTGCCGGTCTTCACGCAAAATTAGTAATTAGCTAATAATACGGTAACATTGACGTTTACTGCAATTCCACATCTTCATATTCTGAATAAAATCCATGTTGTAGAGTTAAACAATTGCTAGAAACTTCGTACAACCATTGTAAAACAACTAAATGTTGCTAGTATTTGATGTCGACAGCTAGAAATAATATTTATTTTGTTGCTATTTACTCCCGACATGTTTATACACTTCGCTAAGAATGGTTGTTCTGCTGTTTCTGTCTCGTTGGTTCATTCCACAATCTATACTCAATGTCAACAGAGTCGACCAATCACATTCAACTCTTCACTTTCCACTTCTCTCTTGTCAAACATCCAACAAGTTGGCGAGACTTTTTACTCTCAAACTCTCCAGTGTGACAGCATTGCAAAAAGTCCCTCAAGCTACATTCTATGTCTACAGCTAAAAAGTTACTCTTTCTCTATACTTTGCACTTTTAACTTTTTAAACTTCCTTGTGTGATGCCCAGATATAGTGTATATTATTTATTATAAATATAATTATTACTTCAAAGTTCCTGGTATTACCTGTCTGTATATCTACACAGTAGTACAATAGTACTACTACCTACTGTACTTTTAAATACTTTACAATACATTGAACCCACCGTAATTTTCTCCTCCAATGTGTTAAAATGAAAATGAAAATGACTGGTAGATCAAGTAAAATCAAGTTATTGTTGTAGCATTCAGAATATTATCAAGATGGTACACCAAGTATTATGTATCGTATCACTTTTCTTATTAAATTATTTTGTGTAAACTGTTAAGTGTTAACCATATTTAGTTATTAGTTACTCAAATCTAAGACTACCTTGAATGATAAACAACATTTCGAGCGTGAATATAAGTTGACGCCCATAATTTCACAAATTGGATATCAATCATCATAATCTAATCTTAGATTCAAGTAAATAACTAAATATGGTGGCATTTGTATGGTTTGAAAGACAATTGTCTGCGAGGATATTGCTAAACTTGGGGTTGCATCAGTTATGTATGCCCAAGTTTATTTAGTAGTACACACTACAAGGTAAAAAAAATAAAAATATAAAATTCCTTATCAATTATCATATAATATAAGATGTTGATAAATAATGTAATTGATTATAAATGATTAATGTTGGCAGTAATGCCTAGACAGAATTACCAGTAAATACCTAAATAAATACTGTCAAATAAAGCTCACATAAATCTTATCTTGTACTGTAATAAAGGAAATATGGCAGTGACTAACAAAGAAAAGGCTGATGTCCTGTGCAGACACTTTACCACCATAAGCAGCCCTCTAATGGCGTTTTCCACTGGCCGCACTGATGCGCACTGAGTGCAAGTAGCATATTCCACTGGTAGCTGAAAATCGCACTCGTGCAAAAATATCGTATTCCACTGGGCGGACTGCACTCGCTCCGTGCACTCGCAGTGCGCACTGAGCCGCACTGACTCCGAGGGTCAGGGCAATCTTTTCAGTGCAACCGTAGACCCGCAAAATTTGGTTGTGTTGTTAGATTTGATCGACTTTTCGTTGGATAGCAGCGACGATGAGTTGATCAATCATTATCAGAATTGTCTCAGAGAAATCACAAACTACGTAGAAGATGTAGTCCACATGTATTCTGACATAGAGGTAGATTTGTATAACATTTTAGTTTGAGGTTATGTTTGTTGTTTACTGTTCAGTCCAGTTGGGAACGGCAAAAATATGCATTGGCCAATTGCCTTCGACTTTTTCCCCATTCTCATCCACCACAATTGCTTCGAAAGCGTATGAAGACATATTGATAGTGAAGATTGCCACTCAATATTATGCACTGAAAAAATAATCGTATTCCACTGACAGTTGCACTCAGGGCAGCACTGGTGCCGTGCATCACGTGACCGTGACGTTTCAGTGCGCACTGACGTCGCACTCAGTGCGGCCCAGTGGAAAACGCCATAAGAAAGAAGCCAAAAAGTTGCCAAAATTTAAGTACAAGCACATGCCAAACAACGCTTACAATCGCCCTTTCACCTCCCAGGAGCTGGATTATGCAATCATCAAACTAGACAACAAAAAAGCGCCTGGCCCTGACAAGATTCATGTTGAATTCCTTAAACACCTGGGCCTGGATTCTTCAAAACGCCTAACTAAGACGTGTCTTAACTAGGACACTCTTAAGTCATTCTAGCTACTTAGGACACGGATCGGTATTCCTGAAAAATCTTAGCCCGTATTCTTCAAAGTGCCTAGCGCTAGGACACTCCTGAGACGTGCAAAAGATAGGTCAGCCCTGCGCGCGTCTTAGCGATGTCCTAGTGAGCAATGGCGGCGACTACAGAAGCTGGCTGTACCACCTCGAATGTAAAAGTCACAATTAAAAATGTTTGTGTCATCAGATTTTAATTAGAGTGGTATTTTTGGATGCAGAAACATTTGCAAATAAAAGTAAAACAAATCATGTAATGCAACATTTTGTTTTAACAATAAAGGAAATCTAACCTAAAATTTGACAGGTAGGACCGTTGGAGTATGCTCCCCTAGCCATACGCTTACGTTTTCTTTGCTTTTAAAACGTAGTTGTGGTAAGATTTACAATTATAAATCAATGCAAACGGTAGAGAACTAATCCGTACGTTATTCATATTGCTTATACGCCATAGAGACCTAAAAGGCTAGGTCCTAGGCCTAGGGTAGGGGCTAGGCTAGAGCATTGACTTGCAAGAGTTTGCGACCTATGTAGGCTATAGGCCTGGGCCTAGTTCATCTACTACCGTATTTTATTAGAGAAATATAGGTACATGAGGCCCTCACAGTAAATCACTAATTGAAATGAAAATGCAGAGAGGCTATAGGCCAAGGCCTAGCTAGCCTATCCCCAGGGAGGGATCTAATCCAATCTGAAGGCCTAGGCCTAGGCTAGCCCCTAAGCTGTAACTTTAGGTAGGCCTAGCCTAGGCCTAGCCTACTGTAGGCCCTACTTGTAGCCTACTGGCTATAGGCCTACATAGGTTTGCTAATAGGCCTCTGGGCTAGCTAAGCTAGGCCTAAATGTCGTCTTGGCCAACGCGGCTGGTACGATTGCCCTAGTCCCTAGGCCTAGGCCTATGACTTGGCTTATGGCTAACAACTGTCCGAACCTGGGCTCTAGGCTTCACCTACAGCTATGTCTAGGCTTAGGGTTAAGGGTAGGCCTATGATGCCTACTTCATATAGAGTAGGGCCTACTTTTATAAAACAAGTCTTAACTCATTAATTCATTAACAAACCGCAAAGCGATCTTTCGTATATTGATCATTCGCGGCTGCTGCTAACCGAGTGACAAGATTAAGCATATTATTAATATGCTTGTTGTATCTCAGTGTAGGTATTTAGTTTCAATCAATTTAAGTCAGTAGGCCCTACTTCTATGACTATGAGCGGTGAAACCTACTGGCAGCAGTAGGCCCTAGGTAAACTGCATCCTTTTATTTATTTCTAACAAGGTCTAGTAATTGTTTAATTTCATGAACAATTTTACATTCTGCCATATTTAGTGAATAGGCCTATGTAGTAGGTAAGGTAGATATAATAGCAGGATAATTTAGTATAATCATAGAGATTAACAGGTTGGTACCTATTAATCTCTATTTTTAAAAAAAAGATAATATTAAGATCGCACTCTTAATGTGGACAAGAAGAAAATTTTAACGGAAGTGAAGAGATTCATTGGGCAGTCTCGGGGACTGGAGCTGGGAGCTGGAGGACCCAAAGGTCCAGCCACTGATTCTGCCATCCTGATCCAGATTAAACACATTATTTTACCTTGTAAAATATTGTTCCTACATGACATATGTTAACATTTATAATTATAAGGGTTGCGTTCTCTGTAATATGGCAGGTATATCTACATATTTGCTTAAAATTGAATAATTTGATTGGTTAGTAACAGTCAGCATGTTTAAGATAAGCACATTTGTAGAGTCTAACCTTGTTTACCCAAAAATAACTAGGCCTACCAAACAAACCACATGACTAGGCCTACAACAAAATGAAACCCACTTCCAATGCAATTCCACACACTTATATTTTAAAGTTACACCATTCTGTGACAAAGACAGAATAAAATAGGGCTAAGCAAAATTATTCTTAGTAAAATCATTGTCAACTACTTTGAAGTTAGTGGATAAAGTAGGGCTAGTAAGCACTGTAAGCTAACTACCGGTACTCTAAAGTTTAAATTTTGTATTAAGAAAGTAAAATAAATTGTTTCCCGCGTTGTATTTTTGAAACACTAGGGGCCTACTCATGGCATATTGTCATAAATACTTCAATGGGTTATTTTGAGTAGACTAGTGACACCATGTCTAATAGCAATTTCCTTTTAACAAGATAGTACCAAGTACATACCGGTAGTACCATCCTATGCTATCCACTGTAAAATTTGGTTAAAAAACTGAAATTTTTGATTAAATTATTGGTGATGTGTTTTGTCTACGGATTGGGACGAAATATAATTCATAAATGAGTACCTATGCATAGCTACATGTTTTCATGCATTTACATCAATTTTTTGTTTTACTTAAGCCTTCTTTGACAGAATTTGGAAAAGGATCATTGAAAAAAATTAGTATACAAATTACATTTTTTTTTTTTTAATATTGTAAGAAAATGTTCCTGATGGTAGCTAGTTGATACCCTGCAGTAGGCCCTAAGTCTTCAAATAATTTCACCCTATAGGCCTATCTACCCTATCTACCCAATTTCCTTTTTGAAATTTTAATTACCTATATTGTTGTTTGCTACAGTAAATTAATTTTACTAAATCTGCAAAAATTTCAGAGGTAGTATGAGAAAATTAACAATGAAAGAACATTATTATTCAATATCAAATAGAGCCTACTAACCAACACATTAAAAATTTTACTTTACAATTTTAATAATAGTAGTCTGCACATAATATAAAAATAAATAATGATGAATATCATAGTGAATATAAAACAATATAAAACAAAATATAAAATTATGAATATAAATGAATATCATCTCATATACCTAGTTAAGACAATATTGGCCTACTGTAAATTGCTACATGTCAATTAATGTTCGATGATAATTATGATTATAATGTTTGTAAATTGTAAAATATAATTTGAAAGTTAAAACCAGTTTACAAGTACATGCTCTACCTGTAGTAAACATTATTTATAAATTGTGTAGTCCCTAATGTTCAATGTGTTGCAGTTTGTGTAACCCACTATCCAAAACAAATTGTACATCATGTCATATTAGGGGCTATTGACTAAACATTATGATTTCTGTTTCACTTATGACACAAAGGTGTTCAAATGAATAGTCATTAATAGGGTCTGTATTAAGGTGAAAGGTGTAGAACTATTGGCAACATGCTGGTAAGTCACTGGTTGTGCTGATTACTTTCTAGTAAAATTTAAATTCAACATTAGGGGTGGGGTTTGTAAAGAGACAGTAGGTTGATTGGACCATAACATACATGTAAGTACATTATTTCAATGAGTAATTTGAATCATTATAATGTATAGAATAGAGCACGGGTGTCATATCAAATGACCCAGTAAACTATTATTTTTTTTATTTATTTTTTATTATTGTTCATACTATTACTATCTACAATCTACCACATGACAAATTTATTATTGGTAACTCACTATTTAGTGCTGGGCCATTACTAGTAACTAGTAAGTGTTGGTGATGGTGGAGTAAAAGTGGTTGTAGAAGGGTCATTTGGGTAGGATCAAACATTTTGAAATGTAATTTTGGTTTTGTTTACTAAGTAATCATAATGTAGATGGTACGATCTAATACCCATTATTATTATATTTGTTTATTCCTCATTATTGTGTTGGTATAATTATTAGAAAATAACATTTAGTCAATTTCGTTGATGTGCCTCCCCCCCCCCCCCCCCCCCCCTCCACCCCACACGTACACAATTAGGTGTGGTTGGAGGTGGTTGGGAGGGGGGAGTGATTGTGGAAATGACAGTAGGTTGATTGAACTAAATATGTTTAAAAATAATTTAAATTTTAAATTTAAATAATCATAAAATTTATAGAGAATATCAGCCACACCACATTCCTATTTTAAGGAGTGGTTTAAGGTGTTATTTTATTAGGGATGAGCCGGATGACATATCGCTTGCCTACTCGAGGGTATTCAACTTATTATTTCCCACCATGTCAAATTTTATGCATGGTAACCGAAATGCAATATTTTATAGTATTAGTGTGGACTGTTAGGTACGGTACCAATTATTCTTTTGGTTGGCAAATATAACATTGTTTACACTTTAATGACTATCTTCAAATAAACTGATTGTTACTTTTGGCTCCAGGGCTGTCGAAAGTATGAGAAAATTCTGAACAGGACTTTTCCTTTCTCTCATATAAAAACACATTCCAAAGGGAAACTGATAGTAACTTTGGGGCGTGGGCTGTCAGGGGTGATTAAAATTTCAAAATTTTGAGGATTGGAAATATTTGGACTAGTACAAGCTGAATTTTACACTCTTTCAAAAAACACATTTTTTTAATTTGGCAGTAATTTTGATCCCTAGGGCTAACTAAAGTGGTAAAAGTAAAATTTACAGATAAGAGAATAGGCCTAATGGTGCAAGTTGGACTAGACTAATCTAGAAATGTTACGCTCTTTCACAAAAACACCATATTTAAATGATCGGATGGTAATTTTGGGCCCCCCAGAGTTATCCAAAGTTAGGTAAGTTTCCTTTCCCACTTTGGATAGCCCTGTGACCCAAAATTATCCCCCGATTTTTTAAAATTGTGTTTTTGTGTAAGAGCGGAAAATTTCCAATTTTCCCAGTCCCGTTTCACATCTTTGTTTTCTGCTTACCATTTTATATTTTTAGGATGTTCATTGAATGAAAGAGCGGAAATTTCCGATTTTTCTACCTAAGGTAAAATAGTATTACATTTTGCACTATTCTTCTGCTAAATGCCCTCACTATATAGGCAACAAACCTGACTACAGTAGAAAAATTCAAATTTTGCGCGCTTTTATAACTTACTCCCCTTTTTGGTCCAAAATGTCAAAATTGATGACGTCATCTATGACGTAATGGATTTTCTTAGGCACCTTGAAACTACTTTGTCTTAATATTTAGGACACGTCTGAGATTTTCTTAGGCACCTTGAAGAATAGGGCGTGACTTAACTAGGACGTCTTAGGAACGTCTTAGTTAAAATGTCCTAGCAGTGTCTTAGTTAGGACACGTCTTAGCACTAGGACACGTCTTAGTTAGGCGCTTTGAAGAATCCAGGCCCTGGGACCTAAGGCACGGAAACTTGTCCTCAACCTCATAAACAGTTCCTGGACCAGTGAAGTCCCATCAAGCTGGAAAATTGCCTTCATCACGCCAATTCTGAAGCCTGAGAAAGACGCCTCTGACCCTGCCAGCTATCGTCCATTGCCCTCACAAGCGCCCTTGCAAAGACGGCTGAGAAAATAGTCAATGCACGCTTGGATAATTACCTCGAAAGCAACTACATCATCGCCGAAGACCAGGCAGGTTTTCGACAACACCGAGGCACCACAGACCAAGTCACCTACTTTGCGCAGACAGTCAAGAGGGTTTCAGCAAAGGTGAAAGCACACTGGCTGTCTCCATCGACCTTTCTGGAGCTTTCGACTCCACCGACCGGTCATGGGATGGGCAGTCAAGCAGATGATCAAAGATGAAGTACCAAACAACATTGTCAGATGGCTCCATGACTTCATTAACAAGAGGCGTATCAAGGTGGTCCACAAAGCTGCACATAGCAAAAACACGTAAGACGCGAGCCGGAGTGGCCCAAGGGACAATCACAGCGCCGACAGTCTTCAAAATTGCAATCAATGGACTCATCAAACTATTGAATCGAATACCTGGCCTTATCGTCAAAGTTTTTGCAGACGACTTTGTCATCTTCTTCACAGGAAAATGTCCGGTTGGACTGGAGCAAAAAATGGGCCTCGCCATGACGATAGCTGCAGGCTGGATCAAAGTGCACGGCTTTAAGATAAACTGCAGCAAAACCATCTGCACCTACTTCACGATGAGTCACAATCCCTTCAAGTTCAACATCACTCTTGATGGCGAACAGATTAAACAGACAGATGAGATGAAGTACCTTGGCGTGACTCTCGACAAAAAAATGACCGGCAAGATCCACTTTGAAAAGGCTGCAGAGAAGGGCCAAAAACGACTACGACTCCTTCAAAGGGTAGCCGGTGTGTCCTGGGGCGCAAAACTAGACACTCTGGCGCTGACCTACAAAACGTACATCAGACCAGCCATTGAGTACGGCACCGAAGTCTTTCCTGCCGCCGCCGCAACGCACGCCAGCCATGTCGACAGAGTCCAAAATCGAGCCCTTCGCCTCATAACGGGAGCAGTGAAAACCACCCCAATTATCGCCATGGAGTGGTTCAGCCAAATTGAGCCTCTACAGCTAAGAAGAGAGCAGCGCGCTGTCCAACTGCACGAAAAACTGGCGCGCCTAAACCCCGACAAATGGCTCAACTACCCAACCTCAAAAGTCAAGGCGCACACTAACTTTGCTGAAACAGTCCACCAACTGAAGAGTAAAAACTGTCCTATCCTCCTAGAAGCACCACGTGCACCACTTGACGTACCACTCCAGAGCTTCTGCCGGACGAGTCCAATCAGCTTGCCCCGGGGACCAAAATTGACGGCATCGAGAAGAAAGATGACCATGACCATAAAGAACTGAAAGAGCTTGCCGAGAAGCACCTGAAGAAGCACTTTCCTCTTCAAGAGTGGGTGCACATCTTCACAGACGGCTCCTATGACTCGGCTACAAACAGAACAGGTTACGGCATCCACTGCATCTTCTTTGAAGAAGCCACTCCATGGGAGCTGGCGAACATACTTCGACGCTGAGGTCGCAGCCATTGCCAGGGCGGCCGAAAAAATCGCCGAGACCCCCGCCTTCCCCCTCAACAAGACAAAATTTGTGATCCTAAGCGACAGCGTCTCAGCCATCCAATTTGTCTCTCAAGCAGCGAACCTCCATCCTAAATCGCTGCTTTTCAAAAACTCCCTTGTCAACATCCGACAGCAAAACAAACTATTAGAGACTCAATGGATCCCCAGCCACTGCAAGATCATGGGGAATGAAAAGGCAGACTTCTTGGCCAAAAGTGCCACAAAAGCACCGCAACCACCAGCAGCGCCTCTCTCCTACCAAAATGTCAAAACTAAGATCAAGTCAACACAAAAAGGATCTTCAGAAACACCACAGAAGAGACTTCACGACCAAGAACAGGTGGACCGAGATAAAAAAAGGGCCAGACAAAGACTGGTCGAGGAAGACGGCCACCGCCCATTTCCGGCTTGTAACCGGTCACGACGTCTTGCAGCACCACCTGCACCGCTTCAACATTACAAACGAACCGGCCACCTGCAAACTTTGTAATTTAGAAGATCAAGACAGAGCGCATCTCTTCAGATGCGCCGCCCTCAAGAATGACATTGACTCCCTGCCCGATGACCTGAGCAGGATAGAAAAGGAGGCAGTCTTATATTGGATAGCAAGACAGAAGAATGGCTGAAGAGGCCAACTTTGCACAAGAAAAAAAAAAAAAAAAAAACTATGTACCATGTCATGTAGTAGACCTACAAAACTAATAAAACATGTTTTTGTACCTTGAAACTTGAATTATTTTTATTCCATGAGTGTGTAAAGTGTTCATGTAAAAGTGCTGGAAGTATCTGGATTAGTGCATGATGTGGGTTTTCCGGAAAACCGCATAAAATACATTTTCTATGGTGTCCACCATAATTATATCATTAATAAAAAGAATGCAATTTATTCATTTCATGTTGTTGGTGGCATCTTAGGCCTAGTCTAATTGAATGACAAACTATGTAGGGCCTAACATTTGTACAAACTACTATTGACCCCTGACAAGCGACAGCTGATGCTTGGAAATTGAGTTTAGCACAACTAGTCAACCAGTACAATTTTATAATCTTAGAACACATGTTATGTCCTGGTTGTTATTGACAAATAAAATTTAAAATGATTATGTTAATATTTATGAAGATGGAAATGTTACTTCCTATATCCCTATAATCTGGATATCTGGATTAGTAATATCTTCAGTAAATATAATTAAATGTATTAGTATCTCCTTTTGAACATTGAAGCCGCAATACCTATTTCAATAATCATTTTGTCACTTGGCCAGATCCCAACCTGGACTTATGCATTCTGATCTGAGCAACCTGCAAGGGTACGAATACCTGATCCCGGATCACTTATCTATCTGGTGACCTGTGAGAGAGGCAGTACAGCACATGTCTATAGGTTTGTTTGCCTGTGTTGCAATTTACACTGCACTGCAAGTTCAGTTCAGCACAGTAGATCATCCAGTGCAGTCGTTACTGGTGAATAATAAAAGCTGTCACTGACAATTTGTTTTCTTTTCAAACATAAATCTACTAGGAAGCTTCGTAAACGCTTTTTCAGGCGCGTTGTTGGATAAGCGTAATTGGCGCATTGAGCTGCCATGTGTTATGAAGATGGTACTTAAATTAATATCGTTTTCCCATTGCTATGGCCTGCGAGACACGCTTGGTGATATTGTTTTAATTTTTACGACGACGACTTGAGGATCAGGGGCGCAGATTACATTACACACTACATTACAATCGAATAAAGCATGTAGGTGTTATAAGTCGAAGAATTTTTATTTTAAACGAAAAAAAGCGTAAAATTGTGATTTTCATGAGAAATAATTTTTCGATTGCGCTCAAATTTCACACGAATATATAAATTACATAAAATTAAGGTTCTGTGAAAAATCATTACAATCGGATAAAGCATGTAGGTGTTTTAAGTTGAAGAAATGTTAAAAAAATCGTAAAATTGCAATTTTCAAGATAAATCATTTTTCGATTGCGCTCAAAAACGTGGCAGTTCTAAGTTCGGAGATTTCGAAGGCCTCCAGAAAATTTCATGGCAATTGGAGTATCGGTTTAGCCGGAATCGTGTTAACAAACGCACAAAAATACAAACGGAAAAAAAAGAACGAAAGAAAGAAAACATTCCTGATTTTTTTCTCCAATGTAGTAGAATGGAATCTTCGCTACGCTCATCAACTAAACGTATTCTTATACAGACGTACTACATTCGCACTCAAAAATGTAATTTGTTTCATCTCAGTGAAAAGAAGTCTTTGATAGATCTATCCCTGTTATTCTTGGTGCTAAATTCTTGCACTAGTTACAGAGCGCGTGCAGAAGTTCGTGAACTTATTGCACTGGTTCAGTCTGCACTTTTCAGACGAACGGCGACCATCTTCTAACACGACGACAGCTGAACGGTGAAAAGTGCAATACAGTACTTCATATTCAGATATCCACAACCATATGCTATTTCTAGTTTCTTTGAAATCCCATTCGAATGAAATGGTCCGCAAGGATATATAAATAATACATGCATGTATGTGCATATATATATATATGCAATAGTAATACGCCTGCACGGGTTATATGCTCTACCTGTAACTCTGCAGGCAGGAAAAATCAAATCCGCCTCACATGCAACCAGTGTAACAGCATGGTCCACCGCACGTGCTCACGGTCTAGTCAGCGAGACATGATCAATTACCGTAAAAGCTATGTTTACTTTGTATGTTGGCGCTGTAGCATGCCACAGTTTACAGACTCATATTTCGAACCCGGGACTTCCGCAGACACAAGCTACACTACAGTCACAAGAGGAGGGCTGACAATACTGTCGTTTAACGCCCGAAGCATTGTGAATGCCTCAAGATTGAAAGACACTAAAGCATGGCTTCACACGCTTTTACCGTCAGTAAAATGCGTATGTGAAACATGGCTTAGTGATAGGCATAGCACGAACGAGATTTTCTCTCAAGACTACTACTGTTCTAAGGAAAGATAGGTTATCTAAAGGGGGTGGGGGGGTTGTGCTGGCGGCGAAGAGAGACCTGCTTCTCTCCCCGGTCCCAAATCTAGATGTCGATTCTGCCGAAATCGTATGGGGTCACATTACTATAGGAAAGTCAAAGATCCTGATTGGTTCAGCCTACCGCGCTCCTAACGCCTCTGACTCGAGTAACAAAGATCTCCTCCTGTCACTATCAAAGGTGCAAGACATTCAGCACAGGTATGAATCGGTCATTTTGCTGGGGGATTTCAACATCCAAATCGAGTGGAGTTCCCCTCCAATCCCTCTCAACAACCTGGCTAATCAGTTTTTGACCGCGTTTTACGATCTTTTCCTTCATCAACAAGTTCAAGAAGCTACCAGAGTCACGCCCACATCTCGATCAATATTAGACCTCGTGCTGTGCAACAACCCAACCACCATCACTAGTTTGGAGGTCATCCCTGGTGTGAGCGACCACATGGCTGTCCTCGCCGAGCTAAAGTTTGTCGCCCCTAAATCGAAGTGTGTGCGCAGAGTGTCCCTCAACTACAAGAAAGCTAACTGGAAGCAGCTTAATACATTGTTACTGAGGAACCTCCCGTCTTGTCTTGTTTCAAACAATATACAAAATGCCTGGGACAACTGGTGTGCCATCTTTTGGAAATGTGTTGAGCAAACTATACCATCTGCAACAGTGCGAGGAAAGCGGCGCCCCCCTTGGATTACCGATGACATCACTAAACTAATCAGGAAGCGCGACTCGGCCCACCGCACCTGGAAGAAGAACCCATCAGACCAAAAATGGGAGAAATTCGTCACTCTACGAAGAACGGCAAAACAACAGGTAAGACAAGCCCATGATAATTACATCTGGAAGTTAGGGGTTCAAAGTACTACCTCCGGAAGCAACAAGAACCTGTGGAAGTACATCCACTCTGTTAGCGGAAGCTCGGCACCTTCGAGGTACAAACACAAAGATGTCATCATTACAAAGGCAGGGGAGATCGCTGAAGCTTTTCAAGACAGATTCAAGGACAACTTTACAGCGCCAGGTGAGTCTTCTCCATCAGACGACATCTTCTGGCCTTCTCCTAGCGAGACCAGTGCTACACTGGAAAGCCTGACTGTATCACTCTATGAAGTAATGTTGTGCTTAAAGAAGATAAGGCCCAATGCTGCACTAGGACCAGATGGCATGCCAGCCCGGATACTTCACAACTGTGCCGAGGTGTTAGCACCCTCTTTGGCAACCATCTTCAGCCTGTCTATTGGGACAGGAGATCTGCCGACGCAGTGGAAAAATGCCAACGTAATCCCAATACACAAGGCGGGAGATAGGGAGGATACTAAAAATTACAGACCAATTTCCCTCACTAGCTTGGTGTGCAAGACCTTGGAAAAATTGGTAGCCAGCTCAATAATATCGTTTATGTATAAACACAAACACATAAACGATAACCAACATGGTTTTCTGCCCAGACGGTCGTGTTCCTCAATGCTCATCACGGCCTTCGATGAATGGCAACACGCCCTTGACCAGAACCAAAACAGGCAAGTAGATGTCATTACACTGGACTGGTCAAAGGCCTTTGATTCTGTTCCCCACAGGAGACTCATACAAAAACTGCGTTACTACGGTATAACGGGTGAACTTCTACAATGGATAGGTGCTTTCCTACTAAACAGGACCCAAGTGACAGTCTTTGATGGTGCAAAATCGTCTAGCAGTCCAGTGCCCTCTGGCATCCCTCAGGGATCAGTATTGGGACCATTACTTTTCAACATCTACTTGCTCGATCTACCGGGGTGCGTCTCTTCCAGAATGCTCCAGTACGCCGACGACTGTACCCTGTAAAGGGGGATCGATAGTGAAGAAAGCAGTAAATGATGATACAACAACATACGTAATGCACACGAAAAATCAACTGAAATATCACTTGTAAAAGCACTGTGAACTGTGTGTGTGTGTTAAGAAAGTGTCACAGAGTGACCACGAAGAATACTTATTGGCTGTTGCTCTCGAGGCAACTATGAAATATGCGAAATAATACGCTGTCTAGAACAGACAGCCGTACTGAGGTCTGAACGCTATGGCAGTTCGATTCGCTATGGCCAGCGATTTAGCCGCGGTCGTTTAACCAGTTCCCACTCGAACACTGAAGTTAAGCAACATCGGGCGTGGTCAGGGGTTGAGTGGGTGACCGCTCAGCCCTGAAACACACGTATATCGCTGGCTAGAGCAGACAGGGTTCGTAAGCTTGTGTTACAGCTTCGTTCTCCTTGGCGCCGTCTGCTCGGCAGTCCGGGTTAGTGGAGGAACCTATATGACTGTCAAAAGTTACACCGTCCTTTCGGATGGGACGTAAAGCCGTTGGTCCCCTTGGTACTTTTCGGTAGGAGTAGGCTATGTGCCGGTACCGGGTTTCCCCTCCTCCCTTCTCTATTAAATTTGCACTAGTGGGCTACATTGCCTGTTGCAAATAAACAATAAATAATAATAATAATAATAATAATGCAATAGGCAACGAGACTACGACCTGTCCAGGTCAGGTTTACAAACAGAGATAAGAAGGAAAAGGGAGTGAAAACTAAATACTACGTGAAACAAGAGTGGGCTTAAACTGGCGCGAACAATACCGCCACCAAAATGCACATTTTAAAGTCACTTCGACAAGAAAACAAAACAAAACTCAAAGAAAACGAAAAGTAAAACGATACGAAGTTCCCAAGCTAACTAAGCATGGGGTAGAACCACAAATCGATTGACTGGGCGAATGAAACTGCCGTGGGTCGTGCGTACTGACACGACACGCACGACACCATCGTTACCAGGCATAAGGTCAGTGATGCGACCGAGGGGCCACGACAATGGGCTTGCTTTGATAGCAAGAGGATGACGGGCGTCAACATGAAGAGAGGAGTGTCTCAGTCTCCCGCCCACCCTGAGAAAACCTAATGAATCGAAGAATGGCTTGAGAGAGGCCAACTTCGAGGTGACGCTACCAATTTGCTCAAGCTGGCGCAACTCACTGGCGAAAAACTGACGTTGAGAAAGCTTGACAAGCATCCCAAGTAGAACTCGGACGCCGTTCCGACGTTGTTCCGCCGGTACCGTTTACGTCGGAACAACGTCGTATTTGAGTCGTGATTCCGCGGCGGATTTACGGAGTTATGACAGGATGAACGGCATCGGAACGCCGGCGGATTACGCGCTCCATACAGGCTCGTATCCGCCGCGAATACGCGTTGGTACGCCGGTGGTAATTAGTGGCGTATTTACGCCGTATTAGTAGCGTATCCAGGTAAAACACGAACGTCGTTCCAACGTTGTTCCGCCGGTACCACTTAAGTCGTATCTACGTTGGATTTACGTCATGCCCAACGTCGGATTTGAAGAGTTATTACAGAATAAACCACATCCAAACGCCGCCGGTTAACGCGGTGTACCAGCGTTGGTACGACGTTGATAATGATGGCGTATCAACGTCGTATTAGCCGCGTATTACACCTCGCATAAACAGCCAAAGCGCCGCGGGTACAATACAAACCCACCTCGACTACACCACGAACCCGCGTTTCATCCGCCGCGTAAATCAGCGTTGGTACGACGGTGACAAAAAGACAATGGTTCTTATCATTATAATTCGATTCATCAATTTGATAGTGATGCAGAGTGAACCTGTAAGAATGACATACACCATTAGACAGCCCAGAGGAAGTGTTACATTGCATATTAATTTCGTGTGTCTAAAAACCTGCGACAACCGAGGCTCGAACCTGGATCACCTGGAGAAAGAATTACAAAGCATGTCATTAAACCGTATACACCAACAGAAGATGTGAGTACAGCGGCGAGTTTCGTCAGCCAAGTTTAGAGCGGTGCAAGTGTATTTCTTTTTATCTCTTTCGTGTAAGTGAACATATTTTAACCACGCAAATGTTTTTCATACACTGCTTGATAATTATTTGATTACAAATGGCAAAAAGCGTTTGCAATATCGCACGAAATTCTAAACCGGAAGCCGGTCTGGGGCCCAACTAGCTGTAAGAAATAATTAAAAAACTCCTTGAAAAAATCTTTCGATTCACTTTTTACATTCAGAATGTGAATATTGAAGAGTTTATATTTATTATTTATATTTTATATACAGAGAAGAAGTTGTTCGGAATCCCCACTCCTATACGTAATAAATAGGCTAACGAAGCCAACCCAATTATAAAGGATGAACCTTATTGGTGTGGTATTTTTATCAACAATAATAAAATGAATTTTAGCAAATAAGCTAACTGTAGCAAATAACAGTACGCGTATTTCTGTCGACAATCGATAAATGTCACTTTTCTAAGAAGTCAAAACGAATACTCTTTCGAATTGATTTCATTTTTTTATTTTCGTCGTTTAGTACATGCATTTCTTCGAATTATATCAAACAAAAATATTGCGAATGTGCAAAAATTAAAATTAAAATATAAATAATAATAGATTTCCCGAGCAATAGACTAACTCAGGTGGGGAACATGTTTCTGTTGAGAAACGTTCGATCAAATGCGGAGGGATGAAGGCCCATGCTAATAAAGTAGCTTTCATAAAAACATTGTTAAAAATCGTTGTCGTTATCGATAAAAAATATAAATAATAATGTTGAGATACTATAAATGTAAAAAAAAAAAAAAAAACGGCTGACATTCGATCCAGACACCACGGTCAGATGCACGTTGACACGTGACAAGTACAAATTCACTCAACGATATTACAGTGGGAATAAATCATTATTCACTGTCAAGCATACTTAATTCCTAATATAAGTAATATAACAAATAATAAGTATAATCATTATTAATATAAGTCCAGACATAAACATTTATCAAATTAGTACATAATACCAATTACATAATAATAGCAAACATACCTATAACTTGTAGCCTATCTTGTATTTAAAATTAATTCTTAAAACAATTTTAAAGTGGCAGATCTCTCTTATGATGCTTTTACTACTATAATCTTTTAAATAGCTTCCGAGGTGTAACCTTTGTAATACGCGAATGAGAAGTTACATCATTGCTTTGTAAAAGAATGGCTGCTAGTATACCCTTCAACATTTGCTATAAACATTACCTATACATAACATTACAAGTCATTCTTAAACAATACTTTTATTGCAAATTAAATTTACTAAACAAGGCTAAACCTCAAATCCTAACGTGGTACCTAAGACGTTGTTCTTCTACTCAAATCCTTTTCTAGTCTAGCAGAGGAATCTGGACCAAATCCAGCGAGGTACCGACGGCGTTTTACGACTCAAAGACTACTCAAGTCTAGCAGCGGAATACGGATCAAATACAGCGTGGTTCCGACGGCGTTTACGACTCAAATCCTTCTCTAGTCTAGCAGCAGAATACGGATCAAATACAGCGTGGTTCCAACGTCGTTTTACGACTCAAATCATTCTCTAGTTCAAGCAGCGGAATACGGACCAAATACAGCGTGGTTCCAACGTCGTTTTACGACTCAAATCCTTCTCTAGTCTAGCAGCGGAATACGGACCAAATACAGCGTGGTTCCGACGTCGTTTTACGACTCAAATCCTACTCTAGTCTAGCAGCGGAACCCACGTTAAATACAACGTTGGGCCAACGTTGGATTGGCGTCGGAAATCGAAGCAAAAATTTCCGCCGTTGCACGCCACAAATACAACGTCGTTCCGACGCCAGCTGTTCTACTTGGATGTCAAGAGAAGACTGCAACTCTTCAGTGCGCAGAGGGCTCTTGGGATACAGGACCTGAGAACGTTTAGCTAGCAGGATGTCCGCGCGAATCAGATGACGTAGCCAAATACTCGCTGCGAACGGAGTAGAGTGGAGAAACTTCATGAAGTGAAGCAACAATGGGTCGACGACAAACGTCGGCCTTGGCGATCAGAACTGCATGTGGTTTCATCTCAGGCAACTCAACGCTAACGGAGGTAGGCGTTGATCGGGGCCAAGAATCTGGGGATGATTGAAGAAAGGGCGGTCCCAACTGCCACAAAGGGTGAAGCAGCAATTCAGATGCCGTCAAACCACGGGACGCACAGTCAGCTGGGTTCTCAGTGGACGGAACGTGAGCCCAATCGGACGGTGAGGTTGTGCTCCAGGATTTCTACGACTCGATTTGCCACAAAAGTTTTCAGCCGATAAGGAGGTGTAGCCAGCCATGCGAGAACGATAGTTGAGTCCGAGTAAAGTACGATGGCGTTCAGGGTGAGAGAGTTGAGTGCAGGCAAGGTAGCTTAGAGAAGACGGCAAGCAGCAGAGCCGCAGACAGCTCGAGCTTCGGAATGGTCAACGTCTTGACTGGAGCAACTTTGCTACGGGCTCGGAGAAGGCTAACGTGAAAGGTGGAACCAGACGTCATGTGGAGATAAAAGACGGCGGCGTAGCCTTTCTCTGAAGCGTCGCAAAACCCAACTATCCGGAGGACGCCGTGCAGTGAGGGGAAGTGACGTGGAACACGAAACTTGACGAGTTGAGCTACGTCAGCGACGGCGAAGTGCCAAGTGTTTGAGAGCTCGTCGGAGAGTGGGTCGTCCCACTGAGAATGAGACATCCACAATCTCTGGAGAAAGATTTTTATGAAGGAGACAAATGGCGAGAGAAATCCTAACGGATTAAATATCCTGGCGATGTAGGAGAGTGCTAAACGCGCTTCGTCAAATGACCTTCGAAAGGCTGAGCACGGAATGAAAATTCGTCAGTGTGGGGGTCCCACAATAAGCCCAAATCTTGATTCCCTGCTCTTCAGGGGAGAACGCAAGTGGTGTTTCCAGATGGTCCTCGGGAAGGGTCGCAAGGGCAGCAGGGAGATTGCTGGCCCATTTACGAGGCTCGAAGCCTCCACTGGAAAGTAACAGCGTGAGCTCTCCTTGAAGAGCGAGAGCCTGAGCGAGGTCCTCAGCGCCTGAGACGATGTCATCGATGTACGTGTGAAACGTAATCGCACAAGAGGCAAGAGGGAAGGGCGCCCCGTCGTCTTGCACCAGCTGGTGTAAAACTCGTTGAGAAAGAAAAGCTGATGGAGCTAACCCGTAGGTGACAGTATTGAGCTCGTACTCCAAGACAGCAGAGTCAGGATTCGGGCGCCAGAAGATGTGCTGATGGACACGATCAGCTGGTAGAATACGAATCTGCCTGTACATTTGGCGGATGTCAGCACAGATAGCGATGGGATAAGTCCTGAAGTTGATCAGGATACTTGGGAGATCTCGCTGAAGCTTAGGACCGATTAACAGCTGCTGATTAAGAGAAGCACCATGCGCGTCCGCCGCCGAGGCGTTGAACACGACTCGAAGCTTCGTTGACGAACTTGAAGCCTTGTGCACGCAATGGTGTGGAATCACGTAATCCGATGACGTGACAGCAAGCTGCATGTGCTGAAGATCCGCGTACTCCCGCATGAACTTGTGATAAGCAACGTCATGCTCAGGAACGCGCTTGAGGCGACGTTCCAGACTGAGAAAACTTGAGAAGGCAACATTGCGATTGAAGCCAAGAGGCACGCATTGAGGCTTGAATGGGAGCCCTACAGAGTAACGCCCCGCATCGTCTCGAGTGTGTGAGGCCACGAACTGGTCTTCACACAGCTGATCATCTGGATTTTTCTGAGAAGGACGCGAAACCTCCTCAGTTTCCCAGAACATGCGAAGAGAACGATCCAACGATGGAGCTGAACATGCGAAAAGGGAGCATGGGGCCTGAGACTCGAATCCTGATGCCGGAATCGAACCCAAGATCACCCATCCGAACAGGGTGTTGAGAGCGGAGGGTTGGCCTCCGATGACTACATCGCTGGTCCTACTAAGAATATCTGGATACAGATCCGCTCCTATCAGGAAGTCGATCTTGTCTGGAAGATGAAACCTATCGTCGGCCAACGAGAGCCCACGATAGCGCTCGAACACCTCGATAGGGACGGAGGTAGTAGGAAGGCGATCTGAAATGGCAGACAGAACGAGTGCCTGAACGCGGAGATGATGGTTTGGATTCAACCGAGAAGCAATGTCACAGAGCACATTGCCATGAACCTTGGTAGTCGCTTGCCCTATGCCAGACAGTTGAATAGGGCTAGGTTCTACCTTCAGTCCGAGACCTTGAACGAGAGAAAGAGTTATAGCTGAGACTTGAGACCCAGAATCTATGACGGCACGAATAGGGTGATGTTGTCCCGCAGCATCCCGAATTAAAGCTCTCACGGTACCCAACAGGGCGACGCGCTGAGTGGACGGGGTCGCCTCCAAAAGACAGGAAAGGGTACGAGCTGCAATCGTGCCTGTGGGCTGAGTAGAGCTGTTATCAGGATGATTGATAGTCGGCGTTGGTGCTTCTATCGAATGCAACTACGAGTGATGCTGAGTGCTGTGTCACGTTCAGCATGAGCGTTCAGATTGACAATCGGATTGTGAATGAAGTCCCAAGCAATTGTAAAAGCGACGTAATCGCCTCAGAGAAGAATATTTTGTCGGGCAGCGGTTGCTTGAGAAACGTTTGACACTAATACAAGGTGTGAGAACTTTCGCATAATGGGCAAGTGGGTGATGAACGGCTTTGAGCTTGCCAGTTTGTCGAGCCTGACGCAGGCTTATGTTTACTGGAGTGATGTGAGCTGGCGTTTGCAACGAGCAATGAGTTGACTTTTCTCGATGATTGCGCCGTAGACTGCGCCTTAACTGGGCTCGAACCAGGTTGATCCAGACTGCACAACTCAAGCGTCCTTGAAGCTTCGTCCAAGAACGTGATAAGCTGCTGATAAGTCGGAGTAGAGAACGCAGAATGCTTGGCCTCGAAATTCTTCCAGGTTTATGCGTCTAAGTTTGACAAAGTAAGTGACAGAAGGAGAAAGTCAGCTAAATCAGGAATCTTCAAAGCCTTGAGAGCGTTCACGGAATTACGATGAACTTGCAAGAACTGCTGTAACTTAGCATGACTGCTTGATTTCAATGGAGTGAAATCGAGTACCTGTTGAATATACATAGCGGCCAATAAGCGCTTGTTCTGATAGCGCAACACTAGCGCGTCGTAGGCAAGAGGATAATTAGCGCTTGAAATTTGAAACCCATTAATTGCAGCCAACGCAGCATCTCGCAAAGAAGAACGCAAATAGTGGAAGCGTTGTACATTGTTCAATGACTCGTTGTCATGAACAAGGGAGCTGAACAGAGCATAGAAGTCTGGCCACTGACTCATGTCGCCTGACAAATATTGGCAATTGAATATTGGGTAGCATATTAACTTGAGCAGCAACAGTAGATGACGGATTCACAGGAATATCATCTGGGATACGCGCGACTATGGCGAGATACTTATCGCGTGCCGAGTAGAGAAGGCTTTCAAAGCTGGCTTGTACTGCGTCGACAGGAAGAGGGTTGACACCTTCCTCGAGCTGAGAATTAGCAACTAATATTTCGCTCTGAACCTCTTCGAAGTCTGTTTCCAACTGGTCAAGCTTGTCAACCGCGATCTGTGACGAGAAGCTTCCTCGTCTTGAAGCGCTTGAAACGCGTCATTTGAGCGTTGCACTGAGGCAAATATATGCTCTCTTCTAGCTAGAAGCAAGCAACGTTGCCGTTCCTGCTTGGTCATGATAACCGAAACTTAGACGAGAATAAAAGAAACAGGGAGCGACTATTACGAGTGCAATTGAAATAAACAACAATGAACACCAAATAGTATGATCGAACCCAGGTAGTCAGGACAAATAAATAGCGACGTGTATAAAATACACGCGACCGAGAGAAAGTAATTAATCTACATATGCTCGCCCTGCGACAATCAACAATAAACTAGATAACACTGCGTGTAGTGAGTCATGCACACGCCGAGTATGACCCAGTGATGAGAGATTGAATATCGACAAACAACAATGCGAGATAATATTTGAATGATTTTGAAAGTGGACTGTAAGAAATGAAAAAAATGAAATATATCCGGCCGGGAGGACCAAAATGTTGGCACCAAGACGATGATGCCAATAAATACGAGGTAAAAATGAAGAAAACAAATCACAATCGAGCTTACCTTGGCTTCGAGACAGTAGGCTAGTGGAGACGGCGAACTTGCCGTTTGGGCGAGGTGTCGAAGTAGGTGATGAAGAGTGGAAAATGATAGGCTAGCCTAGTGAGATGATAGATAGAAGGGGGATCGATAGTGATGAAAGCAGTAAATGATGATACAACAACATACGTAATGCACACGAAAATCAACTTAAATATCACTTTGTAAAAGCACTGTGAACTGTGTGTGAAAGTGTCACAGAGTGACCACGAAGAATACTTGTTGGCTGTTGCTCTCGAGGCAACTATGAAATATGCGAAATAATATACTGTCTAGAACAGACAGCCGTACTGAGGTCTGAATGCTATGGCAGTTCGAATGCAATAGAGACGAGCCTACGACCTGTCCAGGTCAGGTTTACAAACAGAGATAAGAGAAGCAAGGGGGGGTACGAGGGGAGTGAAAACTAAATACTACGTGAAACAAGAGTGGGCTTAAACTGGCGCGAACATCGGTTAATGCACCCTAGTTTCTCACGTCTTTGTTGTATCGAGGTTATTCAAGGTGGTCCGTCGGGAAACACACTGTAATATAATCAATAATCCAGGAATTATTATTCGCCTCGCCTTGGACTTAAACAATTTGCTGAGTTGCTAACCAGACGGCGCCTTGCATCACTTGCCTGGGTCTATGATGCAATGAGGATTCTGCAGTAAGTAAGGTTACCGCTCGTTAGTCATAGTAGAGGGGTCACTGTAGCATGTTGGAGACGTGGGCTGTGGCTTTTTAGATAAAACAAACATGCATAATACCAAAGCCCTAGATCATGGACAACAACACTTGGGCTAGGGGTCAAATGTGGCTGAGTCGCTTACCAGCGGGCGCCGTGCATCCACTCCTGGTCTATATGCACTGAGGATTCTGAAGTAGTAATGTTACCGCTCGTTAGTCATCGTAGAGGGGCTCACCTGTAGCATGTTGGAGACGCGGGCTGTGGTGTTTAGTAAACAACATGCATAAAACCAAAGGCCTCAGACTCATGGGCAAACACTTGGCTAGGGGTCAATGTGCGAGCGCTTAACAGGCGGGCCTTGCATCACTCTGGTCTATGATTGCACTGAGGTTCTGCAGTTAGTAGTTACCGCTCGGTAGTCATAGTAGAGGGGCTCCACCTGTAGAATGTTGAGACGCGGGCCTGTGGTGTTTAGATAACAAAAGGCATGAAACCAAAGCCCTCCAGACTCACGGGAAAAACTTGGGCTAGGAGTCAATGTGCTGAGTCGCTTACAGGCGGGCTCGCCTTGCATCCAATCCTGGTCTATGAATGCACTGGAGGATTCTGCAGTAGTAAGTTACCGCCGCTCGTTATTTCATAGTAGTAGGGGCTAACCTGTAGCATGTGGAGACGCGGGCGGTGGTGTTTAGATAACAACATGCATAAAACCAAAGCCTCAGATCTATGGGCAACACTTGGGCGAAGGGCGTCAATGTGCTGAGTCGCTAACCAGGCGGGCGGCCGCATCACCTGGTCTATGATGCATGAGATTCTGCAGTTAGTAAGTTACCGCATCGTTAGTCATAGTAGAGGGCTCACCTGTAGCATGTGGAGACGCGGGCTGTTGGTGTTTAGATAACAACATGCAGGAAACCAAAGCCCTCAGACTCATGGGCAACAATGGGGCTAGGGTCGTCAATGTGCTGAGTCGCTACCAGGCGCGGTGCGCCTTGCATCACTTCCTGGTCTATGATGCACTGAGGATTCTGCAAGTTAGGAAGTTACCGCTCGTTAGTCATAGTAGAGGGGCCTCACCGCTGTAGCATGTTGGAGACGCGGGCTGTGGTGTTTAGATAAACAACATGATAAACCAAAGCCTCAGACTCATGGGCACACTTGGGCTAGGGGTCAATGTGCTGAGTCGCTTACCAGGCGGGCGCCTTGCATCACTCATGGGTCTATGATGCATGGGATTCTGCAGTAGTAAGTTACCGCTCGTTAGTATAGTAGAGGGGTCCTCACCTTTAGCATGTTGAGAACGCGGGCCCTGTGGTGTTTTAGATAACAAACATGCATAAAACCAAAGCCTCAGACTACATGGGCAACATTTGGGCTAGGGGGGGGTAATGTGGCTGAGTCGCTTACCAGGCGGGCCCTGCATCAATCTCTGGTCATGATGCACTGAGGATTCTGCAGTAGTAAGTTACCGACTCGTTAGTCATAGTAGAGGGGCTCACTGTAGCCAGTTGGAGACGCGCGGCTGTGGGGCTTAGATAACAAAATGCCATGAAACCAAGCCCTCAGGACTCCAGGGCAACACTGAGGTCTAGGGGTTCAATGTGCTGAGTCCTTACCGGGCGGGCGCCTCGCATCACTCCTGGTCTATGATGCACTGAGGATTGCAGTAGTAAGCTACGCTTCGTTAGTCATAGTAGAGGGGCTCACCGTAAGCATGTTGGAGACGCGGGCTGCTGTTGGTATGTTAAGATAACAACATGCATGAAAACAAAAGCCCTCAGATCTGGCAAACACGGGGCCTAGGGGTCAAGTGCGAGCGCTTACCAGGCGGGGAGGCCTTGCATCACTCCCTGCGGTCTATGATGCACTGAGGATTCTAGCAGTTAGTAAAGTTACGCTCGGTAGTCATAGAGAGGGGCTCACCTGCTAGCATGTTCGGAGACGCGGGCTGTAGGTGTTTAGATAAACAACATGCATAAAACCAAAGCCCTCAGACTCAGGGCAACACTTGGCTAGGGAGGCAATGTGCTGAGCGCTTACCCAGGCGAGGCGCATCGCAATCACTCCACTGGGCTATGATGCACGAGATTCTGCAGTTAGAAGTTACCGCTCGTTAGTCATAGCTAGAGGGAACTACCTGTAGCATGTTGGAGACGCTGGGCTGTGGTGTTTAGATAACAACATGCATAAAACCAAAGCCCTCAGACTCATGGGCAACACTTGGGATAGGGGTCAATTGTGCTGAGTCGCTTACCAGGCGGTGCGCCTTGCTCACTCCTGGTCTATGATGCACTGAGGATTCTGCAGTTAGTAAGTTAGCCGATCGTAGTCATAGTAGAGGGGCTCCCTGTAGCATGTTGGAGATCCACGGGCTGTGGTGTTTAGATAACAAATGCATGAAAACAAAGCCCTCAGATCATGGGCAACACTTGGGGCTAGGGGTCAATGTGCTGAGCGCTTACCAGGCGGGCGCCTCGACATCACTCATGGTCTAGATGCACTGAGGATTCTGAAGTTTAGTAAGTTACCGCTCGTTAGTCATAGTAGAGGGGCTCACTGGAGATGTTGGAGACGCGGGCTGTGGTTGCCTTAGATAACAACATGCATTAAACCAAAGCCTCCAGACTCATGCGGCAACACTTAGGGCTAGGGGTCAATGTGCTGAGTCGCTGACCCAGGACGGGCGCGCCTTGCATCACTCCTGGTCTTATGATGCACGAGGATTCTGCAGTTTAGTAGTTACCGATCGTTATCATAGTAGAGGGGCTTCACCTGTAGAATGTTGGAGACACGGGCTGTGGTGTTTAGATAACAACATGCATAAAACCAAAGCCCTCAGACTCAGCGGCAACACTATGGGCTAGGAGTCAATGGCTGAGTCCTTACCAGGGCGGGCGCCTTGCATCACTCTTGAGTCTCATGCATGCACTGAGGATTCTGCAGTTGGTAAGTTACCGCTCGTTAGTCTAGTCAGAGGAGCTCACCTGTAGCATGTTGGAGACGCGGGCTGTGGTGTTTAGGAAACAACATGCATGAAAACAAAGCCCTCAGTCAGGCAACACTTGGGCTAGGGGTCAATGTGCTGAAGTCGCTTTACCAGGCGGGCGCCTCGCATCACTCCTGGTCTAGATGCACTGAGGATTCTGCAGTAGTAAGTAACGCTCCGTTAGTCAGCAGTAGAGGGGCTCCACCTGGAGCATGTGGAGACGCGGGCTGTGGTGTTTAGATAACAACGATAAAACCCAAAGCCCTCAGACTCAATGGGCAACACTTGGGCTAGAGGGTCAATGTGCTGAGGTCGCTTACCCAGCGCGGGCGCGCCTTGCATTACTCCTGGTCTATGAATGCACTGAGCATTCTGCAGTGAGTAAAGTTACCGCTCGTTAGTCATAGTTAGAGGGCTGCAACTGTAAGCATAGTTGGAGCACGCGGGCTGTGGTGTTAGTTAACAAACATGCATAAACCAAATCACTCCAGGACCATGGGCAACACTTGGGCTAGGGGCAATGTGCTGAGTTCGCTTACCAGGCGGGAGCATCGCATCACTCCTGGTCTATGATGCACTGAGGATTCTTCAGTTAGTAAGTCTACCCTCGTTAGTCCTAGTAGAGGGGCTCACCTGTCAGCATGTTTGAGAGCGCGGGCTCTTAGGTGTTAGATAACAACATGCGATGAAACAAAGCCCTAGACTCAGGGGCAACACTTGGGGGCTTAGGGTCAATGTGCCTGAGTCGCTACCAGGCGGTGTCGCCTTGCATCAATTCCTGCGTCTATGATCACTGAGGATTTGCAGTTAGAAAGTTACGCTCGTTAGTCATAGTAGAGGGGCTCACCTGTAGCATGTTGGAGACGCGGGCTTGTGGTGTAGATAACAACATGCATAAAAAACCAAAGCCCTCAGGACTCATGGGCAACACTTGGGCTATGGGGTCCAATTTGCTGAGTCGGTACCAGGCGGGCGCTTGCATCACTCACTGCCGTCTATGATGCAATGAGATTCTGCAGTTAGTAAGTACGCTCGTTAGTCATAGTGAGAGGGGTCACCTGTGCATGTTGGAGACGCGGGCTGTGGTGTTTAGCTAACAACATGCTAAAACCAAAGCCCAGACTCATGGGACAACACTTGGGCTAGGGGTTCAAGTGCTGCGCTCAGCTTACCAGGCGGGCGCCTTGCATCACTCATGTCTATGATGCACTGAGGATCTGCAGTTAGTAAGTTACCCGCTCGGTAGTCATAGTAGAGGGCTCACCGGTAGCAGTTGGAGACGCGGGCGTGGTGCTTTAGATAAACAACATGGGCATAAAACCAAAGCCCTCAGACTCATGGGCAAACACTTGGGTAGGGGTACAATGTGCTGAGTCGATTACCAGGGCGGGGCGCCTCGCATCACTCAATGGTCTATGAGCACTGAGGATTCTGCAGTTTAGTAAGCTACGTCGTTAGTCATAGTAGGGGGCTCACCTGTAGCATGTTGGAGACGCGGGCCTGGGGTGCTTAGATAAAAAAACATGCATGAAACCAAAGCCTCAGACTATGAAACACTTGGGCTAGGGGGTAAATGTGCTGAGTCGCTGACCAAGGCGGGCACCTCGCCATCCACTCCGGTCTATGATGCACTGATGATTCTGCAGTTAGTAAGTTACCGCTCGTTAGTCATAGTAGAGGGGTCAAACCTTGTAGCATGTTGGATGACGCGGGCTGTGGTTGTTAGATAAACAAAATGCATAAAACAAAGCCCTCAGACTTTTTTTTTTCAAAATGGGTGGGGGGGGGGGGGGGGGCCAAACACTTGGGCTAGGGGTCAAATGTGCTGAGTCGCTTACCAGGCGGGCGCCTGCATCAATCTGGTCTATGAAGCACTGAGGATTCTGCAGTAGCAGTAAGTTACCCGCTCGTTAGTCATAGTTAGAGGGGTCACCTGTAGCATGTTGGAGACGCGGGCTGTGAGTGCTTAGATAACAACATGCCATGGAAACCAAAAGCCCTCAGACTCATGGGCAACACTGGTGGCTAGGGAGTCAATGTGCTGAGCCGCTTACCAGGCGGGCGCCCTAGCATCAATCCTGGTATATGATGCCACTGAGGATTCTGCAGTTAGAAGTTACCGCTCGTTATCATAGTAGAGGGGCTCACTGTAGCATGTTGCCCGAGACGGGGCTGTTGGTGTTTAGATAACAAACATGCATAAAAACAAAGCCCCTCAGACTCATGGGCAACACTTGGGCTCGGTGGTCAATGTGATGAGTCGCTTAGACCAGCGGGGCGACCTCGCATCACTCCTGCTCTATGATTGCACTGAGGATCTCATTTAGTAAGTTACGCTCGCTTAGTCATAGTAGGAGGGGCTCACACTGTGCATGTTGGAGACGCGGGCTTGGTGCTTTAACAATGACACAACATGCATGAACCCAAAGCCCCCGAATCATGGGCAACACTGGGCTAGGGTCAATGGGCTGAAGTCGCTTACAGGGGGCGACCCTTGCATCACTCCTAGGTTATGATGCACTGAGGATTCGTGCAGTTAGTAAGTTACCGCTCGTTAGTCATAGTAGAAGGGGCCTCACCTGTCGCATGTTGGAGACCGCGTGAGCTGTGGTGCTTAGATAAACAACATGCATAAAACAAAGCCCTCAGACTCATGATGGCAACAACTTGGGCTAGGAGTCAATGTGCTGAGTCGCTTACCAGGCGGCGCCTCTCCGCATCACTACCAAGGTCTAGTGATGCAATGAGGATGCTTGCAGTAAGTAAGTTAACCGCTCGTTGTAATAGTAGGAGGGGCTTCACTGTAGCATGTTGGAGACGCGGGCTGTGTTGCTTAGATAACAACAGCATGAAACCAAAGCCTCAGTCCATGGCAACACTTGGGCTAGGGGTCAATGTATGTGCTGAGTCGCTTACCAGGCGGGTCGCCTCGCCATCACTCCGGGTCTATGAGCACTGAGGATTCGGCAGTTGAGTAAGTTACCGCTCGTTAGTTCATAGTAGAGGGGCTCACCTTGTAGCATGTGGAGACGCGGGCCTGTGGTGCTTAGATAACCACATGCATGATTGAAACAAATGCCCTCAGACTCAGGGCAACACTTAGGCTGGGGTCAACTGTGCTGAGTCGCTTACCAGGCGGGGCGCCTTGCATCACTCCTGGTCTATGGATGCATCTGACGGATTTTGCAGTTAGTAAGTTACCGCTCGGTATTCATTAGTAGAGGGACTCACCTTGAGCAATGTTGGAGACGCGGCTGTGGGTGGGTAGATAACAAAAAATGATAAAACCAAAGCCCTCAGAACTCATGGGCAACACTTGGCTAGGGGTCAATGTGCTGAGTCGCCTTACCAGGCGGGCGCCTGAATCCACTCCGGTCTATGATGCCACTGAGGATTCTGCAGGAGTAAGTTACGCTCGTTAGTCATAGTAGAGGGGTCACCTGTAGATGTGGAGACACGGGGCTGTGGTGTGTAGATAACAACATGCATAAACACCAAAGCCCTCGACTCATGGGCAACACTTGGGCTAGGGGTCAATGTGCCTGTGCTGAGTCGCTTACCAGGCGGCGCCTTGCATCACCCGGCTATGATGCACTGAGGCTTCTGCAGTTAGTAAGTTACCGCTCGTTAGTCATAGTAGAGGGGCTCAAGTAGCATGTGGAGAGCGGGCTGTGTGTTTAGATAACAACATGCATAAAACCAAAGGCCCCAGACTCATAGGCAACACTTGGCTAGGGGTCAAGTGCGGAGCCGCTTACCAGGCCGGGCGCTGCATATTCTTTTTTTTTTTTTTTTTCTTCTGCTCTATGATGCACTGAGGATTTCTGCAGTTAGTAATTACCACTCGTTAGTCATAGAGAGGGCTCAAACATGTAGCATGTTGGAGGACGCGGGGCTTTGTGTGTTTGAGATAACAACATGCATAAAACCAAAGTCCTCAGGACTCATGGGCAACACTGGGGCTAGGGGTCAAATGTGCTGAGTCGCTTACCAGGCGGGCGCCTTGCATCACTCCTGGTCTATGATGCACGAGGATTCTGCAGTTAGTAAGGTTACCGCTCAGTTAGTCAAGTAGAGGGGTTAACCTGTTAGCATGGGAGACGCGGGCTGTGGTGTTTAGATAAAAAAAATGCAGAAAACCAAAGCCCGCAGGATAATGGGCGGCGACAAACCTTGGGCTAGGGGGAAGATAGGGGTCAATGTGCTGAGACGCTCTACCAGGCGGGGCTCGCATCACTCCGCTGGTCTATGATGCACTGAGGCTTCTGCAGTTAGTAAGTTACACGCTCTGTTAGTCATAGTAGAGGCGGCGCACCTGATAGCATGTTGGCAGACGCGGGCTGTGGTGTTTAGAGTAACAACATGCATAAAACCAAAGCCCTCAGACTCATGGGCCAACACTTGGGCTAGGGGTCAATGTCAGCTGAGTCGCTTACCAGGCGGGCGCCTTGCATCACCCTGGTCTATGATGCACTGAGGATTCTGCAGTTTGAGTAGTTACCGCTACGTTAGTCATAGTAGAGGGGGACACCTGTAGCATTTTTTTTTTTGTTCTGACGCGGGCTGTGGTGTTTAGATAACAACATGCATAAAACCAAAGCCTCAGACCTCATGGCAACACTTGGGCTTAGGGGTCAATGTGCTGAGTCGCTTTACCAGGACGGGCGCCTTCGCATCACTCCTGGTCTATGATGGGCAGCTGAGGATTCTGCAGTTCGTAAGTTACGCTCGTAGTCATAGTAGAGGGCGGCCTCCAACTAGTATGGACATGTGGAGAAGCGGGGCTGTGGTGTTAGATAACAAAACGCCATAAAACCAAAGCCCTCAGCACTCATGGCAACCACTTGGGCTAGGGGGTCTAATGGCTAGAGGTCGCTTACCAGGCGGGCGCTTGCATCACTCCTGGTCTATGATGCACTGAGGATTCGCAGTTAGTAAGTTACACGTCGTTAGTCATAGTAGCGGGGCTCACCTGTAGCATGTTGGAGACGGCGGGCTGTGGTGTGTAGATAACAACAGCATTAAACCAAAAGCCTCAGACTCATGGGACAACCACTTGGGCTAGGGGGTCAATGTGCTGAGTTCGCTTACCAGGCGGGCGCCTTGTGCATCCACTCATGGTCTATGATGCACTGAGGATTCTGACAGTTAAGTTTAAGGTTACCGCTCGTGTAGTATAGTAGAGGGGCTCACATGTAGCATGTTGGAGAACCGTGGTGATGTGTAGATAACAACATGCATTAACCAAAGCATTCAGACTCCTATGGGCAAAACTTGGGCATAGGGGTTCAATGTTGTGAGTCGCTTACAAGGCGGGCGCCTCGCCAGCACTCTGCGTTATGAGTGCACTGAGGATCTGCAGTTAGTAAGTACCGTCGTTAGTCATAGTAGAGGCCGCTAACCTGTAGCGTTGGAGACGGCGGGCTGTGGTGTTCAGATAACAACAATGCATAAAACCAAAGCCCTCAGACTCATGGGCAACCACTTGGGATAGGGAGTCAATGGCTGGAGTCGCTTAACCAGGCGGGCACCTTCGCATCACTCCTGGTCTATGATTGCACTGCGGATTCTGAGTTAGTAAGTACGCTAGTTCGTCATAGGAGAGGGCTCTCACCTGTTAGCCTGTTGGAGACCGCTGGCTGTGGTGCTTAGCTAAACAACATGCATGAAACCAAAGCCCTCAGACTCCATGGGCAAAAAAAATTGGGGCTAGGGAGTCAATGTGTGAGTCTGCTTACCAGGCGGCACCTGCATCACTCCGTGTCTATGATGCAATGAGGATTCTGCAAGTAGTAACGTTCAACCACGCTCGTGAGTCATAGTAGAGTGGCTACCTTTGTAGCATCGTTGGAGACGCGGGCTGGGTGTTTAGATAACAACATGCTTAAAACCAAAGCCCTCAGACTCATGGGCAACACTTGGGCTAGGGGCAATGTGCTGCAGCCGCTTACCAGCGGGCGCCTTGCCATCACTCCTGGTCTAGTGATGCACTGAGGATTTGCACGTTAGTAAGTTACCGCTCGTTAGTCTAGTAGAGGGGTTCTCACCCCATGGTATAGCATGTGGAGACGCGGGGGCTTGTGGTGTTTAGATAACAAAGCATAAAAACAAAGCCCTCAGACTATGGGCAAAACAATTGGGCAGGGTCAATGGTTCTGAGTCGCTTTACCAGGCGGGCGCCTGCCATCACTCATGGTCTTGATGCACTGAGGATTCTGCATGTTAGAGTACCGCTCGTTAGTCATAGTAGAGGGGCTCACCTGTAGCATGGTTGGAGAAGCGGGGCTGTGGTGCTTAGATAACAACATGCATGAAACCAAAGCCCTCAAGACTCATGGGCACACCGGGCTAGGGGTCACGTGCTGCGTCGCTTACCAGGCGGGCGCCCTTGGCATCACTCCTGGTCTATGATGCACTGAGGATTCTGCAGGTAGTAAGTTTACCGCTAGTAGTGCATATTAGATCGGGCTCACGCTGTAGCATGTTGGAGACGCGGGACTTGTGTGTTTAGATAACAACATGCATAAAAACCAAAGCCCCAGACTCATGGGCACACACGTGGCTAGGGTCAAGTGCTGAGTCGCTTACCAGGCGGGCCTTGCATCACTCCTGGTCTCTGAGTACAACTGAGGATCTGCAGTAGTAAGTTACCGTCGTTAGTCATAGTAGAGGGGTCACCTTGTTAGCATTTGGAGACGCGGGCTGTGGTTGCTTTAGATAACAACATGCATGAAAAACAAAGCCCTCAGACTCTATGGGCAACAGTGGGCGAGGAGTCAATGTGCGGAGTCGCTTACCAGGCGGGCGCCGCGCATCACTCCTGGTCTATCTGCCACTGAGGATTCGCCGTTTGAACGTTTACGATCGTTAGTCATAGTAGAGGGGGCTCACCTGTAGCATGTTGGAGACGAGGGCTGTGGTGTTTAGATACAACATGCATGAAACCAAAAAGCCCCAGACTCATGGGCAACACTGGGCTAGGGTCGCAATGTGCGGAGTCGCTTACCAGAGCGGGCGCCCTGAATCACTCCTGGTCTATGATGCACTGAGGATTCTGCAGTAGTAAGTTACCGCCCGTTAGTCATAGTAGAGGGGCCTCACCTGTAGAAGTTGGAGACGCGGGCCTGTGGTGCTTAGATAACAACATGCATGAAACCAAAGCCCTCAGACTCATGGGCAACACTTGCGGCATAGGAGTCAATGTGCTCGAGTCGCTTACCAGGCGGGCGCCTCGCATCACTCATGGTTATCGAGCATGCAAGAGGATTCGCAGTTTGAAGTTACCGCTCGTTAGTCATAGTAGAGGGGCTCAACATGCTTAGATGTTGGAGACGCGGCTGTGTGTGATTTATATAACAAACATGCATGAAACCAAAAGCCATGAAGACCTTCATGGGCAAACACTTGGGGCTAGGGGTCAATGTGCTGCAGTCGCCTTACCAGGCGGGCGCCTCGCATCACTCTGGTCTATGATGCACTGAGGATCTGCAGTTAGTAAGTACGTCGTATAGTCATAGTAAGGAGGCACCTGTAGCCTTGTGGAGACGCGGGCTGTGGTGTTTAGATAAACAACATGCATAAAACCAAAGCCCTCAGACTCATGGGAAACACTTGGGCTAGGGGTCAATGTGGCTGAGTCGCCTTACAGGCGGCGCCTTGCATCACTTCCTGGTCTATGATGCACTGAGGATTTGCAGTTAGTAATTACCGCTCGTTAGTCATAGTTAGAGGGCTCTCACCGCTGTAGCATGTTGGGAGACGCGGGCTGTGGTTGGTTAGATAACAACCTGCATAAAACCAAGCCTCAGACTAATGGGCAAACACTTGGGGCTAGGGGTCAATGTGCTGAGTCGCTGTACCAAGGCGGGCGCCTCGCAATCACTCCTGGTCTATGATGCAATGAGGGATTCATGCAAGTAGTAAGTTACCGCTCGTTTAGTCTAGTAGAGAGGGCTCACCGTAGCATTGTTGGGAGACGCGGGCCTGTGGTGTTTAGATAAAAAACATGCATTAAAACCAAAGACCTCAGACTATGGGCAACACTTGGGCTAGGGGTCAATTTGCGGAGTCGCTTACAAGGCGGGCGCCCGCATCACTCCTGGTCTATGATGCACTGAGGATTCTGCAGTTAGTTAGTAAGCTACCGCTCGTTAGTCATAGTAGAGGGGCTCACCTGTAGCATGTTGGAGACGCGGGGCTGTGGTGTTAGATAAACAACATGCATAAAACAAAGACCTCAGACTCATGGGCAACACTTGGGCTAGGGGTCAATGCGTGAGTCGCTTACCAGGCGGCGCCTCTGCATCACTCCTGGTCTATGATGCAATGAGGATTCTGCAGTTAGTAAGTTACGCTCGTTAGTCAATAGTAGTAGCGGCTCACCTGTTAGCATGTTGGGAGTGGAAGAAGCGGAGGGTGTGTAGATAAAAGACATGCAATAAAACCAAAGCCCTCAGACTATGGGCAACACTTGGTAGGGGTCAATGTGTGAGTCGTTACCAGGCGGGCGCCTTGATTCAATACCCTGGTCTATGATGCACTGAGGATTCTGCAGTTTAGTAAGTTAACCGTCGTGTAGTCATAGTGAGGGGCTCACCTGTTAGCATGTTGGAGCCGCGGGCTGTGGTGTTTAGATAACAACATGATAAAACCAAAGCCCTCAGACTATCGGGCAACACTGGGCTAGGGGTCAATGTGCTGCGTCGCTTACAAGGCGGGCGCCTGGCATCACTCCTAGGTCTTAAGATGCACTGAGATTCTTGCAGTTAGTAAGTTACCGCTAGTTAGTCATAGTAGAGGGGCCTCACCTGTAGCATGTTGGAGACGCGGGCTTGTGGTGTTTAGATAACATACATGCATAAAACCAAAGCGCTACAGACTCTATGGGCAACACTTGGGTAGGGTCAATGTGCTGGAGTCGCTTACCAGGCGGGCGCCTTGCATCACTCCTGGTCTATGATGCACTGAGGATTCTGCGTTAGATAAGTTACCGCTCGTTAGTCATAGTAGAGGGGCTCATCCGTCGCATGTGAGACGCGGGCTGGTGATTAGATAACAACATGCATGAAACCAAAGCCTCAGGACCATGGCAACACTGGGCTAGGGGGTCAATGTGCGAGTCACGTTACCCAGGCGGGCGTGGCGCCTAGCATCACTCCTGGTCTATGATGCACTGAGGAATTATGGAAAGTTCGTAAGTTACGCTCTTTAGTCATAGTAGAGGGGCCTACCTGTAGCATCGTTGGAGACGCGGCTGTGGTGTTTAGATAAAAACATGCATAAAACCAAAGCACTCAAGACTCATGGGAAACACGTGCTAGGGGGGCAATGTGACTGAGTCGCTACCAGGCGGGCGGCCTCGATCACTCCTGGTTCTATGATGCACCTGAGGATCTGACAGTTAGTAAGTTACCGCTCGCGAGTCATAAGAACTAGAATAGAATAGAATATTATTTGGGTCAATTTCTTACATTTTGAGGACAATAATTTTATATCGATACCCTTTTGTGGCTAAGAATTAGGGTTTGGCCTAACATTACATATATAATAATTAGTTATACTTAATTCTAGAGGTTATGTACATATTTTTGCCTCTGAATTCTATGGCCTAGCTAGTTGGCGCCTAGTATATTGTTAGAGTGGTATAATAATGTTAAATAAGGTGTATTAAGTTTAAATGAATATGTGATATATCTATCTAATTGTAGACTATTTCTATATTACTTTGTACAATTATGTAGTAGTCCAATATTTTGCTTAATACTAAAATCTAAAGACATAGTGTTTCTAGGTTACGGTACCGTGCTCATTTATGTAAGAATTCGTTTATGCTGTAAACTGTTCTTTATTTAGGAAATCTGCAAGTTTTTTTTAAACATTTGAAGAATTTGATGCCTTTACATTTTTTGGAAGTTTATTATAAATTTGAATTTTTATGTATTCTGAATTTAATTGTCCCTTTTTTGTGTTGAAATGGTTTTGTTCAAGTTCGGTGTTGTGTCGAGTCATGTGTTGGTGTGTCTGGCTTCGCGTTTGAATGGTGTGTATCCTTTTCCTTATGGAGAGTGCTGCTTCATACAAACACAAACTGTAGAGGGAGAATATCTTGATTTGTGTAAAGATGGGTTTGCAAGATGTTTTAGGGTTTGCCTTTACTATTGCTCCGACTGCTCTTTTTTGAATTTTGAAGATCTGTTGCGATGATGGTGAGGTCCCCATAGGGTTATTCCAAACTTAAGTGCGATTTGAAGTATGAGTTGTAGACGATTTTTGCTGTTTTTATGTTCGATATATTTCTGATCTGTCTGATTGCGAAGCATGCCGAGTTGAGTTTCTTTGTAAGGTTTTCAATGTGTGGATTCCATGTCAGATGTGTTGTCTATTTTAAGTCCTAGAAATTGTGTGCTTTTTGAGTTTTGTATCTTCGAGTTAGTGTGTTTGTTTGTTAATTCTCCTATCTGTTCGGATTTTTTTCCTTTTTTGTCGAGTTAAAGTGAATAAAAGTAGTTTTTGTTTCGTTTAATATTAATTTGTTTGCTAGGAGCCACTTTGTAGCTTTTTTCCAATTCTAGTTCTGCTGATTCTTTAAGTGAAAGGATTTTTGTTTCTGTGGAGAGGATGCTTGTGTCATCAGCAAATATTTCAATTAACTCTATGATGTTTGGCAAGTCGTTTATGTAGATAATAAATAGGAGTGGTCCTAAAATCGAGCCTTGAGGCACTCCATGTTCTGAGGCTTGCATGCGAGAATTTATTTTGGTCGTGTTTATTTGAGTTTTGCATTGTTATTTCTGTGTATTGTTGTCGGTTTGATAAGTATGATTTAAGTAATTTGTGGGGTTTCCCTCTGATCCCATAATGATGTAACTTGTCAAGAAGGATTTGGTGATTTACACAGTCAAACGCCTTGACAGGTCACAGAAAATACCAATGAGGGGAATGCCTTGGTCCAGGGAGTTACTAATTACATTTACGAATTTTTCGATTGTGTCTATGGTATTTTTCCCCTTCCTGAATCCGTTTTGTTTGGTGGATAGAATGCTGTGTTTTTCTAGAAAGTTTGTAATTTTAATTGCTAAGATTTTTTCAAATATTTGGGATATTGCTGGTAGGAGTGCTATTGGTCTGTAGTTATTTATTTCCATCTTATTTCCTTTTTTAAGTATGGGATGATTTTTGCAATTTTTAGTTTTATCAGGGAAGGTTCCCTCATCTAAACACAGGTTGAAAATTTGTTTGAGTGGTGTGGCTAATTCTATTATACATTCTTGTATTAAACTAATTGGTATAATATCTATCCCAGTTGAGGTTTTGCTTTTTAGCAGCCTCGTTGTTTCTATTATTTCATTTTCATCTGTTTGATGTATAAAGATTGAGGTTTGTGGTGATGTGGTCTTATTTAGATAGTCTTTGTATGTCATGTCGTTTGTTTTGTTGTTTTTGTTGTGTTGTCTTGGAGTCTGGTTGCTGTTTGGGCAAAGAATTTGTTGAACGTGTTTGATATAACGTTTCCGTTTGTTTCTATTTTGTTGTCGATTTCAAGTTCTATGTTTTCCTTTTTAATCTTTTCTATTTTATTTGTGTTTTCTTTAATTATGTTCCAAGTTGCTTTTGATTTATTTTTGCTAGATGTGATTCTTTGTTCAGTGTTCAGTCTTTTTGCTGCTTCAATAGTTTTTTGGTATATATGTTTGTATGTTTTGTTGTGATAGCTAGTTATAAAGTCTGAGTGTGAATAGTGGCGTGCTAGTGAATATATTGATTTGGGGTTGTTAGCGCTTATTATAATTCTTTTGTTATCCATCTAGGGTTTTTGTGCAGATTTTTTACTTTTATGCTAGTTTCTGGGAAGTGTGAAGTGAAGGCCGTTTTCAACATATTTTCCAGTTTGTTGTAAGCTTCATTTGGGCAAGATGTTTGAGTTATTGTGTCCCATTTTGTGTTTCCTAGTTCTTGTCTAAAAGCTTCCCTTCTTTGCTGTGTATATTTTCTAATTAACTTTATCTCTGTTTGGGGAGTTTGGGTGTCTTGTTCTATTGTGATTTGTTGTGCATTGTGATCGGACAGCTGACTTTCCACAATGGTTGACGAGTAGGATTGTGTTACGTTTGTGATGATTTTGTCTATTGATGAGCCTTTATTGTGGTATTGATCATGTCTTGTTGGTTGATGTATTGTTGTGTCTAGGTCAAATGTTGCGAGTAGATTTTGTAGCTCTTTATTTAGTTTTTCTTCGGTTTTGTTTGTAGGGTTTGAGTTAATGTTAAAATCACCTAGTATATTATTTTTTTTGTTTTCTTGAATGAGTTGGTTAAGTATTATTTCTAATTGTTGAAAGAAGGTTTTACTGTCACCTTTTGTTGATCGGTAAATGGTTATTATTATAAGGTTTTCTATAGGGAGATTTTCTTGTGTGTATTTATGATTACGTTTTGCTTTTGTTTTTACTTTTAGTTCTATGGCGGCACATTCAAGGTGTATTTCTATTGATTTAGATACTATATCTGATCGTTCAACTATAGTAGCGTTTAGTTTATTATTTACGTATATTGCTGTCCCTCCATGTATGTGTGATTTACGGCAGTAGTATGAGGCTAAAGTGTAGTTTGTAATGTGTAGTGATTTGAGATTTTCTTCATTTTGCCAGTGTTCCGAGATGTTAAGAATGTCAATTTCGTTATTTTGGGCGTATTCATTTTGGAGGAATATTTCTAAAGTTGTATTTTGTTTCTTATACATTGAATGTTTTGGTGGATTATTTTGAGTGTAGGCCTATGGCTTTTTGTGTTTAAATGGTTTATTGTGTGGTTTATTTCTTTATTTTTGTGGTTTTGGTTCATTTTGCTTTGGGTTTGTGGTGTTCTTGGGTCAATAAAAAAGAGTTCTGTTTCGATACACTTCTTGTGAGTTTTGGTTCTATTTGTTGTGTTCTGTATTTGGATGTAGGTAGTTTAGTTGTTTTCTTAAGTGTGTTTGTCACTTGTGTTTTTATCGGTGTAGGTATTTTTGACCTGGTTTGTAGAGGTCTTGTCGTAGTTCCTTCATTTTCAGTTTTTGTGGATGCGCCTTCATTTATGGGTCTTGTGGAGGTGTCTTCATTTTCAAGTATTGTGGTGGTGTCATCATTTTCCGGTCTTGTGGTGGTGTCTTTATGTTCAGGAGAAAAATCATCTGCCATGCTGGCTACCTGATTCATTGTGTCCGGTAATTCCATGTCCATGATGTTTTGTGTTTCTGTGGTCCAATGTATCATGGAGCCACGTGTGTTTGACAACCCTTTGACAAGGGTAGGTAGGCCTATGTTTGTTTTTAGCTTGTGTCGCTGGTTGATTTCTTGTTCTCCGTATATTGCTAGCGGTGGTGAGTCTATGTTCGGGTTTGGGTTTGCTGTCTTGAGTTTTGGATTGAATGATTTTTCATGTACTGGTACTAGGCCTAGGCCTATTAGGTCAGGATCTCGCTGTTTGATTGCCTTTATTATTTCTTGGCAAAGTTTGAGTTTGCCTTGCTTGTTTAAGTGTAGGCCATGGTTTGTATATTTTGTTGCTTCTATTTTTTCAATGTTTAGGAATGTTATTTTCTTGTTTGGTCCTTTTTCAATCAGTTCTTGAATGAGAACGTTTACTTGTTGAATCTCTGTGTTCCATCTCACGCCTTCCTGATCAAATCTGAGTGGTATTGAGGTGATGATGATGTTAGGTTTTGATTGTATTTCTGTCAGTTTCTTGATAGTTTGTGTTATATTTCTAGTTGATCTATTTTCAAAGTTGTTTGTCCCTCCGATTATTATGAGATTGTCTAACGGGGATAATGAGTGGATGGTTTGCATGTTTACTATTTCCTCATATGGGGCATTTGGTTTGAATGTACTTGTAATTTCTATGGTGTTGTCGATTTCTTTTATGTATTGTCTGAGCTCGCGCCCGTGGCTATCAGCGAGAATTACGATCTTCGTAGCATGTGCTGTCCTCTGTTGGTGTGGGGTTGGAACTACTTCTACAGTCGGACGCGGCCACCGGACGTCGTTTTCTTAAGCCTCCTACTCAATGGGATTTTCGTTAGGCCTACACTTGTGGTTTTGAGGTTAATGTTAGGCCTTTCCCCTTTAAACATGCTCACGGCCTCGGATAGTGCTAATTGAAGATTCTCATTTTCTGATTTAAGTCTAATTATTTCTCTTTCCATTACCTCGTACTTTCGTTGCAGTTCTTGAAGTATGATCGATTCTTCTGGGACTGCCTGCCATTGTCTGGGTCTTGGGGTCTCGTCTTCTCGTAAAACGTTTAGGCCTACGCATCGCGAGTTTTCCGTTAAGTTGTTTCTATTTTCGTAATTTTTTATTTTTTATATCACAGTTTGGATTATTATTTTCTTTATTTTTTTGATGATTTACTGAGTTTATGAAGTATCTTGATGTGGTCCACTTTTTATGAAAACTTTCGCTCGCCATCTTGCATAGTGTGTAGAGTAGAGGGGCTCACCTGTAGCATGTTGGAGACGCGGGCTGTGGTGTTTAGATAACAACATGCATAAAACCAAAGCCCTCAGACTCCTGGGCAACACTTGGGCTAGGAGTCAATGTGCTGAGTCGCTTACCAGGCGGGCGCCTCGCATCACTCCTGGTCTATGATGCACTGAGGATTCTGCAGTTAGTGAGTTACCGCTCGTAAGTCATAGTAGAGGGGCTCACCTGTAGCATGTTGGAGACGCGGGCTGTGGTGTTTAGATAACAACATGCATAAAACCAAAGCCCTCAGACTCATGGGCAACACTTGGGCTAGGGGTCAATGTGCTGAGTCGCTTACCAGGCGGGCGCCTTGCATCACTCCTGGTCTATGATGCACTGAGGATTCTGCAGTTAGTAAGTTACCGCTCGTTAGTCATAGTAGAGGGGCTCACCTGTAGCATGTTGGAGACGCGGGCTGTGGTGTTTAGATAACAACATGCATAAAACCAAAGCCCTCAGACTCATGGGCAACACTTGGGCTAGGGGTCAATGTGCTGAGTCGCTTACCAGGCGGGCGCCTTGCATCACTCCTGGTCTATGATGCACTGAGGATTCTGCAGTTAGTAAGTTACCGCTCGTTAGTCATAGTAGAGGGCTCACCTGTAGCATGTTGGAGACGCGGGCTGTGGTGTTTAGATAACAACATGCATAAAACCAAAGCCCTCAGACTCATGGGCAACACTTGGGCTAGGGGTCAATGTGCTGAGTCGCTTACCAGGCGGGCGCCTTGCATCACTCCTGGTCTATGATGCACTGAGGATTCTGCAGTAAGTAAGTTACCGCTCGTTAGTCATAGTAGAGGGGCTCACCTGTAGCATGTTGGAGACGCGGGCTGTGGTGTTTAGATAACAACATGCATTAAACCAAAGCCCTCAGACTCATGGGCAACACATGGGCTAGGGGTCGACTATGAACACGGGCCTCAGCTGCTATCGCTCCCTCGTCTAATTACGACGAATTACTTTTTAAATTTTTCATTTAGAGTAATTTATAAAACTAAATTTCATTCTCATTATACACATTTAGTTTTTACTCTAATCAATTTTGTTTATTTTGCTTCTTTTGCTGTTACTAATATCTCCATAATTTTCATTTCTTTTCTTAACTATGAAAATAATAATAAAATATTCTCATCCTTCAATAACCTCATTTTACTGAAGAGTGCCCTAAAACAACACTTACTTACTAGTTAACAATAAATTCAATTCTTTAACTTACAATGTCACAGGCGGCGCAAAGTAAGCTATCCGGTTGAAGCGCCCTAGTTTCTCACGTCGTCGTAAAAACGTAGAAAAAGACGTCAAGCCTTCGCAGCTTCTCGTTAATTATTACATGTCGCTCAGCTTTCTGGATTTTTTGGGCAAACACCCCCGTCTGGGCCCGGGTTAGAGTTGGACCAGAGCATGGCTTTGCTAATCGTACAAGGCGATATAAGAGAATAGTCCATCTCTCAAACATCAGCTAGTAAGAGGGGAGTATATTATACTCCCGAAACTAGAGGCGAGCTCTGGCAATCGTCGTCGGGGACACCTTCCCCTTCCCTTGACGACCTCCCCGACGATGACGACAATAACACAACGAACGATGACTAAGACGATGATGACCGCGACGTGAGAACCCCCCTTACCCGTGGCTGGTTCTGACCAGCATGGACTCTTCCTCACCATATCCCCTAGGCTAGAGTGATGCATTATGACCTTATGGTTGACGCGCCTAAAGTTAATGAATCCAAAAATAAAATCTAATAATGTTTTTTTATTAATGTGGTGGGACCGGAAATTTAACTGAGCCGATTACTATCGTCTCTATAATTAACTTGTCTTTTAAAACTTAGGAAACAATATAAACAAACTCATGTTATTTACTTACAATATCTCAGGCGGCGCCCGGTTGAGGCGCCCTAGTTTCTCACGGGAACCTCCGTCGCCATCTACAACGCTTCACCTTGTTGACGGTGGACGCGCCCTTATCTAAATAAACCACGAAACATTAAGTTTTAATTTTCTTGCTGACCGTATATTATTTATGTATGTTTATTTTAAATGTTCATTTGGCTGGCATGTTTTTTGCTGTTTATTATGTTTATAGATTTCTTTAATATATAAATCTTTATTATATTATTTATCTTAAAACATTTCTCGAAAAATAAGAATGCTGGTGGACTGCGATGACTGTGATGTGAGAAAATTTAACTTGGCATTTTCGTTACCAGCAACAATATGTTCTAAATTTAGAGGAAAAGTGAACAACTTTAATTGCGGTAGAGACAAATGGATGTTGTCGGAAAAAATAGGGTCTCTCCCCGATCCGACCCGACCAAGCCCCCACCGCACGGCCCCTTGCCCCCGGCCACCTACCCCCGTGACCTCCCTTGCTTGTGGCTGGTTCGGACCAGCACAGGCCGCGTCACCTCTTATACGTTTACCCCTTTGACATACATATATAGTTATTAGCTACTAACACATAACCAAACTCTAGTCAAAATACAGCCAAACCATACACAACAAAAAGCATTGAGATCTAAGACAAGAGTTAAGCTTATATTACCTACATTTCACCCATGGCTGGTTCTGACCAGCATAAGATTCTACTCCCATATATCCCCTATAGACCAGAGTGGCGCATTATTGCCTAACGGTTAAAATTAATTAAACCCAAAACATTATACACCTTATTGTTAACTACAGAACATTGACAAATAATCGTACGCCCGTCTTGGCCGGGGTAGAATTGGCCCAGAGCATAGCCTGCTAATCGTAAGAGGCGATGCCAGAGAGTCCACCTCGCAAATATCAGCAAATGTATAGGCGTATACTCCCCGAAACTAGAGGCGAGCTCTGGCAGTCGTCGTCGGGGACACCTCCCCTTTTCACTTGACGACGACGACAATGACAACACGAACGACGACACAGACGATGACGACCGCGACGTGAGATTCACATTGTGACCCAACAATCGACGCGCCCTTAAATTCATTTACTCTTACTTATTACTAACACAACTAAATTATTAAAAATGTGTGAAACGGGTCATTTCGCCGCGTCGCGTGTTTACATTACTCGTGCGTGAGTTCGACGCTCGGAACCACTGTGGGCTCCAGCTTCAGGACGATGTATAACATAATAATACAGGCATCTTGTATTATTATTTAATAATTTCTTTCACAATAGGTTTTACAATGGAATTCTGTTTTGACAATGGCAACAATCAATTAATGTGGTTTGGAGGCTAGATGATCGTCCAAGTCGTGTTTTTCACAACCTTATCTTTTATAAACTTAGAAAGCAATACAATCATTAAAAACTCCATAAACTCATTCTTTTAACTCACAATCGGCGCAATATGACCTAACCGGTTGAAGCGCCCTAGTTTCTCACGCAATGTTATTGAATGGGTCAACGAGGTGTTTAGCGTCTCTGTTTCCACATCAGGAGGTCCATGGCTCGATTCCTGCTATAGTCAGAAGAATTTGCAAACGGTGACTTTGAAGTCTCCCTGGCAACGAGGCAAAAAATATAAGATGGTTCAGAATTAGTTAATTGTTGATTCAAGTTCTGTACGTGGGTGGAATCGTGTCCAGCTTGATTGATCGGTGTTTACAACTTAAATATTTCGATCTCTTGTTGATTGCTCGCTCGTAGATGGTGTCGGCGAATACACGATTGGCTTGGTCGGCTTGAAATTAAGTCCCCTACTGAAAATCAGTTCTGTGTTTGATTGGGTACTCAACAAGCTGTGAACGGCATCACAGAAGCATGGACAGGAAAGAAACCTGACCTGGCACATCTGAGAACGTTTGGCTGCAAGGCATATGTTCATATTCCAAAAGAGAATAGGAGGAAGCTTGACGCCAAGTCTTCCGAACACATCTTTGTCGGGTACTCTGACACAAGCAAGGGTTACCGATTGATTTACATTGAATCAAAGAAGCTGATCATATCAAGAGACGTGATCTTCACTGAAGATGGTGAGAAGAATGACTATGTCATCGCCGGATCAAGTGGGAGCACAGCTAGTCCTTCATATGTCGATGACGAAGACGATTCTAATGTAAACGCAGAAGATACCGTAATGCAGAGGATGCTGGTAATTCTGACATCGAGAATGAACAAGAAACCGTGTTCGGGCCAAGAAAGTCACAACGGAAGAGACGTCCGACAAGAATTCTCGGTGACGAGTACGTACATCTCGTCACAGACGAGCCCGAGAACCTGAAAGCAACATTCAGTGGGAGCGAGGCTATACAATGGCAAAAGGTAGCAGAATAATATATTATATAGTTCGAGTTTGTATACTAAATGCCACTAAAACATATAACAAATGAATTCAATACCTTTCATTTAAACAATTTAATTCATTATTTACCAAAATGAGCTAGCACTCTTTATCAAATTATACCTTAAGTACAAAATAAACCATGCAGATGTATAATATATTTTATTGATGTGTTCGTTATGTTGTAAAGCGACGTCCTTTTTTTCAAGATGGCGGCCCAACAGGTACACTTATAGCTGTAAGGGGATTTTAAACTTAAAGCCAAATTCAATACCAATCAAATGGTACCTTGAGCTCCAAAATTCACCACATACTTTCATGCATTGATATTGATATGTTTCCGTTAATTTGTGTATTGGCGGCCATTTTTAGGATGGCGGCCAAATTGTTACACTCATATTTTTAAAGAGATTTTAAAAATTTAGACGTATTCAATTAAAATCATAAGGTACCTTAAATTCCATTATTCACCTTAAAGTTACAAAGATATTGATTTATTTTGGTTATATATAGCGGCAGATATTTTCCAAGATGACGGTCAAACGTCAAAATTAGAAAAAAGACTCCCAGGCTTAATTTCATCCTTAACATCCTGGTAATACATTTCAATCATAAAAGAGGTCCCTTCACCAAAACGCACGTACTAACTTCTCTGGACCGAACACAGCTGGTTTTTGCTAGTAATTAATATAAAACGGTTCTGTGACGTCACCGTTGCCCATACCTTAAAAATGATTAACACTATTTTGTAGGGAATCGTATGATGCAAATTTTCGCTACTTTAACTTTTTGTCCATCTCCAGCCATTTTGGATTTTTACTGACATCTGTCAAACACGATTTGGCGAACATTTTCAAAAATGGCGACCAAACGTAAATTTTAGAAAAAAGACACCCAGGCTAAATTTTATCCTTTTCATCCAGGTAATTAGACGAGTGAGCGCAGCGAACGTAAGTCTTCCCTAACGCTATACTCGATCGGGCCTTGGCCGTGAGCATTGTCCAATGTATGTATGTTAAATGTCTGTCTGTCTGTCTGTCTGTCCAGGCTCATACGGCCGAACGGCCAAATAGACTGGGCTGAAATTTTAAACACACATCCGTGACCAGGTAACTGAGAACTGCTTACAAAATGAGCAATATCCATTTCGATTTAAAACTACAATAAATTAAATGGGATTTTTAAAAATATCGGTAGCATTTGTTTAGATTTTCCAAATGAAAAATAGGCCACAGCCTACGATATAAAAACAATTCAGATATAGTCGCTATCAGTCGGTGATTTTTCGTATGTTTTTGTTGTCAATACGGTATGTCATTCTCTAAAGGTAATGTCATTATTCTTGTTTAAATTCATCAACTAATTAATAATGATGACCAATTGACCATCCACAAGAAACAGTGCAATACCGCAGTAGACCCTATACAGTATACACGCAGTACTACGCCATATAAAGGTATAATTAAAATCGGAGACTAGACCACCTACTTTATTCTAACCTACGTCATGAATGTTAGATATGTGTACGCTTTACGTAGGCCTAAACCATATGGTCGTGTATTTGGCACAGAGCATTGCTCTGCATATGGTAAATGACGATCGAATTAGACTAAGTCCATCTCGCAAACATCAGCTGGTAAGTATAAAAGTGAAGTATATATACTCCACGAAAAGATGCGACCTCTGGCAGTCGTCGTCGGGGACCTCTACCCCTTCCCTGACAACCCCCTTGACGACGATGACCATAACTAGGGAAACGCCAAAGTCGTTGTTAGATGAGTGAGCAAGAGTGCAAATAAGAGGGGTTTGAGATTAGTTGTTATAAGGGCGCGTCAACACTGTAAGGCCTAATGCGCCACTCTAGCCTAATATACTGTGGAGAAAATGCCCATGCTAGCTAGATTCAGCCTTAAGTTTTGGGGAGGAAAGGGGATGTTCCCGGGTACTCAACACATGGCTTGCTCACTCGTCTAACAACGACTTTGGCGTTTCCCTAGTATATTTCAATCATAAAAAAGGTCCCCTCACAAAAACACAAGGAATTACTTCTCTCAACCTGACTTTTTTGTGGAAAATTCATATCATCATTGGGAAACTCCAAATCGCGGGAAAATGCAATAACCAATTTCGATGCTTATTCGTATTCTAAAGTTGACTTGTAATCTCTATGGTAACTGAGGTCAATTATTGGACGTTGATGAATGAGCGATCATGTTAAAATTAAGATGATACAGAAATGCCATCATATCGCTCACAATATTGGCCTAATTAAGAGCTGTCACGGCGACGTAGTCACAGAAGTCAATTATGATAGTACTGAAGTACAACGTTTACGCCATTCACCGTCACGTTGGTGGATGAGCAATTTTGGTACATCGAGACGATAACATGTATTTCACTTAAATACTCGGGAGATGATTTTTAGATCAGCACAAGGTCACATTTGTAAGTTTTGATATTATCGCTTTGTGCTGGATAAACATATTAGGTATATCATGCACTTATTTCTTTTCTTTTTCTTTTGTTTAGTTTCATTTTGCTATAAAAGGGTATTTGCAAAAGTTAAGCCTCAGTTGTGTTTCAACTTCTCATGGAAGGTACCATATCGGCAGAAGAGGCAAGCTCGTCAGACGCCTTAACTAGCATTGGAAAGCGTTAAGAAAATTTAAAGAATTCATTAAATCATCTTCGAACTTCACGGTTGTGGTTTCAGTACATGGAAATGGTTGATATCTTAAAAAAGTTTATCAAGGCAGAGCGCACTGGCAACTGGATGCTTCGTCTCCAAGCCGTAGAAGAAATGCTACCTTATTTAGTATATGCTGGAAGACATGCATACACCAAAAGTGCCCGACTTTACTTACAAATTATGGTGAACTTAGAATGTGACCACCCAGACATATATAGTTTCTTTCAATATGGATTGCACGTCATTCGTCGCTCTGATCGCTATTGGGCGGGCCTTTAGCAGATCTTGTCATAGAACAGAGTTTCATGAGATATTTAAAATCGAGAGGAGGTTTGACCAGAGGTCGTGGAATGACGGAGCTGCAGCGGGCAGTTTTGGGTATCGTCAATGCCAACATGTAGCGAGTTGAACCGAGCAATGCAAGAGTTCACTGGCGTATCGTACCAGACAAGTGAGCAGCACGTTGAAGTATCTGAAGGAAGGAAAGCAAGAGACCGAGATGACACCCAACAACTGCTGAGATTCTCTAAACATATGAACCAATTTACAGATGATCCGTCGCTTAGAAGCTTGTCGACTGGGTTAGTGGCAGCGGAAAACGTGAATGTTGACTTAGCCAAAAGTGTAGGAAATCTGATTCTTGGAGCTATGACAGGACAAAATGTAAACGATTACAGTTTCAAAAGAAAAGCAGAAGCTGTGACCTTGGCCGACAAGACTCGAGTAGTAGTTAACGGAGATGTGATTCAGGTCGATTCACAACTGCTCTTCCAGTGCTTCATACTTGCTGCCAAAGTTGAGAATGAGGACATCTCTGATACTTTCAAGTATGAACTGTGCAGTCTGACACTAGCGCTGTTCAATTTGTCGGGTCTTTGCCAGGGTGATTGCCAGAAACTTCGATGAGTTGTCGTAAACAAAGTATGAGTTGTTCTCCAGCCTGTAAGCAGTGTCGGGGTGATAGCTGCTCTAACTGCCCAAGACAATTTCTAGACGTATCCGACGACGAAGATACTATTGATTGATTGATTTTTGTGACGAGTGGTGAGATGGCGACGAAGGACAATCGTAACAAAAACATGCCCGAGGCCTAGGCGGAATTCATACGCGCATTCATACGCACCAGCGTACTAAAGGTATGTGCCACCGTAGATGGCAGGAATACTCGACATAACATGATGTATCGGACGGCAATGAAAGAACATGTATTGCATTATCCCACAGATTTTCCTCTAGAAATCGACATTTATTGTGCATCTGAGTTCTACTTTATTTGGTTAAAGGGCCCGCCAAACATGCGGTTTGATCCCATCATCATCACCAGGTAGGGTGAAAGAGGCGATTATCATAATCGTGGTCGTTGTTGTCTTTGTTACGGTCCGTGTCGTCATTGTTGATGTCGACGATGGAAGTGAGTTCCCAGTTTGCTGATCCTAAAAAAATCATCTTCATTAAGCCAGAGTCGATAAAGAAGTTTCCCCGTTGGGGAGGTCCTCCAACTCCCTATACCGCCCTGGGTTAAATAAAAAGTCAGTTTTTGGCGTTGGGAATCTAACGTTCCGCGCGACTCTGTGTGACGATTGATGGAACTACTTCAATAAAAGTACGTCACTTTTCTACTAGTAGTTAACAGTCGATGACGACAAATGGCGGAAACGTCAAAATATTAAATACGATCGAATGTTGGCGAATGTTTTGGCATAAAGCCAACTCTCTTTATTAATGAGGATATTTCTGATGGAGTAGACCTAAGCTTAGGAGCTAGGCCGACAATATGTATTGTTCAAGATTTCGATTTGAGTGCCTAGGGCGTACTTACGTCTAAAAACTGTATTGTGGCCTTGGGCCTAGGCTACACTTACGTCCGTTAGGCTTGAACAAGGCATATCTCAAATTATTTCGCACGAAAATGTCAGTGACGCCTGCGCAACACTTTATAGTACAATAATAAATCAAAAGTAAATCGTTTTAAAAGACTAGGGCCCAGGGCTAATATGATTGAAATAAAATTGAAGTTTGACGTTTCGTCTGTTGTTTGTTGATTTCAGCGTCACTGCACATCGATAATCTACTGACCGTATTTAGCGTGCAGTGCTTTTATTAGTTACACATTGGAACCGCTCTCAGCGCGCAGGACGTTAGATTCCGTTTTGACTTGGGAGTAAGGGGACCTCCCCAAAGGGAAAACTTCTTTATCGACTCTGATTAAGCTAAGGGTAATGTATTGAATTTTGAAAGAGAAAAGTTGAAAAAGTTAGCCAGAATCTATGAAAATAAAGGTTTCAATATTTAACACTTAAAAAACCTCTAATTAAAACCCATATTTCTATAGATTCTGGCTGAATTTTTCAACTTTTTCTTTCAATCGTCAATACATCATTATTATTTTAATGTGCATGTGAAATATGAACGTTGTAGCCCAACCCGTTTGGTCAGAATCGGCCCAAATGTCACAAAAATATCGCACTAAAAATCGAAAAAAATCGTAAAAGTACGATATTCATAAATAATATTTTTTCGATTGTACCCAAAAACGTAGCAAGTCTAAGTTCAGAGATTTCGAAGGGCCCCTCCAATTTTCATCCAGATCGCATATGCCGTTTGCCCGGTAGAGAGCGAACAAACAAACAGAAATACAAAAAAAAAATGAAAAAAACGAAAAAACACCTGAGCTAAATTTTTTGGGGGGTCGGTGAAATTGAAGTCTTCGCTTCGCTCATCCAAAAACACCATAATATTTGGCCAAATTTCATAATCATCGTTTTTCCGAGGAGCTCTTCAATTGCTGTCTTAATAAACATAGATGTTTTAATAGTACTAGGAAAACGCTAAAGTCCCGCCGCGTTGATGGATGAGCTTTTTAAAGGTTTTAGTTTGCGTGGGATATCTTTACTTTTGCAAGTGCTTTGTTTTGCTGCCTACCCATCGAAGGTGAATGTTGTCAAGTTTCTTTTGTTTCTTGTCAATTGGTATTATTTACCGTAAAAAACTTGTATTAAAAGCTTTATTTCTATGGATTCTGGCTAAATTTTTCCACTTTTTCTTTCAAAAGGTACTACATAACCATAACCTTAATGTCCATGTATAATATGAACGTTGTAGCCCCACCCGTTTGGTCAGAATTGGCCCAAATGGCACGAAAATATCGCACAAAAAGTCAAAAAACGTATATTAAAAGCTTTATTTCTCTCGATTCTGGCTAACTTTTTCAACTTTTTCTTTTAGAAAGCAATACATCACCATTACCTTAATGTCCATGTGAAATATGAACGTTGTAGCCCCACCCGTTTGGTCAGAATTGGCCCAAATGGCACGAAAATATCGCACTAAAAATCGAAAAAAATCGTAAAAGTACGATATTCATGAGAAATATTTCTTCGATTGTACCCAAAAATGTAGCAAGTCTAAGTTCAGAGAAAACGAAGGTCGTGTCAAATTTTCATCAAGATCGCATATGCCGTTTGCCCGGTAGAGAGCGAACAAACAGACGGAAAAACAAACAAAAAAAAAAAAAAAAAAAAAAACAAAAAAACACCCGAGCTAAATTTTTTGGGGGGTCGGTGAAATTGAAGTCTTCGCTTCGCTCATCCAATTATTTCAAAATTCGAAAAGGGACAGAATCAGAAACATGTACATCAGAGATGTGCAGGTGCTGGATGTAGAGAAGTTAAGTAACAGGAAGAGAATGAAATGGTTGAGATGGTATGGACATATGAAATGAATGGGGAAAGAGAGGATGCTTAAGAGAATGTATGATGGACGGATTGAAGAAGGAGAAGACGGGGTAGACCAAGGAAGAGATCGAAGGAGACCGTAGCAGGTGACTCGGAGGCAAGATGATGGAGCTGGGAAGATGTGGAAGAGATACGATTGTGGGAAGATAGAAAGAAGTGGATTTTATTCTAAAACCCAAGCTGATTCTGCCAGAAGCAGGAAACTGCAATGGATAATAATGATGAAGATGATTTCAGACAGTTCATTACAATATTTCGATGTCCATTTATGTATACGTGTTTTTATTTATACTCCTTTAAAAGTTTGTTTTTGTAGATGACTAGGAGAGACATAAAATAATGAAATAAAACCTAAATCAAAGGCATATAATTAGTATGCCGTTTATTTTGACGTAAATGGAAATTTTGTTGGGATTTGGTAGTGGCAGGTAGTTTCAACGACTGTCTTTATTTTTTATATTATTCATTTTTTATTTCAATAATTGTGTAATGTCGATTGACATGGTGACATGGGTGTGATCATAGGTACGAAAAGTTAACGAACACTCTCTCTTGCAATCTATAAATATTTTACACTTGTGATCCAGTATAGTATATACTTATCTTTGAAAGTTTTCCAATTTTTTTTAGAATAATAGTTTGCATAATGTTAACGTAATGATTAAATCATTAAGAGAGAGAATTTCTGAGGTTTTTGTGGTTATTTGTATGTGTTTCCATCTGTAATAATTTTTTTTGTTCTTGTTTTCGTTCTCTCTTGAAGTGTTTTCGTATTTTAGTTTTATATTTCAGTTGCTTTACTGTCTTCGACAAAGATTGGTGAAATCCAATCGAAACGTTAGACAAAATAAAGAATATCTAACGTGGTAAACCGAAAGAAGTTAATTTAATTATTTAAAGATGGAAACATATATATATATTATTTTGTTTATATTGGAAGGATAAACAGGTTGGGAAAGCATAGAGAACATAAAGCCCTGCCTGAAGGGCTGGGGGCAACAAAACTTTTCACCTGCTAATGACAACTGCAGCTAATTTAAAATTTTGTGACTGCAAAAAATATTGTGACTGCACGGTGATTACTTCTTGAGTAACAGGAATATTATGATATATTTCGGCGGCCTGGATGACACCATGAGTCCATGACAGGTGACTTATTTCCTTCCCAGCGTGTCTCCCGGTGAAATAACATTCTAAAATAACTCTTTAACTAGCTCCTAACTTGTGGTGCTGGTTTCCACATTTGAAATATTTTTACGCTTGTTCCACGGACTATAAGTATGGTTCGCCATGCCACAGCTTGGTCCCCCTACCGTTTCTATGCAATGAAATCCGAAAGTAAAGGCGCACTATTATGGGGTTTGGACACACTAATACGGGAAGTAACACAGTAAAAAAAATTACAATTTTGAGAATTACTGCTAACAGTTTGAGTGGGGGGCAGGGTTAACTTGCCCACCCCCCCTCAACCTTACGATGCAATTTAAACCGAAGTAAGGGCGCAGTAATACAGAGGTTTGGATATACTAAATCGGAGTACCACACACTAAATAATATATTTCCATTTTGAGAATTATTGCGACAAGTGGGGTAAGCGTTAACCTGGCCCCCCACCCTATAGATGCAATTTTAAGGGAAAGCAAAGGCGCACTAATGATATATCTTGGCATTTCTGAAAGCACTAAATGTGCACTAAATATTGTAAGAAATGCAGATTTAGTGCGCCTTTGGGGGGTTGGGGGGGGGGGGCAACGTTAACCTAGCTCCCCCCAGACTAATATGTCTTTAGCGCCTATAAAGTAAAGGCGCAATAATTATGTTTTGGCATTTCTGAAAGCACTAAATGCGCACTTAATATTGTGTGAAATGCAGATTTAGTGCCGGTTTGGGGGGGGGCCAGGTTCACGCACCTATGCTCCCCCCTTCCCCCCAACACCCACCACTTTCGATACATATTCCTGCGTTTACGCCACTGTGTGCGTGTCAAGAGATTCGACCCCCCCGATCACTTGGGTGTACGCCACTGCTAGTGAGAGTATCGCATCCGCCTGTGCAGTGTGCATTCTACCGGGCAGAGTGCAGCACATGACTCACTGATGCACCGGCAATCTGACAAGTATAGGCTTCGTAGAGTCAGTAACGAACCTTCCACGGGCGAGGGAGGTCGCAGCTAGAGCTAGCGCGACGATGTCTAGTGTTATACCGTGTGTTATGTTCATAGTGTTCGTGCAGCTAGGTCTAGTGCGACGATAAGTGATAGACAGTGTGCTATTGTAGTAGCGTGCGTGTAACAAGGTTTATCGGGACGATATACTGAATAATACGACATTGCTATGGTGCTTACTGGACTGTGCTATGTTAGTATGCGTGCAGCTAGGGTTATCGCGAGTCGCGACAGTTTTTAGTGTTATATCGTGTGAGATTGTCGTTGTATGTGAAGCTAGGGTTATAGTGACGGTTTATACATTGATGATTTCTGTTTCTTAAAGTCTCATATTAATGCACTAAGGCTATTCGGGACGATGAGTGGTGATAGATGACGATGGAGGACGAGTTACTAAAACATCATAATGTGTATGCGGGATACGAACCCACGTCCTCGTAGTGCCATACGCTTGAGACCAGCGCCCTAATCACATGTGCCACCGCGGACGGCATTATAGACTGGTTGGGAATGTAATGTGCTATGGAAATGGACTTGACAATGATCGATTGACTTCAAAAGGTAAGTTTCATTAATAAGGTGTTGGAGGGGGGGGGCAGACTTTGGAGCTTGTTACAATACATGACACCGTGTGTGTGCTACAGTGGGGGGGGGGGGGGGGATCATCATAGTCACGTGGTGTTGACAGAGGTGGCTCAGTAATTGCACGCGTAACTCTAACAGTGACAAAACACATTTACGTAAGGATGGCCGCTCTAGGCAGTGGCGTAACTAGGAATAATTTCAAGGGGGGACGAAGTGTCTGGTAGCTGGGGTACGGCGTTAATTTTCACCACACTTCAGTTATTTCTCCATGTTTTGTCATAGCAACTCAAGGGATTACCGTTTTGTTTATGAAGGATATACAATAAGTTGATATTGGGCGTAATATTTCAATTTATTGCCCAACTAAACCATCATATGTTATGCACAATAATAGAGACAGCTTTGTAATTACCCCCGTCTGGGCCCGGGGTAGAATTGGCCCAGAGCATGGCTCTGCTAATCGTAAAAGGCGATTCAAGAGAAAAAGTTCACCTCGCATACATCAGCTAGTAAGAGCGGAGTATATTACTCCCCAAATCTAGAGGCGAGCTCTGGCAACCGTCGTCGGGGACCTTGCCCCCTTCCCGTGACGACCTTCTCGACGACGATGACATGACATCACGAACGATGACAAAGACGATGACGACCGCGACGTGAGACGAACCCCAATCCCTCCCCTTCCCTACCCGTGGCTGGTTCTGACCATCATGGGCCCCTCCTCCCCCCCCCTCTCCTAGTTTAGAGTGGTGCATTATGACCTAACAGTTGACGCGTCCTTAGTCCAAATAACTCCTACTAACTAGAGTTTTGCTGCATGCCTGGACACGTGGGCATAGAGGGAAATAAACACGCTGATCGGGCTGCTAAGAAAGCTTCCCAGCGCCGCGACGTTGATTCCAATCCAATTCCCGTTCCAGATGTCAAGAGTGGATTATAGCAAAGATTGTTGGATTTGCGACAAGCATCTTGGGATGTGTTGCAAAATAACAAATTGCGTAGTGTGATGCCCTCACTGAATAATAAAATTCGTCCACCTACGTCTCGACTCTCACGTAGATGAGAGGTGGTATTGTCTAGACTTCGTATAGGCCACACACGTCTAACTCACGGATCTAGGTGCCCGTTAGGGCGCCGCAGCCAAGCCGCGGTGCGCTACACACTCAAGCACCTTATACACCAAGCAGAGTTGGGGTGATTTCGAGGTGTTACCCAGCCGTCATGTAACGTGATGTGAACTTGAAAACTATCACAATCGAGGGGATTTAGGTACCTGACAACACATGCCAAATTTTATTGGGGTACGATTATTCCTTATTGGTGAAAAAATGGCTTGAAACATGCTCAAAATCACTTTAAGGATGTTAGCTACTGCTACTGCCTACTACTGCCTACTACTGCTAACATCTAATACGTCGGCCCGCGATTCTGACCAGACGGGTGGGACTACAATGTTCATATTTTACATGGACATTAAGGTTATAGAAATATAGTCTCTTTTGAAAAAAAAAGTTGAAAAAGTTTGTTGGAAGGCTTCCAAATAAAGGTTTTAAAATAAGCCTTAACACTTGGCATACAATCAACAAGTAACCATAGTTACTTGACACTTGTTGACGGTATAAGCAGAGTTAGGCGGGAAAGTGCGATACGTAAACAAATAGCGGACATTTAAAATTTTTCTTTTTTGTGTGGAACGAGAAAAGGTGTCATTATACTCTCATAAAACAAATCAGAAACCGTCCCTGGCCTAGGCCCAGGTGTGGAAAATTATTTATAATGCAAAAGTGTAGGTCTAAAGTTCCATTTGGCTATAGGACTAGTAAAATTCATACTTACATTACATGTTTGACAAGCCTAGCCAACCCTATGCCAGCACAACATTATGAACTTGCTCATCTGTTTGTTTACATAATTGCAACAATCAAATCATTTCATACAACTTGTCTTTCGATTGGCCGGCGTTTATGAAGGCACTGCCATCTAGAATAAATATAGAACTTTTTCGAGCTCTTTGCTATACGCAAATCTTTTTAAAGTGTTTGGATTTCGTGATACTCTTTCAACCATGCTTTCAACTCACAACCCATGACGTTTTCCACGATACCGTTCAAGAATACCAATTCCTTCGAAAACGAAAACGACTTCGTTTTCAAATTGCGTTTTCAACTCATCTCCCACGAACTCAAGAATTGGGGTCCAGTCCTTATACCGTCGTTATACCATGGTTATACCACCTATACCCAGGATGTACATGAATCCGGGTCTAGATATTTTACATCCTATATTGTTACTGCTAATACCATAGAATTTAAATCAACTTTGATAAAAATATTATATTTTAGCAAATAATTTTGTAATGGAACTTGAAAAAGTAATGAGATCACACACATAACAAAAACTTGTAGAAATACAGCCAAACCTTACACACTCAAAAGAAATGAGATCTAAAAAAAGGGCCAAGCTCATCTACCCTTCCACATAAACGTACAGTGTCCCATAACAGCATCCTCGAAAAGCTTGGCAAAATAGAATTTGCATGTTATTACGTTTAAATTAATTAGAAAAAAAGAACTTGGATAAACTATTACGTTAAATTAATAATCGCAAATTCTATTTTGCCAAGCTTTTCGAGGATGCTGTTATGGGACACTGTACGTTTATGTGGAAGGGTAGATGAGCTTGGCCCTTTTTTTAGATCTCATTTCTTTTGAGTGTGTAAGGTTTGGCTGTATTTCTACAAGTTTTTGTTATGTGTGTTATCACTTAACCAGAGAAAAGGTTGTTCCGAAATGTGACAAATGTGATGTAATTATCTTTAACCGTTCATCAGATGCTATCAGAATGTATCAAATATGATGCCTTGCGCACGCAATTTGATATCTCCAAATCATATGAAGAACTTCTTTCATATGATAACGGCGACAAACTTTCTAACTTTCTCATTCATAGTAATTTATTTCGACCGCGTTTTTTCTATTTTCCAAAATATGCTCCCAAGGCAAAACATAGTTAATGGCTTTCAAACCTGACTATTTTAGAAAATCAAAAATATTTTTTCAAATTTTTCTGATCCGGTACACGGCCAATATAGCCACCTCAAAATAATTTCCAACTTCAATTCGCCAAGGCACACCATTCAACGTAGGGTGTTGTGTTTTTGTGACATTAATTTTAAACTGGTTTTCTATGGACTGACTGAGAGAAAACAGATTTATTTTAATAATTGTCTTTCCTGCGAATTTTTTCGTTTGGCGGTACAAATCGGTAAAAAATACCGCCAAACCTAAAAATTCGCAGGAAAGACAAATGTTAAAAAAAATCTGTTTTCTCTCAGTCAGTCCATAGAAAAACAGTTGAAAATTAATGTCACAAAAACACAACACCCTACGTTGAATGGTGTGCCTTGGCGAATTGAAGTTGGAAATTATTTTGAGGTGGCTATATTGGCCGTGTACCGGATCAGAAAAATTTGAAAAAAATATTTTTGATTTTCTAAAATAGACATGTTTCAAAGCCATTCACTATATTTTGACTTAGTACCATATTTTGGAAAATAGAAAAACGCGGTGGAATAGCCTTAAACATAATTTAATTAACATCATAAACATTTCTTTAATTAATTTATTTTTATTAACATACATAACTTTTATTTTGCTATTACTTTCATCATCTTTATTTTTGTTTGTTATTTATACACTAAGGAAACTATCTACTCATCAAACACACCTGCATTAACTCATCTCATTAACTTTCATTATCACAGGCGGCGCAATATGACCTAACCGGTTGAAGCGCCCTAGCTTCTCACGTCGTATCCGTAGAAGTTATAGCACTTGCCTAATGAATCTGTAGACAGCACGAATACTTCACGACCACTTCCAGCTGATGAAGTCATAGATGTTCACATCCCACCTTTGCCTGTTGAATCAAGTGAATCTGCTGCAGTCCACTAGTTTCGGACGCAGATAACGTGGGAATAACAGCAACACCAGCCACTTCAGAAGTTGACTCTACCAATGAATTCATGGAAGTGGAAACATGTAAACACCGAGCTCTACCGAGTACGCAACCCCTGTTAATGAGAGCGGTGATCGCACGTCCCAAGAATTAACTAGAGATATAGATACTAATACTGATTCAGTGGCAATAAAATGCGACGTAACGGTAGTGGCTAACCAATCAAGTGGTGTTCTTAGCAGTAACAATATCATACAACCAGGAATAAACAGTCACAAAGTCCCCACTGTGAAAAATACAGTTTTTAATCGCGATCCAATAAAAACGCGGTCCGCTAGGCCCATGTATCCCAGTACATATATATATATAGAGAGAGAGAGAGAGAGAGAGAGAGAGAGTGCATGGCTCTGCTAATCGTAAAAGGCGATTCAAGAGAAAAAGTCCACCTTGCAAACATCAGCTAGTAAGCTAGGGGTGTATATTACTCCCGAAACTAGAGGCGAGCTCTGGCAATCATCGTCGGGGAACCATGCCCCCTTCCCTTGACGACCTCCCCGACGACGATGACAATGACACAACGAACGATGACAAAGACGATGACGACCGCGACGTTAGAAACCCCCCTCCTCCTCTTACCCGTGGCTGGTTCTGACCAGCATAGGCCCCTCCTCCCCCCCCCACCTAAGTTAGAGTAGTGCATTATTACCTAACGGTTGACGTGTCCTTAATCCAAATAAACAAAAAAAAAATTACGTTATAACAGGCGGCGCATATAACCTAACCGGTTGAAGAACCCTGGTTTCTCTCGTCGTCAATACTGGCCATGAATGTCGCACCTTATGTTTATTATTTCAGCTCAGCCAATACTAATCCTAGACTCAACCACACATATATCAAATATGTTGTTGCTACCTATGTTATTACTCACCACAACATAATCTTCACTATTGGTATTGAATCCGGGCATGTTTATCACCTACTACCCCACCCCTCGCTTCCCCACGAGACACTCTAGTACTGTTCAACTCTTGCTGATCGAGGATGTCGCAGTGCTCAACAGGTCTTGAGCAGCCACCACCAACCTAACCTAACCTACCTATACAAATCATTCACTTCTCACGCAACAACTATACAGTTCGCAATCGACACGTAGGCCTACCTATGACTAATTGCTGTGTGTTCACCCATTGTTTTACAACCATTTTCTCCAGTCTTGCAGCACTGTAGGAATACGTGATGAGTAATAAAATAAATGTTTAAAACTGTTATTAAATATGAAGAGCTTCTATCACATGATAACGGCGGCAAACATTATAAATTTCTTATTCACAATAATTTATTTATCAAAATTTAATTCCGTAAAACACATTTCCTTGATGTAGGTATTTATATTCGTTCAATAACATAATTTTCTTTTCTTTTATAAACTTAGAAAACAATAAAATCATCAAACACACCATGAACCTATTTCATTAACGTTTAATATCACAGGCGTCACCATTTGACCTAACCGGTTGAAGAGCCCTAGTTTTCTTATGGCGTCGCTCGGTTGTCTGGTAGGGTTTAACACACGTCGTCAGACTGTTCGGTTGTTGTTGTTATTAACCCTTCTACAAGTAAGCACACGAGCGTCTGATGAATCCACATAACACAAGTTCGAAATCATTTTGATCAACGAGGCGAGTGGTTGTAGAAATGCGGTTTTATTACAGGCTTTTTTGTTTAAATTTTGTATTTAATTCTTATTTGAATAAATTTCGTATCTGGTATTAAAAATCAAAATTAAAATAAATTCGTTAGATAATATTTTTTTGCAAGCTGTCACGGTGCCGGAAATAAAGGGAACCCAAAAACCCACACTTTTCAAAAAAATTAATTTTAATTAAAAATTTGGGAAAATCAAACTATAAATCATACGTTTTTTAAAACGATTATGAATTTTTTTGAAAAGTAAAAAATTGACAACTGTATTATTGTTAAATCTCGTCGGGGCCGGGGGGTTTAGAATTGGCCCGGCTGGCTCGCTAACGTAAAAGGCGATTCAAGAAAAAGCCCACTTGCAAACATCAGCTAGAAAGAGGGGATTATATTGACCCCCAAATAGGGGCGAGTCTTGTAACGTGTCGGGGACCTTGCCCCCCTTCCTTGAGACCTCCCACGACGATAACAATGACACAACAAAAATGACAAAGACGAGACGACCGCGAGTGAAAACCCCCTTTCCCCCCTTTCCCAGGGTTGGTTCTGCCCAGCAGGGGCCCCATCCCGATCCCCATATCACCTGGTTGGTGGTGCTTATGACCTAACTTTCCCGTCATTTCCACAAAAACCAAAAAATAGAAAAAAGAGTTTTTTATTTAGATTTTTTTCTATCATATTTTAACGCGACAAAGTACTTTTTTTAAAATTTTCTATGCCTTTTTTAACTATCACAATTTTTAAAAAAAATCAAAAATTTTTCTCGGTTTTTCATTTACATCTCTACTATTCGTTTTTTTCTTTAAACTTAAAAACAAAAAAACCATCAATCACCCCAAAAACTCAAAGCTAACAATTCAAGGCGCAAAATAAACAAACCCGGGGTTAAAGCCCCCTATTTTCTGACGGGGTCGTATCATACTCAATATAAAATTTTATGCAATGTAATCTACGAATACGGTGCAAATTTTTGTTTGAACTTTTGTTAAAAAGCACGCAGTTCTAAATTTCCTCACCGGTACGTGCGAGTCCAAGAAATTTCCCGAGATCACTTTTATTTGGAAAAAGAGATAGTAACTTCTTTGAGACTCTGATGGGGGGTCACGGCCGAACCCCCCCACCACCGGCACCCTGACTAAAAGTTTTTCCCGGGTTTTCTTCAGTAGTTAATGCGAATGCTGGAAGAAATCTCGTAACACCCCTGGGGCATTCCCTTATCACGGACATAAATCCAAAATTAAACAATCTATCCAACGGGTATCGGGACCCTACGGGAGTGTTTCCCAATTATAAAGTTGAAAAATCTTCTATCATTTACCTAACCTCTAATGACCTGGTTAGTCACCTTCAAAAAGCCATCCTTATTTAAAAAGGGTTATTCACACGGTAGCGGGGAGCGCAAGCAATACCGTTTTTTAAATCTTTTCCATTTTTTGAACAGAGCGCCGAAACTTTGTGTTCGTCGGGTCCTGAGTTTGAACATTCGTTGCGCGTTTGCCCTCACAGATGACGCGCCTCAATCAAAAAAACGAAAACATTCATTTTTAAACATCAAGATTATTTTGGGTTTTGTGGGCGGGAAATATAATCCTTGCGCACCAATTGATCTCTCCCAAATCATATGATATGTTCTATCATATGTAAAGCGACAAACTTTTTTAAACTGCATTGAACCCAAAATATAAGTAATGGTGAAGAGGTGGCTACTTCCCGGAACTTCGGGCCCCACTGTGGACTTCCCTTTTTCCAGCCCTAAAAGGTCGATCCTTTAAATTTTTAAACCAATTTTGGGGGCGGCCCAAAAATTTCAACATCATAACACTTTTTTTTCCTACAAAAACTTTTTTTCTTTTTTGAATATTAATATTCCATCACCTTCTTTTCTTTTAAATTAAATTTAAAAACAATAAAACGATCTAAAACATTTTTTTAAACTATCACAGGGGGCGAATATGACCAACCCGGGTTGAAGCGCCCTAGATTCCCATACGACTTTTCATTTTGTCAAATTGTCCCCAAGTAATGGGTTTTTTAAATTGTTTTCTATAGTTGTTTTGTGTAGAATTTTATATGTGCTTGTTTGATGGGATATTCTTTTACTGCCTATCTTTGGGCAGGTGAGTGGAAGTTTCCTTTAAATTTTGTATTTGTGTTTAAAAACATTTTAAAAAAATCTTAAAAGAAAAACCTGAGAAAGGTTTTGTTTTTGAATGATAAATCCATCCCCCAAAGAATTTAAATAGTGCAATTTTATCAATGTGGTTTAATTGGAAAAGACGTGTTTGAAGACTCACTCATGCTAAAGTGGTTTACAAATTAGTGGCACGACTTTGGGGGAAGACTTGGGCTCGTATAGGCTATTATCTCTTTAAATATTGCTGACAGTAGTGAAAGGGCCTATTTTTGATAAAACTCGAGAGGGTTTTCACGTATACAGAGAAGGAATTGGACCACTGCTTTGTTATTAATTCTCGTAGCAGGAATTCACAAGTGATTGTCGCTAAACAAGAGATAAAAGCGGGAAAGTGTTTTTTAAGCAAATAAGGTGACAGTTTTTAGAAAACCTGCTTATTGTTCGAAATCGGAAAATTTCGGTTACGCATCGTTGGGGGAAAAAAATCTCAGCAAAAGGGTGGTTGCTTTTTAAGCTAATGCTGTAAGACCCATCGCCCTTGGGGAGCACCCCCAAAAAGAAAATGTTTACGGTTCTTCTGGGGGTACTAAAGGGGAGATGTAGAAAAAACCCGGGCCCCCGATCGTCCTACTTGTAATTGTTGTAAGGCAAGGGTAGAAAGAATCAGATTTTTTGTTACGTGAAATTTCATGTGGAAAAAACCCAAAAAGACTGCGCCATGTTATCGGCACGATTACAGAAGAAAAAGAAAGGTCCCCTCAGGGGCATTTTGGAACTGCTCACTTCCAAGTTCTGTTTCTTTTTTTGGTTTTCCATGGTATCACCAACACTTTTTTGAACAACCAACGTTCCAGTAAATCTGTCCTGCACGGCACAAAAACATTTTCGTGTTGTCTTTAATGCGAGGAGTCTTAAGAAACAAAGAGACGGGCGGGTATTAAAGTTTGGTTTACGTGTGATGCTGACTTGCCCCGCTTTAGTGAAAACGTGGTTTGATGATTCTTTTGGTAATTTTGAAGTTATGGGAGATAAATACCTGTATTAAAAGGCAGGATTGGGAAACGGGGAGGCTTTTTTAATACGATAAACCCGAACTTCAACCCTGGGAAAAGGATCTTAAAACTATGCGGAATGTCTGGGCTGAAATCAAAATAGGAGAAAAGAAGATTTTTTTGTGGTCTGCATCCGGGTTCTCCACTTCTACTGATAAAAACTAATGCAATTTAGTGATGTCATTAAAAAAGGAAAACCGTCGCTTAAAAACACCCATGCAATTTTTTTTTTGGGAGACTTTAAATTTAGACATTTCGTGGATTTTTGAAGGCCCCAATTCCAAACTTTTCTTTTACCAGCTTTTTTTCTTAAGCTTTTGAAGTCTTTTTTTGGTTTCAATTTTAAAATAAGCTACTCGAGGACTGAAAAGTGCAGATCTATCCTCATTTTTTTCTTTGCAATATGCAAACATAATGTCTCTTCCTGTGTTCCTGAGTAAGTGATCCCTTGCGATTTGTCGATTTTGAACATGCGTGGGAAAAAAATCAGCACATTAAAAAACTTGTTTAATTATGCACAGCAGAGGGGTTAACCGTGAAAAAATCTTATTTGGATCTCCCTCAGATGTCAGCAATAAAAACGTGCCAATTTGGATGGGGGAGGAAGTTTTCGGTTTGAATGTTCCAAAGCCTACCTAGTATAAAAGTAAAGGGAAAACAACGTTCCATGGATCACCAGTGACATTGTTAAATCAATCAAAAAACGTGATCAATCTATGGGAAAAATGGAAGAAAACCAGTCAGATGTATACATATAAATACATAGAAGCTAGAAAACTTATAACGAACTATACGTCAAGCCACAGAATTATTTTTTGGAAACTGGAGAAAAAGCAACAGTAAGGCCCTTTGAAGTACTTTCATAGTAAGAAGGGAAAGTGCACCCCCATCTTTTTGTGTCAAATAAATTTATTTTTAAAAAATCTTCTGATTTTGCAATGCTTTTAAATGAAAAAATTTTAAAGAAAAATTCTCCCCATTGTAGGGACACAAAAGATTTGCAATAAAAATCCCTTAGGTGTTGGCCTCTTGGATCCTTTGCTGAATCTACATTTTTCAAAAGAAGATGTGTGTCGATGTTTACAAAAACCTTGGGCCGGGGTCCCGCATCCGACCTGATTTATTCCATGTAAGATATTAAAAATGTTCAGAATTTTATCCCCATCGATCACAAGCCTTTTTTAAACCCTTCATTAATGACTGGCACTTTTCCCCTAGTCAGGGAAGACGGAAATGTAGTCCCTTTTTTAAAATCTGGTGACAAGAGGTCTTTTAAACTACAGCCAATGCATTGCATCGTGTTATGTAAGGTACTTGGAGATAGTATAGATCCTTTCTTACAACTTCGATGAAAAATGGACTTATAATAAAAACCAACGGGGGTTTTTTCCAAAAAGACCCTGTGCACCATGCTTTTCAAAAAAATTTGAGGTTTGGCAACACAGTTTGGGATAAAAAGTCAATTAAGCGGGGGACTTTACTCTCTTGATTTGAAAAAGCATTTTGCCCGTTTCCACTTTACGTTTCCGAAAAAACTTGAATTTTTGGGCATACAAGGGTTCTTTCAAATTTGGTGTAGAGTTTTTTACTGGGAAATCATGCACTGTTTTTGATGATAAAGACAGGGAACTTGATGAAATCTCAGGTGACCACAAGGTCTGTACTGGTTTCCCTTGTTTTTCACATCTTATGATGGCCCTTCCTTCATGGTTCATCTAACTAGCTTGTAGCAGATGACGTCCCATATACCGCTTATTACAAGTTTCGATATTTGATGCTCACAAGCTGATTTGGATGAAAATAAACTCTTAGTGCTCTGAAAATGGTAGTGTTTAAACACCAAAAATCTGTGCTTCTTAAAATTTCTCTCGATCATAACCCCCTTAATGGAACATATTTTTTAAATAACGGTCAACTTAAATAAAGAAAATTTTAAAAAATTACGGGGTTTAAAAATTTCTCATGACTTGTTTGGAAAAAGGCACACAAATATTGTTAAGTCCCCCAAGCTCTAAACTGGAAAATTTTTGTTTCCGTAACTTGAAGATAGTCAACCTAGAGTTCAAGGTCTTGTTCTCACGTAATTGGGCCCTAAAATATTTTTGGTGCGCCACAGGCATCAACCCACCAAGAAAAACGCAAAAACCTGAATACTACAAAAATCGAGCAACTAAGCAATCTTGGGGTACAAAACTGCCCTCCTACGCTTCTAGAAAAAAAATCTTAATTTATATTTTTTGGAGGCTGTATTCAAGAGATGGACATTATTTTCCTAAAAGGGGTTTGATGATTTGGAACCATTGATCTTGACCCTCTGGGGTGCCCTTACCCTAGTAAATCGGATGGTTTTTTGGACGGGGAAGAAATAAGGGGTTTGACCTTAAGGACGCCAATTGCTCAAAAAGGTGCATTCCAGAATCCTTTACTACAGGGAGGCAGCGCTCGGAAGCACTACCCACTGAATAAAGGAAATTCCTCTCGGGAGGTTCGAGGGGAGCAGTCAAGGAATTTTTTTTTAAAAGTTTGTATGTGTCTGTTTCTCTTTTTTGATATTATTTTATTTGTTGTTTAATTCTTAGGAGGGTGTATAATGTCTCAATGGTCCGGGCTGTATTAGCATCCACCGTTTTTTTTTAATAAATGAATGAATGTACCGAATAAAACCCAAAAATAAATAATAATAAAAATAATAAAATAATTTAAAAAAACATAATAATAATAAAAATAAAAATTAATAAAAATATAATAAGAATAATAATAATAATAATAAAAATAACAAAAATAATAATAAAAAAATAATAATTAATTTATTTAAAAATAATTTTTTTTTTTTTCAAAGAAAAAACGATTAAAAAAATAAAAAAATTAATTACAATTAATATGATTAGAAGTAGCTTTTAGGTTCTGAACTAGTTTTTTGTTTTCATCGAACTAATGGTCATTTTTTTGTCCTGAACTGATCTTCACAGGGGGTCTTGCACTCGTCGAATGGTTGTGATTTTAGAACTTTACGGAGAATGGGGTCACTGGTTTTGGGTTTTTTTCAGTAGGAGAGCCTGGATGTGGTCCCAGAGAATGTGGGCCAGTTTGGGGAAAAAAAATTTATGTTTGTTTTAATAATAAAAATAAAAAAAATAAAAAAAATAATAAAAATAAAAAAAAATAAAAATAATAATAAAAATAATAAAATAATAATAAAAATAATAAAAATAATATAATAATTATAATAAAAATTTAAAGACCAAAAAATAAAAATTACAGAATTAAAAATTTTTTCTAGAACAAGGAAATGGGAAAAACAGACGAGATGTTTTGTAATGGAACATTACAGACCACCAAAGCGGGGAAAAAGAGACGCGATCAAAGGACAGAAGTTGAAATTTGTTGAGCGTAGCTATTATGGGGAACGTTATTAAGACTGTTTAATAGGTTTCGACAAGGCCCATAGGGAGTTTGTTTCGGAATATCCATTTTTAAGTAAAATGAAAAGGGAAAGCTGACCCAAAAAAGAATTATAGTTAAAATAAAAAATACCATAAACAATTAAATAGAATAAAACGCGAAATGAGAACGAACTCAAACACATCAAAATGAACGGCAAACATCAGCAGGGCAGCGAAGAAAAAACCCTTCATACCAGAGCTACTAGAAATACCAAAAACCGGTATTGCCATACCCCGCAAGAACTTTCAAATCTACCAGGGCCACCAAACTTCCAACCCAACCCGAACGTCCAACCCATCGAACGTCCACCAAAACCCGAACTCCGTTTACCGAAAGTCGGCCACCAAAAACCCCAACCCACCAGAAAGTCCCGAACCACTAAATACCAAAACCCCAACCAGAAGTCAAAATACCCAGAACAACTGAGATCAAAAACAAAGGTAGAAGCATAACGCAATAGAAAAAACACTGACATGATCAAACAAAAACATCCTAGCTTTGCATTTTTCAAAGCCATGTCAGAGTTTTTCGCACATCAACCAAACAGAAACCCTACAACCTAAAAACCCAAACATTCAAAGGAATGAACAGCGGGACACTTGAACAACAATTTTATCAGATTACCCAAAACGAACTTCTTTTCAGGTTCATGCGGCAATTTTTGTGCCCCCTGTAGCGTGGTTAGATATTTTTGGGTTAAAAGGGAAAAACTGCAACATCTTAAAGACAAAACGGAGAAAAAAAAGTACGAAATGGGAAAAAACGACTAGTTGGGGGGAATCGTTGAGCTTAGGAAATATCGTCCACTGGAAAAAAACCCAAAGGGGATCGATCTAAAAATGTGATAAATATGCCAAAAATATTTGAAATTCAAAATTCACGCAAAGCATGAAAAACTTAAAAGAAATTTTTCACGAATATTTGGATACACTTAACAAAAAGAAGTGTCTAGCTAAGAGTTTTAAAAAATATAAAAAAAGTAGTTTAGAAAAAAACAAAACCCAATGTTTAAAAAAAAAGGGAAAAAAGTTTTTTCCACAAATATCTAGTACCAAGAAATAATAGGAAAAGAACACCAAATAAGACAGAGATAGAGAGTTTTGGACAGGAAAATGGGTAACCCCGGGAGACAAACCAGGGGCACATGGATTCAGATGAAATAGCTGGATTAGCGATATTAATGAGTGAGATTCCCAAAGTATAATATTGATGAATTAAAGTCGACAATCTTTCTACACTATTTGGAAAGCCCAGGGAAAGATAATATTCAAAAATTTTTTTTATAAGAATTCAAAATACTCACAATCAAATTTTGAAAATGTCTCAAAGGTTTTTTAAATGGAGTTAAAAAAAAATACCCAATTCTTACTGAGGGGAACCTTTTTTCAAAACCCAAAAGGGCAATGCACGAAGAACCCAAGTAATAAGGCCAATTTTCATGTCTACCACTATATATAAAAAATTGACTTCATGCATAAAAAATAAAGTTATAATCATTGCGAAGAACACAAAATCGGCCCGGGGGAAAAAAGGGTGCGTAAGAACTCACGGATTAAAAAACAAAATTATTATTGACTCTACTGTAATGAATCAGGGCCCCAATAAGAAAAGGAAATTTCACGTAAAAATACATTACTACAAGAAAGCCTTTTACTCAAAACCACACACATGCTTATTCAGATTTTCAAAAATAAAAATCAACCCAAAAAATTTTAAACTTTTTGAAAACAGTAAAGGAGACTGGAGAACAACACTAAAACTAAATATGAAAAACCGCAATAACTCGATCCATACCAAAAAAAACGGGGCTTTTCCAGGGACTCTTTAAATGCTTATGGGTTTTTTTCTTCATTAAAACCCCTGTCACATATCTTAACGAATCGACAAAGGGGTTTAAAATTAAGGGCATATGTGGTATGTCACACAAATTTTTCCCCCTTTCTACAGGAGACCCAAAGTTGTATGCATCAAATTTTTTCTCACTAAACAGTCTATCAATACAACATTAGAATTTAGTCAAGATATCTGCGGAGTTTGGGGTAGACAAAAGTAGAGCTACATATCAAAAGGGTAAAGTTTTTCACAAACGAAAAAGTTCCCGCTAGATGATGGAAAAAGGATTTTGGAATAAGGCGATAACGGGGATACAAAAATTTAGGTTTGCACAAGCTGCCCGAATTGAACATAAATTATGAAAGCAAAATTGTAGAACATCAAGAAAGACTAAAGTCTATCCCCAAAACCAACTAAAATTTTTAAAAAAAGATCACAGCCAATAATACATTGCTGTTTCCCGTACTGACATTTCATTGGGAAACATTAAATGGACGCAGACAGACATTTCCCGCTTTTGGAAAAATTTTAAATCGTCTACACTTACCCAAAAACGAATACTCTCCTAAAAACACAAAGAGAATTTTACACTTCCCAAAAGAAAAGGGGGGCGGGGCCTAATTGTTGAAAAACATATTATAAAAAAAAACATTTTAAGAAATACTTTTTTTCAAAGAGCAAACCCAAACCACACTTCATAGGGCTTTTTGTGCTACTGAAAATCTTAACCCACTCAAAACTAGCAAAAAAAAATGTCAATCTACAAGGGAAAAATTTATAACTGCGCTTTTAAAAAATTACGTCTCTAGAAAAGACCCTACACAAAAGACATTTTGATAAACAAAAGGTCACGTAGATTTAAAGCTCAAATAGGTGGTTAAAAAACGGGGAAATATTTGGGGAAAAAGAAGGTTTTATGATGGCTATTTAAAACAGAGTGATTGGCGAACAATTTTAAAAAATACATAATCAAGATGCGACAGTAAAAGATCAATTAGAAAATTAGTGCAAGGGGGTGAAACAATCGAACACATTTTTTCCGGGTGCAAGTCCTATGTCAAACAGATTTCTCTACAGACATAACCAAGTAGCAACATTATTTTCAAAAACTAGCCATCAAGTAAAACCTCTTTACACACAACACCCTTCTACAAAAACAAACCAGAGAAAATACTATAGTAAAAAAATTACAAAATTTTATTTCGACCGCACAGTTTTAAAAAACCAAACCCATACATCCAACGACGGTTTAATAATAATTGCAAAAAGAAAAAAGAAAACCCTTTTCGACGTTGCTATCCATTGCCATAACGTCGAGACACGTGGGAAAAAAAAAATTGACAAGTTGTGACTCGCATTGGATCAAAAAGATTGGAAACGAAAAAGGTAAATCAAACCCATTTATTATATCAGCCACGGCATCATCCGAAGAAGCACATGAAAGCTTAAACAATAGTCTTCAACCCAATGATACTCAGACTAAAAGGCAGTAATACTAAAAAACGTGTAGAAAAGTTCGTAAATTCTAAAAAAGAATGATACTTCGAGATTTCGGACAGCTTCCTCCTGACATGGGTTTTTTGTGGTTTCCCATGTCCCAAGAGCAAAACTAGGATGCGACGAGAAATCGGGGACGACCGTACACAGCAAAGAAAAAACATTAAAACAAATTGAATTTTAATGACTTTTTTAGTTAGGTTAAGACAAAAAATAATAAAAATGTAATATGGACACATGGAAGTACTTGCGTAAAAATCCGTCAAAATGTTAGCTCCGGGGTTTTAACCTTTTTTTTGAAATACACCCAAAAAAAATAATAATTTAATAATAAAAAAATAAAAAAATAATAATAATAATAATAATAAGGATTCAGTTCGGGGGCTCGTCGGGCTGGTGGGAAACTCCCCCTGCTTACAAAGCAGAAAGGACCAGAGTTTGATTCCCCCTAAAATCCAAAAAGGGTTTTTTACTTCCCATTTTGGGCTTAAGTCCCTTGTTCTTGTCTAGGGGATTTGTAAAACTGTGACTTTGGAATCGCTAGCAACGTGGTGTTAAATTTTTCAGTTGATCTGAATCAGCCTTTTGATTCGGGGGGATGATCCACGGGTGTTCGCATTGTCCACACCACTGCTCTATATTTCCTATTTAAAATATTTGGGTGTTTTTTGGGTAATTATCGATTTCCGTCGATTGCGTTGAGGCCTCGGGTTGGCTTTGGGGCGCTTTGGTTTAAATGTTTTTCCCCCTGAAATCAGTTGTATGACTGAGCGGGGAAGATCTAAAAACGACCCCCCCTCTGGGGCCCGGGGTAGAATTGGCCCAAACATGGCTCTGCTAACCGTAAAAGCGATCCAAGAGAAAAGTCCCCTTCAATATCACTAGTAAAAAATGGGAGTATTTACTCCCGAATCTAGAGTCAGCTCTGGCAATGCTTCGGAAAACCCCCCTTTCTTTGCGACCTCCACGGGGGCGATGACAAAAGGGCTCAATAACGATACAAAGACAAAAGACGACCCCACATGAGAAACCCCCTTTCCCTCTCCTTGCCCGTGGTGGGACTGACCACATTGGGCCCCTCCTGCTTATATCCCCTAGGCTAGAGTGGTGCATTATGACCTAACGGTTGACGCGTCCTTAATTCAAAATAAACCCCACAAAATTATTTATTTATTTATTTATTTATTTCTATTTAAATAGATAACTTATTGTTTGCTATTACTATCATCACCATTATTTTACTCTCTTATATATACACTTAGAAACAATATAATCATTAAAACACACTTACTCATCTCATCAACTTTTAATATCACAGGCTGCGTTATATTACCTAACTGGTTGAAGCGCCCTGGTTTCTCACGTCGTCTCCACGATTAAGCTCAGGTTGTACTTGCTACCAATGTATAAGAAAACGTAAAAAAATACAACAAAATACACAAAACTCCGCTGACAATGGTACTGATTAAGTAATAGCACACTGAAATAATTTGTCTTTGTTATACAAGGCGACTAATGTTAAGATCACTATTTGTAGCTTTCACACCTACAACATAGTCCTGTTTGATTCTCTGGACTAAACTAGATTTCACTTTTTTAATTTGGAAAGAAGATTAATCACACTTTGTGTTTGTTGTGTTTGTGTGAACTGTATTTTATTATTGAGTACTACTTTTTTTTATATATATATTTCATTATGGTAATTAGGCTTAAGATATATATTATATCACACTTGTGGAGTACACCCACACAGCACGGTGACGTTTCCTCAACATTAATATAAGTTTTCTATTAAACATTCGATATATCCTCACAACGTTTGGTATAGTAATTGTAACATTGATGAAATATCCAAATGTCCCGCTGCATACGAACCTCATAACGTTCATGCAACTAGTATCACAATGTTGTGTAAACGACCAGGTAACAACATTGTAAGGTGTTATACTCATGTTCATGTAACGTTGTGGTAGCATTTAAATAGTAACATGGAGGAACGTTTACTAGAACGTTGCTTTTACACTTCTTAAATAATGTAATAATTATGGTTGCTGCAAATATCTATTTATCGATGATTAATCGATTATTGGATAATCGATTGATTATCGATAAAAAAAATTTAATTGAATAATTGATTAATCGGTGTCCGCGAGTATGTACTCACTGAATTGACGTAAAGATATACTACTGATTGTGCGTATATATTATTTCGAAACACCGATTATAAATTAAATTATATTTTCATGTATTGATAATTGGAAATGGGATCATATGGTGGCAACCATATAGTAATAATACAGTTTCAGAAATCATTTGCTAGTGCAGCAACATATTACCTTTTCACACAACTTAGGCCTAGATCAAGAAACGTACAGCACTGGCACAAATTATGACAATTTTAACATTTTATTCAAGTCGCAGCCATGGTAGGCCTATAGCCTTGAAGCATAGGACCATAATCAATTTAAGGCTGATACAAACGCGCGAGCGTGGCTGGTAAAACGAATCAACTGCAAGGTATAGGAATAGATAGTATAGGGCCTATGTATAAGCAAATATAGGTAATCCATGATATGAGCTTGACACAATTCAATCACTCACTCAGCGGTATTAAAATCCTTCAGGCATTGGTCAAAGCATTTAAACACGATCACGAACGAGAGAGGCAATGAACAACTGCACTTTCAGCAATCAGTCGATAAAGATGGAACCCACAGTGGTTCCGAAACGTCAAACTCACACACGAGTAAGGAAAGGACGCGACGCGTCGAAACGACCCGTTTCACACCTTTTTTAAAGCCATTTCGTCTCTTCCCGTCCGTCCGCCCTTTGCCGCCGCGCTCCATCACGTTAAACACAACAGCTACATGTATACGCGTCTTTCTCTCCCGACGACTGATTGTCGAATGAGCAGAGCACAGACAAGACAGGACAAAGCTACCCCACACCGCAAAAACCGTTGAGATTTCAAATGTATGAGGTTATTTTATGAAATCACTTCGTCATTAACCGTTGGTATTTCAAATTTTAAAACATGAACATTCTAAACGTTCTCAGAAAGTGAATGAGCCAGTTTCTAACGTTTCCACATGGTTTTTCCAAGACATTTACGGAAAATGGCACGACATTGGTAGCAACGTCAATAAAATGTTACTAAGTAAAGGTCAATATTGTTTGTTTTTTATCCACCGAAATGTTAGTTACTAAATGTTGCAACATCGTTGTGAGAATGTTGTTGAGAACCAAAGAATATTGTTACAAACATAACATTTTCCGTACGTTGTATAGATGTTATAATTTGAACTAACATTCTGGGAACATTGTAACATAAAAAGTAACGTTTTGAAAACGTGGTGTGCTGTGTGGGTTGGATATTGATTGGATATTGATTGGATATGATTGGATATTGGTTGGATATTGGTTGGATATTGATTGGATATTGATTGGATATTGGTTGAATATTGATTGGATATTGATTGCATATTGGTTGGATATTGATTGGATATTGGTTGTATATTGGTTGGATGATTGATTGATTTGGTTGGATATTGGTTGGATATTGGTTGGATATTGTTTAACGTCTTATATTTTGCACTTTACTATTCGAGACGATGAGTGGTGATAGATAAAGTGAAGTATGAACAGAAGGGGGGAGGACAAACCCGGCACCGGCCCTAGCCTACTCCTTTCGAAAGTACCAAGGGGGCCCACGACCTCCCATCCGAAATGACGGTGTAACCTTGACTGTCAAATAGGTTCTTATACTATCCCGATTGCTGATCTGAAGTCGACGATAACGAAGCCGTTACATTAGCTTCCGAAACCCTCCATTTTCTCTTACCTGCGGTATAGCCTACGTGTGTCTCAGGGCTGAGCGGTCACCCACTCTACCCATGATCACGCCCGAAGTTTGCTTAACTTAGGTGTTCGAGTGGGAAACCGTTATACGACCTCGGCTTAAACTCTGGCTCAGTTGCGCGTTATGACTACCAGTTGACGCGCCCCAATATTGAATGAATCCAATGCGATAACAGTTACGTTCAAGTGAGCTACTCCTGGCGAATATAAGTTTGATAATCGCGCGTGCGGGGGCAATTAAATTATTTATTTACTTTGTCATAACTAACGGCTTAAAGCAGCAACTTGCAGCAACTAACAATATCACATGGGGCGCAATGTGACCCACCTGGTTGACGCGCCCTAGTTTTTCGCGTAGTCGTGGAGGGTTTAAATATTGGGAACATAAGTTATTTTGCGTTCTGGTATTTTTGGTAAGTAATACAATAATAATATATAATCATGTGACTACCTTCTAACAACGGCGACAAAGTTTCTTAAGCTCTTATTCGAACCCAGCAAAACGTAAGTAATGGTAAAGGGATGGCTACTTGCCGACACTTCTGGCCACTGCTGGACATTTCCTGTCGAGCACCTGAAAAGTGTCGAAAGATCGATGCCAAACCATTTTGTGGAAGACTTCCCAAAAAGACACCCAAAAAAATCACATTAAAAAAATTTTATTTTCTCCGAAAAAAATATTTAGACCCTATCTTTTGCCATTATTAACATCTCCATCACCTTCTTTCTTGTATTAACTTATTAAACAACAAAACAAACAACCAACAACCTCAATATTTTATTAAACACTGTCACAGGCAGCGCAATAAGACCTAACCGGTTGAAGCGCCCTAGTTTCTCACGTCTTGATAAGCCATCCGGCAGTTTGACTACTACCGGTAACAAAATCTAAATAAGATACACTTTTTCCCCAAGTGATTTCAACTCCTTGGTGTATGCGGTTCCTTTCAATTCTGTACGAGTAACATAACTCTCCGAAACTAGAGGCGAGCTCTGGCAGTCGTCTTCGGAGAGCCCTCACCATACCCTTGACGACCTCGCCGATACGACGACGACCACGATAACACTTACGATGACAAAGACGATGACGACCGCGGGGTAAGTTCCCCTCTTCCACTTTTCTCCCTCTTCCCGTTGTTAAATTATGACAAGCATAGGATTTTCCTCTTAACCACCCGAGTCCCATAATGACCAAACGGTTGACGCGCCCTAAATTATTATAATCATTTAAAAAAATTAAAACTGTATCTAATGCATGCGCGTCTAATGTGTGTATGATTTATTGTTTGCACAAGAAGTTTTCTTTGAAACCAGCCCGGGACCCAGGTGACTCACACTCCTTCAATATGTATTCACGTCATCATTAGATACAAGATATTTATTGGTAATTGGGCCCGGGGTAGAATAGATTTAGACCAGAGCATGGATCAACGTTAGTCTTTTAATAGGTTTTGGTGACATCGTTATGGCTTCATTCCGTATGAAGGTAACGCTATTCTGAAGAAAATATTAAAAATATCAAATAAAGGCACAATTACATTACATAAATTAATAAAACATATTTTACCTTTATTTATTTACATTTATTGGATGAGCGTAGCGAGCGAAGCGAAGATTCCATTTCACTCCACCGGAGAAAAAAATCCGGAATGTTTTTTTTTGTATTTTTGTCTGTTTGTTAACACGATTCCGGCTAAACCGATACTCCAATTGCGATGAAATTTTCTGGAGGCCTTAAAAAAAAGTGACAAAGAACTTAAGAACAACTGCCACGTTTTTGAGCGCAATCGAAAAATTATTTCACATTAAAATAGCAATTTTACGATTTTTTTCGATTTAAAAAAAATATGTAATCAGAGTGTGACCTGGCTGGCCAGGGAATCATTCCTTTAGGGGACACCCTCAATTATTGCAAGAGCAATTAACTCTTATTACTTATTCCCCCCACCCCCCTGTTTTTCATGATATAATTATCTCTTTTGGTTTGTTATTGTGTTTAAGAGCAATTTAAGCCTAGCAAGTAGGCCTTTGCTCAAGAACATGCTATGGTTATGTAGCATATTTGTGGGGCTCTACATCTCACAAGTTTGCACTTCTTGAACCTAAGTCAAGGACCCATTTGTTGGGGTAATTTGGCCGTGGGCCTGCTTGTTCCTTTGCTTTGTTATTCTTTCTTTTCAATAAATGGGAGATGCACCGTCATTACACATATCACTCTAGGACTACTTTCTGGTGAGTTGGATCCTTCGTTCTTCCTACTTTCTCCACCTCGTCCTAGAGTCTTCGCTTTCAGGAAGAACGTGGCGCCCAACATTTGTAACGTGCTCAAGACCCTAAGACCTGGACGACAGACGGCTTGCGACCCCTTCTACACTGCTTGGCAGCCGGGCAACCTTGTGTGAATGTGGACCATTTTGGCCCGTCACAATTTTAAATGGGAATCGATATTTCACCCACTTCCCAGTGTTCGATCGAGCTTAAATTTTTCAAACTGACGTATAGTCTTGATAACAATAGAAAATTCAATTGACAGATTCACTTATTAATAAATTTATTCATCATTATTAATTAATCAAAGTTGTTTATGGGAATAGATAGTTCACCCACTTCCCAATGTCCGATTCAGCTGAGATTTTTCACACAAACGTATATTCTTGATGACAATACAGGAATCAATTTATCACATCCACCAGTTAATCAATTAATTCATCAAACAAAGCTTCATATGGGAAATAAGTCACAGCTAGTGAGTATGGGCCAACCACATGCAAACCTTCGGACACGTCCGGTGTGCACAATATTCGATTACAACATTCAATAAGACTTAAAAGTATTTTATAATATTACATGAAAAAAAAATTTAACAACGCTCATATTAAAATGTACTAAAAATTTAAAAATAAATTTTTGCCCAACAAATTTTTCCTTATTCAGAGAATAAAATCGTTGGGCGCTTTCCCTCTATGAACAACAAAATTCTGTAATTGAGAGAGCGTAGCGAGCGTCTCCACTTGGCTCTTATGGCTCGAATGTCTGTTTTTTTTTTTCTTTTCTGTTACTGCTTTGGCACAGGTCGCACCGTTTCTCTGATCGACCTAAAATTTGGCACACATGTACATACTTCCTATGCGGGTTACTGTATAATTTTTGAACAAAATCCAAACGTTGGTTATAAAAAATAAAAAATGTTCCGATCGTTATGGAATTTTGCAGGTTCAATAAGTACAATATTCTCTCCTTTTTTACAAATTTTCAGCTAAATTGGTCAAGAACTTAACGACTTATTGGTATGTAACATTATGAGAATGTCGTACTCGGGTCGTGTTGCACGTACCGGTGCTCGCTCAACAACGCGACGGGACTTTAGCATTTTCCTAGTCTATGTCAATACCGCCCACACAGCACACCACGTTTTCAAAACGTTACTTTTTATGTTACAATGTTCCAGAATGTTAGTTCAAATTATAACAGTCTATACAACGTACGGAAAATGTTATGTTGTAACAATATTTGGTGGGGCCGTGGCCTTGAGAAAATGGTATTTAGTGGACTGTATAATTGAATTTAGCAACTGAACTTACCCTAAGATGTAATGCGGGTGTGAAATGAAGTTCAGAGCATGGTAAGCGTGGTGACGTAGTTGGTGAGCACACCACGTAACAGATAGGAAAGAATTAAAGAGCTCGAGCTTGGAAGGAAATAGAATGAAGTAAGAAAATGTGCCTGGAAGGCATCGAACCCAAGACTGCAGTATCAACTGGATGGCGAACGAACTGTGAGCTTGAGTGTGGACTGGAAGTCGGGCGAACTTTAGAACGGAGATGAACTGGTGCACTGTACACTTCGCACTGAATATATGAGACTGAGAATCGAAGTTTGATTTGCTCTCTGAGCAGCCAAGAGAAACTTCACCCTGTGAAGGCAGACGGGCAACTGACTTCGAGGTCTAATCGTGAGAGAAGAGATAACATGAAAAACTAGTCATGAAGAGGGAAAAAGGGGTAACCAGGGTGAATCAGATCACAACGAGAAATACAAGAGATGATACGCGAAAATATAAACAAACCTAGAAACTATACTATTCTAAACAAGAACATCGGCGTGAACAATATTCTTTGGTTCTCAAAAACATTCTCACAACGATGTTGCAACATTAACTAACTGTATGTAATGTAACTAACATTTCGGTGGATAAAAAACAAACAATATTGACCTTAACTTAGTATCATTTTATTGACGTTGCTACAATGTCGTGCCATTTTCCGTAAATGTCTTGAAAAAACCATGTGGAAACGTTAGAAACGGGCTCATTTCACTGTCTGAGAACGTTTAGAATATTTTTGTTTTAAAATTTGAAATATCAACGTTTTTTGCGGTATGGGGTAGCTTGTCCTGTCTTCTGTGCTCTGCTCATTCGACAATCAGTCGTCGGGAGAGAAAGACGCGTGTACATGTGGCTGTTGTGTTAAACGTGATGGAGCGCGGCGGCAAAGGGCGGACGGACGGGAAGAGACGGAATGACTTTAAAAAAGGTGTGAAACGGGTCGTTTCGACGCGTCGCGTCGTTACCTTACTCGTGTGTGAGTTTGACGTTTCGGAACCACTGAAGGTTCCATCTTCATCGACTGATTGCTGAAAGTGCGTTTGTTCGTTGCCTCTCTCATTCGTGATCGTGTTTTAAATGCTTTGACCAATGCCTGAAGGATTGTAATACCGCTGAGTGAGTGATTGAATTGTGTCAAGCTCATATCTTGAATTACCTATATTTGCTTATACATATATCTATCTATTCCTATACCTTGCAGTTGATTCGTTTATACCAGCCACGCTCGCGCGTTTGTATCAGCCTTAAATTGATTATGGTCCCATGCTGTTAGGCTATAGACCTACCATGGCTGCGACTTGAATAAAATGTTAAAAATTGTCATAATTTGTGCCAGTGCTGTACGTTTCTTGATCTAGGCATAAGTTGTGTGAAAAAATAATATGTTGCTGCACTAGCAAATGATTTCTGAAACTGTATTATTACTATATGGTTGCCACCATATGATCCCATTTCCAATTATCAATACATGAAAATATAATTTAATTTATAATCGGTGTTTCGAAATAATATATACGCACAATCAGTAGTATATCTTTACGTCAATTCAGTGAGTACATACTCGCGGACACCGATTAATCAATTATTCAATTATTTTTTTATCGATAATCAATCGATTATCCAATAATCGATTAATCATCGATAAATAGATATTTGCAGCAACCATAATTATTACATTATTTAAGAAGTGTAAAAGCAACGTTCTAGTAACGTTTCTCCATGTTACTATTTAAATGCTACCACAACGTTACATGAACATGAGTATAACACCTTACAATGTTGTTTCCTGGTCGTCTACACAACATCGTGATTCTAGTTGCAGGAACGTTATGAGGTTCGTATGCAGCGGGACATTTGGATATTTCATCAATGTTACAATTACTATACCAAACGTTGTGAGGATATATCGAATGTTTAATAGAAAACTTATATTAATGTTGAGGAAACGTTACCGTGCTGTGTGGGCGTAAGCGCCCAACACTTTTATTTTCCAAATGAGGCAAAAATTTGTTGGGCGAAATTTTTTTTTTTACTTTTAAGTACATGAAAATATAAGCGTCGTTTTAATTTTTTTTTTCACGTTTAATTTATTATTTAACTAGAGGCGAGATCTGGCGGTCGTTGTTTCGGGGACCTCTCCGACGACTCTCGTTGGTCTTGAGGTAAGCGTCTCTGCTTCCAAGGCAGAAGGTCCAGGGTTCGATTCCCGCTACAGGCAGAAGTTTTTAATCTTCTGATTTGGACTTAAGTCTATCAGTTCTTGGTTTAGGAATTTGTAAACGGTGACTTTAGAGCCGTCCTAACAACGAGACACATAATAAGTTCAAAGTTGTTCTGAATCGGCCTCCCCTTGAACCTCCGACCTCCCCAACGAAGACGACCATGACACCACGCTGCACGATGACAAAGACGATGACGACCGCGACGCGTGAGAAACCCCTCATACCAGCATGAGACTGTCATCCCCACACCCCCAAAGGATAGAGTGGTGTATTATAACATAACAGTTGACGAGTCCTTAATTCAAATATACTAAAAATTAGCTTATAATATCACAAGTGGCTTAAAATGACCTTACCGGTTAAAGTGCCCTAGATTCTCACGTCGTCGTGTACATGACCCTCTTCTACGCCTTAATTATCCTTGAGCATCATTCTGTGGCCTCGTTACAGATATTGAACCCCTGAAAATATCCGGCGCTTGGAATTGTGAAGGGAACGTCCAAGAGCTTCTTCAGAAATGTCATCTCTCAGATTCGCCTCACTTCGTCGTCGTACGAGTCTGCGCTACTTCCGCTGTAGCCAACGCAACGGTCGCGTACGCAGAGTTGCGCTTGTACAGCTCCATGCAAAGATAGTAGATAGGTAAACAACTAAAACGTTTTACTTACTGATATCTTATAACAAAGTCAAAGATTCTTCCTGGATGCGACATATGTTGCAGAATGTACCTGATGTTATTATTAGAGCTCACATGTTAATCTCTCTCAATCTCACAAAGAACTTCTCTCACATAATGGACAACGTCGACAAACTATCAACGCATTTCACACACAAAAACAACACAAACCTCTTATCACTTTCTACTGATATATTTAGTTTAAACTTAAAGCAAGTAACAAACTCTATTTATTAACTAACAATATTGCAGGCGGCTCAATATGACCTTCACGGTTGAAGCGCCCTGCAGGTTCTCACGTCGTCTCACTTCTCGGGTCACAGGGTTCTCAACGATACAACCCCTAATCTAGAGTGACGCATTACACCATAACGGTTGACGCGCCCATAATCAAAATAATCTAAACAATGATGACACTTTTAATTTCTTCGAACTTGTTTCTGCTATACATGCAATTGAGGCAATATTAAAATGCTTTTTGTATCAATCCAAAAACAAAAGCATGTCAATTTTATTGTTTACCCTTATGTCGTATACGGCAACAAGTTAGGATGGCAATATGTAAGCGCCGATTTATTTGTTTTCATGGTTATTTTCTAGTCAATTATATCCCTCGGTGCAGCTCTATCATTTTATGTTTATTTTGTTATACTTAGAAAACAATATGTTCATCAAACACAACAAAAACTTATTTCATGAACTGTCAATATCTCAGGCGGCACAAAATGATCTAACCGGTTGAAGCGCCCTAGTTTCGCACGTCGTCGAACATTTGCGAAATATGGGTGTCCGTTGTTAAGCCAAGTATAATTCACATCCAAAATATTTAATTATTTCATAAAATTAAATTTATCCCACTACTGTTTTTATTTTTACCTAGTTCATTATTTTTATTTGCTTAACTAGAGAGCAATAAAAACCAAAATAACCCTACAATATTACATGTGACGCAATACAAGTGCACTCGTTTCCTACGTTGTATACCCAAGTTAATAATATAATAAGCTTTGAAATAATATCTTGCGTTTTCATTAGACTGCCAACTGGCCCACAACGTTCCCATAAAATATCACAACCACACACAGACGCAAACATGCCTATTATGAACCAATGTTTCGCGCCCAAATACATAATTTATTTTATTTATAAATCATAAATAAGTATATTTATATATTATATATATTGGGTAGGTGCCAACAGGCTAGGTATAATCAATGTGGAAAGAGATAGAAGTCAACAGCTTACTAAGGTGAAGAGGAAGTCCATAGTGGAACACAAGTAAAAACACAAAGTCATCACTAAAAAGTCACGAGATGTTTCCGCTTTGCCGACATGGCAGAAGAAGGCAAAGCCGAAACGTCTACCAATTGATACTTTACTCTAAATTATTTTTGTCATTATTTATCACAGAACTCACCATGTTCGTCGACGACATTAAAAGAATTCAAAATGAAACGAGATCGAAGAGATACCAATTACTAAATAAAAGAAAACTCATTATTAACTGAAGTTGTCAAGTTGGCTCAAAATAACCTTATCGGTTGACGCGCCCTAGATCCAGATCATATCGTGATTTTAAACGATGATACTTATAATGTAGCATCATACACCACATGTTTGAAACAAAATATAGCTAAAATGTAAATAATACACTAAAAGTTAATTCTGAGAACTTGTAACGGTATGAGATGAAGGACAGGGGTAAAAACATGACAACTGTATTGTATCGTACACTACGAAAATAAGACCATAATATTAACCACATATGCCAAATCATTTTTTTTTATTATTATGCTTTTTTTAGAGATATTTTAGATATTATATTATATTATATTATATATACAGCAAGGATTGTAACAGACCACCTGAGCTACCCGCTCCGTATATTAACCGAGGATAAACTGCCCCGAGAGCGTCCAGAACACTTCCTTATCAAACCAGCACCCCCACTCTGGACCCCCCCCCCACTCTTACACCTTCGAGGATAATCAGATGGGGTGCACAGAAAACCTCTGCCTCGACGAGGGTGGGAGTTACTTACATACTATAAGCATTTATTTTTAAGAGGATCATAAATATTTTTATCGAATTGCTTCAAATTGTACATTATGTTTTTTCGAGCAGATACAGTTTTCATGGTTAATGTTGCATTTCCTTAAAAATATTAATTATCATTTAAAATGTGCAATGTTTCTCATTGCTACCTCCCTGAAACTAGAGGCGAGCTCTGACAGTAGCCGTCGGGGATTCTCCCCATCCCCTTGACGACCTCCCCGACGATGACAACGACGACAACAACACAAACTATGACGACCGCGACATGAGAAGCCCCCCTTTCATGACCTATAACTTTTGCCGCGCCGATTATCCAAACAAACCAATAATACACCAAAAAATCTTCGACAATCTTAGAAAATAACATCATATCATCAACAAAATAACACGCGATCTATTTATTCAATAACAACATCACATGCGGAACAATATGACACATTCTGTTAAAGCGCCCTAGTCTCTTCCGGGGATCTATATTTGAGTCGACGTAACGCAGTGTTTGACACTACGAGGACGCGGGTTCGTGTCCCGCACAAGGCCTGGGCTTATTGTAAAAAATGAAACTATGTAACAGGTGGTAACGTTATAAATATAAATCACTATTATTTAACAAAATATTTACTTCAATGTGATATTTCGATTACTTTACAGAAATCTTTATCAAACAAAATTAACAATTAAAAAAAAAAAAAAAAAACACAACAGACAGGACAAAAAACATTTCACAAAATATTATAAATATGGCTGTGCATTAATACCAAATTATTAACAAAAAAGTTTATTATGAATAAAATAAAAACCAAAAAACAGAACATTAAATTGACAAGTTGGACAGTTATTGATGTATGAAATAAAGCTATTGATCTAGTGATGAAATTGATGGACAGAAACTTTTCCAAATGGCTGGATAATTAACACTAGGCACACTGATTGTATTGGCCACACATGAAATCAAACCAGCTTCCTTAATTTTCCGTGTTGTGGCATTAGACTCATGTGCAAGGATTGAAGCGTCTTCCCAATTAATATGATGATGATTTTCATAAACATGTTCTGCGAGTTTTGAAGTATCAATCTTATGTTGTTTCACATTGTTCTTGTGTTCTTTTATTCTTACCATCAAAGGTCTCTTGGTTTCACCAATGTATCTAGCATCACATTCGCAAGGTATAGAATAAATAACACCCTTAGATGACCAAGCAAACTCAACTACAATAGCATTTCAATCATTACAAGGCTCCTTCAATATACAGCAATATACAGAACACCCTCAGGAAACGTTTAAACTCTTTACAGAAGAATTATCAATAATTTTACAACAAATGAAAGCAAACTACAACGTAGTAATTGGTGACATAAATATCGATATTAATGAGAAAACACAAAAAGAAGTACTGAATGTAAGGATTATTTAAATACAATGTATTCGAATGGATTTATACCACTCGTAAGAAAACCCAACTACAGTTACTTATATTTCTAGTTCGTGTATTGATCACATATTTGTAAAAGCCCGCAATATCACTGACGTAAAAACTATTATACTCCACACAAACATAACAGACCATTATCCGATTATACTCACTATTGGAAGTAATAACATGATCTCGGACGGTAATACAAAGAACAATAGGCCCGCACAACAAAGCACGCGCATTGACTATAAAAATTGCTATACGCAATAATGCAAACAGAGCAATGGACTGATGTTGTAAACGAATCAGACCCTACCAAAGCGCAGATACGTTTATCAAATGCTTAGACAAGTACATAAATCAAGCTACTCTATCCAAACCAAACAGAGCGTACACTAAAAAGTTAAAACCTTGGATTACTACAAACCCAGTAAAATGCATCAGAAAACGAGACAAGCTTAGCTTCAAAAAACAAAAACAATATAGAAATAAAATCCGGGACGCAAACAAAAATCCACTAAAAACATGGAAAATAATCAACGAGGTAACTAACAACACACAAAAAAGCCGCAGTATTAATAAACTACAGACAGAAAATGGAGAAGTTGAAACAAAAAATAATCCAAAACTCGTGGCTGACACATTTAACAATTACTTTGTAGAAATAGGCAAAAAAATGGCAAACGACATCAATAGACCTACTAATACAAAAGCAAAACAGGATACCCCTTCGAACAATAATAGTATACATTCACTTTACTTTAAACCAGTATCACAAAAAGACATCATCGAAAGCATCAACGAGTTAAAAACCAGCAGTGCTCCGGGCTACGATAAAATTACTGTAACAACTCTAAAGACAGCCCCAAAAACTAATAAAAACCCCGCTTCAAATACATTAACATTTTTTTACAACGGGCATATTTCCCTCACTTTTAAAAAAGAAATAATCAACCACTTCATAAAAAAGGAACAAGACGATTCCTAACAATTAGGCCCAAATTAAACCCTTTCCAAATATTGCAAAAATTCATGAAAAAGTTTAAGAAACAAAAACCATTTTTTGGGAACAAAAAAAATATTTCCAAAAATAAATTTTGGGATTCAAAACAGGAAAGAGTACAGAAGATGCCATATATAAACTTACGAAAGAAAAACTGGCCATCACAAAAACCCCTAAAACCCCTTTACAATATTTTTAGCCCTTTGCGAAAGCGTTTCGACAGGGTCTCACAAAAAAAAAACTTTTGAAAAAAGTGAACAGTGTGGCTCGAGGAAAAAGGGCCAATGTCTTATCAAAAGTTCCCTCAGGAAAGGGAACAAATTTTAAAAATAGATCAATGTTTAATGAACCAAGGGTAATTACATAAGGGGAGTACCTCAAGGAACGTGTTGGGCCTCCCCTTTTTTCCTAAAAAATACATAAATAATCTCTGAACCTCAATAAAAAAACAAAAATTTAATCATTTGCAGAGACACAGTAAAGTTGTCGTAGGTAACTTTTTGGGAAGAAACTTTCCCGTGAAGCTGAATTAAAATGAAGGAAGTGGATCTTGGCTCAAAAATATTTTTACAAAAACAAAGACAAAACTTTTAATATGACCTATTCACCTAATTATAATAGTCAACCAGACCCACAAATTTTTTAAAATCCACGATGAAACATGCAAAAAGTAATGACGCACATGTCATAAATTAAATCGAGTAGAGTATACAAAATACCTAGGGTTACTATTGAAAACCTTCAAGTGGAACACTCACATCTCGTTCTAACAAAAAAACTAAGAAATTCCTTTAAAAATTTTAAAACTTACGAAACATAACCACTAAAATAATTAAAGAAGTCACTTTGCATTGTTTCAATCAACAGCACAAATATGGCTATTGGGATGGGGAGGGACATATTTACTCATATAAAACCACTCCCCTTACAATTCAAAAATGTAATTAAAAAAATTTTAAAGGGCCCCACGTAGATCCCCTCCGAAGAAATTTTAAAACTATCAACGTAACACACAGAAAATTATATAAAAATCAATATGAAAAAAATATTTAAATCCGTAAAAACCCAAACCAAATATTATGACACTTTCAAACACTAAACAAACAAGACCAATAAAAAATTTTTGCAATCCTCGAGTAAAGAAAGACCTAACCCCCAAAACAGCCCCACTATTTAGGACCAAGGATCTATAATAAAGTGCTTACTTAAAAAAACAAATACATGGCAAACACACATATCTAAACAATAGAACATGGCTAAGGATAAAAACCTGAAAAAAAATTGAAGATATCGTTAACTTTGGTAAAACAGACTGATTCAACATTATTTCCCATTGTTTAGAATACGAAAATTTAAAATTAAAAACTCAAATAGGGAGCAAAATTTAATTTTTTTGTATTAAAAATTTTAATAAATATTAGTTTTATTTTATTATAAAAAATTAAGTATAGGGGGGCCCATCATTTTAAAATCAACCAAAACCGGCTCAGTTCATTTAAAAATTATCCTCACAAAACTTCTTTTTAAATCTATAAGTCTAGATTAGTTGCATGTTATTTGCTCCACACTCAACTGTTTTTATGTTAGCAACATAACTAGGTTTACATTAATCTACACTCATACATGATTGCATTACAAAATTATATTTAAAATAATGCAAATTTGATAACCTTTGTCAAAAAAAATGTAATTAAACCAAAATGCAAAAATAAATTTTTTCTCTTTCTCTTACTCTTACTGAAACCTCATCCCCAGGGTTTTGTTTGGTGAGAATGCTGCGCAACGTATTAGACGAAAAAAACAACTCTTATGCCATACGGGGCTAAAATGCGTTTGACTTTTCTGAAAGATTCGGTAGTATCCCAAAGCAGACCCTTTTATAAATCCTGGTTTTAAACCCCCTCAATATCTTTACTCATGTCAGGTTTTTATGATTCTTTGGAAAAATAGTCTTTTTTAACCATCTTTTAGACCGTTATTTTTCATAGCACCCAAAAATTTTTTTCCCGTTCAAATTTTTTGGGTTGTGGGGGTTGAAAGATCGTTTGGGACGAGAAACCAAAAATTTAACCATACCTTTTTTAACAGTAAGGATGATTTTAATTGGCATTAAAAAAAATTTACGGGGTGTTGGTTTCCTGCAAAAATGTAGGAAAAAAAGAATCTAAAATTTCTTGATGAATACACTAAAAAAAAGGGAACCGCCATCCTTCTCCCCTTTAAACGTGAATTCATCTTAGGATGGTAGGAAATTTAAAATCTGATAATAAATTATTTCCTGTCTTATCTTCACAAAGAATACAGATTATGTCATCAACATACCTCAACCCCAAATCTGGTTTAAGCGATGACTGTGCGAGAACGTCTGTTTCAAGAGAATCCATGTATATATCCGCAAGTAAAGGTGACAAACAAACTGCCCATAGCTAGACCATCTAGTTGATGATAGACGACTTTATCAAATTCAAAATAGCAAGACATGAGAATTAACTGCAAAAGCTCCATTATTGCATCTACAGATAGAGAAGTTCTAGACTGTAGTGAACAATCAGTTAATAATTTGTTTTTTACAAGTGAAAAGAACTTCCTTGACAGGTACACAGGAAACAAATTTACAACATCAAAACTCAACAATCTAGACTTGTCACTAAATGGAACTTCTCTCAACTGATCTACAAGCTCCTTTGAATTTAAGACAGCTGATTTAATGTTATGAGTCAGAGGTTTCAAGATATTTAAAAGAAATTTAGATAATAGACCAAAGGTGATCCCATTGAACTCACAATTGGCCTTAATGGTAAGCCCTCCTTATGTATTTTCGGCAACCCATAAGCATGTGGGGTTTTGGAGAAATGTGGTGTTAAATGAGATCTTACCTTAAAGTCAATGTTTTTTTCATATTCTTGAGCATGTGATATACTTGTGTTTCATATGCAGATGTAGGATTTTTCTTTCATAACTTGATACTGTGATTCATTTTTTAGTATTAGCTGAATTTGTCCACATAATTAGTTTTATCCATGATGACGGTAGCTTTCCCTTATCTCCCCCCTGGCAATATAATAATTGTTTCATCCTTCTTCAGGGCTTGAAGAATATTCATTTCATTGAAAGTCAAATTAGGTTGAGGCTTTGTTCCATGTCTCATTAAAGAGGTTGGAATACTTGCTCTTACTTCATCTTTAGATTTGTCTTCCACGAAAATAAACTAGGTTCGACTATAGACACAATATCAAATTGGTCGACAATTTTTGGTGTTATTGAAAACCCTAATCCTTTTGAAAGAAACATTTCTTCTTCAGGTTTAAGGACTCGAGACGATACATTCAAAAACTGTCTTCACAACATCTTTGGAATTATTATTCACGATATTAGTTTTAGGTGGGCTCAATCTACATTTCTCTTGTTGAAGCTTTCCAAATTTTAACATTTGCTTGTTCTTAACATTAACAAACTCCAAATCAAATCTGCGTTGAATAGATAGGATTCTACTTCCCATACGTATGTCTTCAACCGATGATAATGCGAAGATAATATGGTCCATATCTTTGTGTAAAACTCTTATCTTGTGTCTTAAAAATCCAATTTGATTTTTCATAAGTCTAAAAGAGGCTTCATTTAAGATGAACTGGCCTTTATTCGAAAAATAAAAAGTTGTTCTTTAGTCTGAACCCTTGAGGAATCAATTTTTGTTCTTTACATTTGCACAAAAATGTAAGATGGTTCATATGTCTGGCCATAATACGGACAAATATTCCAATCTCCTACTTAAGGAATTAAAATCTTTTGTAAACGTACCAAACTTCTTGCCAGCAGCTCCAGCTGTCAGATTTGGTCCAATTCTAATCAAGTCCGTTGGGATTCTCTCAAATGCTATATCAAATGTTTCAGGCAGGTCCATACTGAGGCTTATTATAAAAAATGAAACTATATAACAGGTAGTAACGTTATAAATATAAATCATTGGACTTTTTCACTGTTATTTAACAAAAATTTTATTTAATGTGATATTTCGATTTCTTTACAGAAATCTTTATCAAACAAAATTAACAATTAAAAAAAAAAAAAAAAAAACAAAACACAACAGACAGGACAAAAAAACATTTCACAAAATATTATAAATATGGCTGTGCATTAAACCAATCTCAAAATATTATAAATATGGCTGTGCATTAATACCAAATTATTAACAAAAAAGTTTATTATGAATAAAAATAAAAAACCAAAAAACAGAACATTAAATTGACAAGTTGGACAGTTATTGATGTATGAAATAAAGCTATTGATCTAGTGATGAAATGTGATGGACAAAACTTTTCCAAATGGCTGGATAATTAACACTAGGCACACTGATTGTATTGGCCACACATGAAATCAAACCAGCTTCCTTAATTTTCCGTGTTGTGGCATTAGACTCATGTGCAAGGATTGAAGCGTCTTCCCAATTAATATGATGATGATTTTCATAAACATGTTCTGCGAGTTTGAAGTATCAATCTTATGTTGTTTCACATTGTTCTTGTGTTCTTTTATTCTTACCATCAAAGGCTCTTGGTTTTATGTTGTTTATGTTGTTTATTCCATAGATAAATAAATACATGTAAATATTTAATTAGACTTTTACCCTTTGAGCCTGTATTGGCTAATTATGATATTTCATAATACTATAAATATGTACTATATTATTTAAACCCTACATACAGGTACACATCTATTTACAGTACATTTGTAAAGATACATTAACATAAGACTTACAAATATGAAGTTGATATAAAATTACTAAAGGATCCATTTTCATATTTTAAGTCCCACAGAAAATTAATATTCGTAACATTAGTTTTTTGTTTAATTGGACCAGTAAATTTGTTACTTATTTCACATTTTACATTACTCATACATAGTCATAGGTACCTCCAATTTGCAAAAAAAAAAAAATTAATAAATTGAACAATATTATAACTGAAGGCCTTAATGTATAATTGCCATTGTTCTGGCTATTGTTCTTTCAGCCCATTTTTCTTCAAAATAGATTTTAAGGAGTAGTACCTTTGCTTAAATAGGAATTTTTCACTGATTCCTTGAATTTGTTGATTGCAGTAATTTGTTTTATTTCGTTAGGGAGTTTGTTATATAGTTTAGTTTTGAAATAGTTTGAGTTTACTTTAGATAGTTTTGCTACTGTGTGTTCTAAGTGAATGTTGTTTTCCTGTCGTGTTTTGGTGAGAATGTATTTTATTATTTTTACTTAAATGTTGAATATTTTGTTTTACAATCACCACTGATTGAAAAAATATATAAGCTGTAGAGAGTAAGAATTTTAAGATTTTTGAAAATGGTTGACAGTGTGTTCTTGGGTGGGGATTTTTAATAGGTCTGATAGCGCGTTTTTGAATTTTAAATATTTTTCATGATGGGTTTGAGTGGCCCCAGAATTCAACCCCATATCTTAGAAATTACTTTCGAAAAGTGCAAAATATACTAATTTGGCTGTTTCTATATTGGTAGCATTCCTTATTAGCCTTAACGAGTAGCAGGCAGAACTTAGTTTTCCAGCTAGAAATGTTGTATGTTTGTGCCACGTTAGACATTCATCCATGTGGATACCCAAAAAATTAATGTCATCTACCCTTGAAATCCTTGTGCATGGGACTATTGCATTTTTGTATTAGTAGTTCATTTATTGTTGTAGAAATCTGCTTTTTTGAGGTGAATGAAATTGAATAAATTTGTTTTTTATGAGTTTGAGACTAATTTATTACTTTTAAAACCAGTTTGTACAAGCTATTTGATTTCTCTTTGTGCTAGAGTTAATTTGCGTCTCTGAGTTTGAGGCTGTAAACTAGTGATGTCGCATCATCGGCCAAATAGTTCAATGTCCTCTATGCAAAAAGGGAAGTCATTTATGAATAATGTTGAAGAAAAGGGGACTTATTACTGATCCTTGTGGGACTCCACAACTGTTAAAACATTTTTTAGAAGTGGTTTTTATTTTTATTTCCTCTTGCATCTTGAGTTGTTAATTCTAATACGGTATCTGTTGCTTAAATAGATTTATATTAGTTTTAGAGCAGAGCCTCGTATTCCATTTGTAATTAAGTTTATATAGAAGAATTTTGTGGTCAATGCAATCGAAGGCTTTAGACAAATCATAAAATATTTCTATAGCTTGTTTTTTGTGATTTAATTTCATCCCGAGAGTTTTTCTAAGAATCTTTTGATAGTGGTGCAAGTTGACCTATTTTCCCAAACCCACTTTTATGTTCAGAGAAAAGATTAGTTTTTCAAAAAAAATAAGTAATCCTTAGTTGAATGAGCTTTTCTAAAATTTTTGAGGAAAGCTGGGAGTAGAGAAATTGGTCTTATGTTATCTTGTTGTGTAGATCCCCTTTCTTTTACAGGGGGATAACTTTTGCGATTTTCAGACTGCTGGGAATGATCCTTCGATGACACATTTATTAAAATCATCTTAGCGGCTCTGCCCAGAAATCTGATGCTTTTTTTTATAAGTGCCATTGGAATTTCATCATGCCCACTGGAAAGTTTATTTTTCATGCATTTTACAATAGAAATTATTTCCATTTCATCGGTCCGTTTAGAAATATGGATCCTGTTGGGCTTTTTTGCACCTTATTTAGATGATCAATGAAATTTTTGTTTTGGATGCTCGTGTTTATATCAGAGTGAGGTTTGCTTCCGATTTCAGTAAAATGCTTAATAAACGCATGTGCAACAATGTGAGGTTCATCTGTTGTTCTTCCTTGAACTTCTATCGTGATGTTATCTGACTTTATTGGTGGCTTTCGACCTAGTTGACTATTTATGATTTTCCCATACCTTTTTGGTCTATTTTCACTGTTTCGAATTTTATCCTCATAATGTTTAACTTTTGCTAGGTTTATTATCTTTTTATACGTTTTTTTGTAGTTACGGTAATAGTCTTTTTAAAAATTGGTTGTTGGGAATTGTAAACTTATTTGTATAAGCATTTTAAGTTGTAGCGAGATACTTTTATCCCGCTGTTAGCCAGCGTGGAGCATTCTTTGAATGTTTTACAGTTATTTTTTTCTTAGGAAAGTGTGTTCAAATGGTATTTAAGTTTTTCTATAAATTATTGTACATCTCGTTTACAAATACCCGCATTCTCGAGTTCATCCCAGTTAAAAGCACCATTTTTTCATTGAATAACTCATATGTCTTGGTTTTTAAAAAAAATCTTTTCAATGTTTTAGTTTTGACCGGGCAATGCAGATTGCAGTTTATTTTTATCAGTTGTCCTGTGTGATCTGAGATAAACCCCTATGGATTAAAATTAGAGTTGGTTGTATTTTATGTTTGTAATTATGTTATCTATTTGTGATGAAGATACTATGTTGGCTATTGAATCTGGTTGGTGAGTTTAAAGGTGGATTTTAGTCAAAGCATTTAACAGTAGGTTTAATTGATCTTTTTTTTTGGAGTGTCTTTGAGGAAGTCTATGTTAAAATCTCCTAAGATAATTATATCTTTATTCTATTTATTATTTTTATGAAATACTCTCTAATTTTTTTATGAAATTTTAAAAATTTCCACTGGCGTACGGGTATACTTAGAATTTTTTATTTGCTTTTTCAAAATTTGTATCTAAATTCACTTCAACACCAGTTACTCTGTATGTTTTTCCAGGCTGTTATTTTTGATAAATTGCAATTCCTTTAATCCCTTAACCTATTTTTTTTCATTGCACTTCAGTTTTTGCTATTGACTAATAGCTTATTCTTAAATTTCTTTGTATGACAACAAATTTTCCTTTCAGTGTCTGTAACCAACTCTACTTTAATTCTCGATTGAACATTGATTTTCTCTAGGTGTTAATTATTTTCCAATTTTTGTTTTAGGTTTTACCATTAAAAATCTCTTTTTTTGCTTATGGTTTGAATTTGGGATTTGTTAGGTTCGTTTAATTTATTTGCTATGGATGGGTTTTTTGGTTTTTTGCTGCTTTAAACTGGTTTTGTTCTGTTAGTTTGATTTTGGTGTTAATTTTTCGGTAAACCCAGCTTGGCCTACATTTTCCTGGACTTTCTCTGTCGCTGTGGGCCTGAAGGGATTTGGTTTCGTAGTCAATTTTGATGAAGTGATGAATTGGTTTCGGGGCCTTGTTTTTGGCGACAAAATTTGTGGTTAAAATACTAAGCTTGGGTGTCTTTTAAGGGTTGTTTAACGTGCCAATTCTTTTGATTTTTTACAAGTTTTTTTGTTATCTAGCAGGGCGACATTGTTTTGCAGATAGAAGCTATGTGGTTGAGAATACTTAAGCTTAGGCTTATGTCATTGGAGGGTGTAAGCTGCTCAATTGGTTCTTGATTGAGTTTGTCTGTAGCACTGTTTATGCTCTGCATTATCTATTTGCCAGGGCTTTTTTGCCCATTATATTTAGGTGGAGACCATGCCTCGTATAATGAACAGGGTGCAGTAGCTCCTCGCAGTCCACAAAGGTTGTATTAGACCTGGATGCTACGGCTACTTGATTTCCCTATTGACTCTGGCTATTGTTATATTGAAGTGTGGCTTATCTAGACGTCTGGGAATTGAAACTACTACTACCTCATTCTCCACTATGAGAGAGTCAATGGCCGTTGTAAGTGGAGAGGTTATCTTCGTCTTTATCTCGTCGTCTTGAAGGTAAGAAGTCCCATCCCCCCCAATTCACCAATGTATCTAGCATCACATTCGCAAGGTATAGAATAAATAACACCCTTAGATGACTGAACCTCATCCCTAGGTTTAGTCTTGGTAAAGGAAAGCTAAAGGGAAAGCTACCGTCATCATGGATAAAACTAATTATGTGGACAAATTCAGCCTAATACTAAAAAATGAATCACAGTATCAAGTTATGAAGAAAAATCCTACATCTGCATATGAAACACAAGTATATCACATGCTCAAGAAATATGAAAAAAACATTGACTTTAAGGTAAGATCTCATTAACACCACATTTCTCCAAAAACCCCACATGCTTATGGGTTGCCGAAAATACATAAGGAGGGCTTACCATTAAGGCCAATTGTGAGTTCAATGGGATCACCTTTTAGTCTATTATCTAAATTTCTTTTAAATATCTTGAAACCTCTGACTCATAACATTAAATCAGCTGTCTTAAATTCAAAGGAGCTTGTAGATCAGTTGAGAGAAGTTCCATTTAGTGACAAGTCTAGATTGTTGAGTTTTGATGTTGTAAATTTGTTTCCTAGTGTACCTGTCAAGGAAGTTCTTTCACTTGTAAAAAACAAATTATTAACTGATTGTTCACTACAGTCTAGAACTTCTCTATCTGTAGATACAATAATGGAGCTTTTGCAGTTAATTCTCATGTTTGCTATTTTGAATTTGATAAAGTCGTCTATCATCAACTAGATGGTCTAGCTATGGGCAGTTGTTTGTCACCTTTACTTGCGGATATATACATGGATTCTCTTGAAACAGACGTTCTCGCACAGTCATCGCTTAAACCAGATTTGTGGTTGAGGTATGTTGATGACATAATCTGTATTCATTGTGAAGATCAAGACAAGGTAGATAAGTTATTATCAGATCTTAATTCCTACCATCCTAAGATGAAGTTCACGTTTGAAGAGGAGAAGGATGGCGGTCTACCGTTTTTAGATGTATTCATCAAGAAAGATTTAGATTCGTTTTCTACATCTGTGTACAGGAAACCAACACACACCGATCAATATTTGAATGCCAATTCAAATCATCCTTCACATGTTAAAGAAGGTATGGTTAAATGTTTGGTTTCTCGTGCACAACTGATCTGTTCAACTCCCACAAGCCTAAAAATTGAACTGGAAAAAATATTTGGTGCTATGAAGAATAACGGATACTCAAATGACTGGTTAAAAAAGACTATTTTTCCACAAGATATCATCAAACCTGACATGAGTAAAGATATTGAGGTGGTTAAACCTAGGATTTATAAAACGGTCTGCATTGGATACTATCCGAATCTTTCAGAAAAGATCAAACGCATTTTAGCTCCGTATGGCATAAGAGTTGTTTTTAGTTCGTCTAATACGTTGCGCAGCATTCTCACCAAGACTAAACCTAGGGATGAGGTTCAGTCATCTAAGGGTGTTATTTATTCTATACCTTGCGAATGTGATGCTAGATACATTGGTGAAACCAAGAGACCTTTGATGGTAAGAATAAAAGAACACAAGAACAATGTGAAACAACATAAGATTGATACTTCAAAACTCGCAGAACATGTTTATGAAAATCATCATCATATTAATTGGGAAGACGCTTCAATCCTTGCACATGAGTCTAATGCCACAACACGGAAAATTAAGGAAGCTGGTTTGATTTCATGTGTGGCCAATACAATCAGTGTGCCTAGTGTTAATTATCCAGCCATTTGGAAAAGTTTCTGTCCATCAATTTCATCACTAGATCAATAGCTTTATTTCATACATCAATAACTGTCCAACTTGTCAATTTAATGTTCTGTTTTTTGGTTTTTTATTTTTATTCATAATAAACTTTTTTGTTAATAATTTGGTATTAATGCACAGCCATATTTATAATATTTTGTGAAATGTTTTTTGTCCTGTCTGTTGTGTTTTTTTTTTTTTTTTTTTTTTTTAATTGTTAATTTTGTTTGATAAAGATTTCTGTAAAGAAATCGAAATATCACATTAAAATAATATTTTTGTTAAATAACAGTGAAAAAGTCCAATGATTTATATTTATAGCCTGGGCTTAAGTTATTGTCCTTCACCCTCATCTATCACCACTCATCAATCAATACATCAAGCAATACCGTGTTAACTCTACTTCCAGTTTGAACAGAGCGCCGTATACTTTGTGTTCGTCTGGTCCTGAGTTTGAACATTCAGTTGCGCGTTATGACCTCACGGTTGACGCGCCATTAATACAAATAAACCCAAAACATTCAGTCTTATCAGGCCGAAATATTAAGCCTTGCGCACGCAATAACATCTCTCCAATCATGTGACTAGCTTCTATCATATGATAACGGCGTCAACCTCTTTTAATAACTTCAGCAAGCAATTAGGGGAGTACTCCCGAAACTAGAGGCGAGCTCGGGCAATCGTCGTCGGGGACCTTGCCCCCTTCCCTTGACGACCCCCCGACGGCGATGACGACAATGAAACCACGTACTATGACAAAGACGGCCGCAACGTGTGAAACCCCCTTTCCTCCCCTTACCTGTGGCTGGTTCTGACCAGCATATCCCATAGGCTAGAGTGGTGCATTATGACCTAACGGTTGACGCGTCCTTAATCCAAATAAACCAAAAAAGCTTTTGCACTTTGAGTAAATTTCTCTTCCGAAGTAGTTTGTTTAGCCAAATTTTATTCACATCACACATACCTTTTATTCATTCCACTTAAATATTTATTCTGTTGTCATCCCTTTCATCTGTATAATTTACTTTTCTTTTATAAACCATCGAAGCAATACAATCATCAAACACACCATAAACTCAATTTATTATCTTACAATATAACAGACAACGCAACATGACCTAACCGGTTAAAGCGCCCTAGATTCTCACGTCATCGTTACACAAGTTACTTCGGGTATTTCACTACTTCATAGCCTTCACACAGGAGCTGCCCGAGTCGATTGTGGTTCATTCTGCGTTGAGATGATCTCTGAAGACCTAATCAATTTCTCTATGAAGACTCAAGTTCCAGGACGATAATATCTGTAAGCCCAGTGTAAAGCTTACGTTCGGAATCCACTTTGAATTTGGCCCAAAGCTTGACTCTGCTCATCCTTAAAGTCGAGAATAGAGACAATGTCATTCTCGCAATCAAGAGGTTCCCTATCATTTAGGGGAGAACTCACAAAAACTAAAAAAGAGCTCTGGCAGTCGTGTCAGGAACCCTTCCCATCTCCTTGACAACTTCCCCGACGACGACGGTACAGACCCCCCTTTATCCTCCTACCTATCCCCCTACCCGTGGCTGGTTCTGACCAGACTTTCATCCCCACAATCCCCTCATCCCCTAAGCTAGAGTGGCGCATTATGACCTAACGGTTGACGCGCCTTTAATCCAAATAAACAATAATATTTTCTAATTAAAACTTCGAAAACTATAAAAACTTCAAACACCAAAAAAAAAGCTATTAATTATCTTTCAATATTATCGGCGGCGCAAGAAAACATTACTGGTAGAAGTGCCAGCTAGATTCTTACGTCGTCGTATTTGGGGTTTGCGTGCGTTACTCCTATACCTACTGCCCTCCCCATACCTTCACTGTAAACCAACTCAGTACCTTATCGTGGTGTGAAGGTCTAAGGGGAGTTCGCTCCCTGAACTAAAATATGAGCTGTGGCTTCATGTCGTGCAGACTACACGGGACATGGACGTAACGCTACTCTGTCTGGTGCCTGATTCCAGAAATGCCTGGTAGTGCCTTCTGGTGCTCGTGGTAGTCTGGTAGAAAGGGTTACCGAGGGCAAGCATGATGATGTGTAGTAGACATTACTCGTAAGAGTTGTCGACGGTTACTCTTCAACGTTGCTTGGGGAACCTTGCTAAAAAGAGTACTAAGGGGGGGTGTAAAAGCTCCATTCTCCCTACCAGAGACAGAAACGCCTGGTCGACTGTTCTCTGGGAACGGTGGATGTCACCCCGTAAGGAGTTGGACTCTTAGGGGCAGAGGCCTTGATAGTAGGTGAAGACGGACCTATAATGAGGTGATGCAGTTAAAATCGCATCACTCTCTAGGCGAGTCGGCGGTCGTAGTAAGAACTCTTTTCTTCTACTATGTTCTTATGTTGATGACGCCTTCCTTGGACGTTTCAGGAGCTCGGCGGGGGTACCCGCCCAGTATTCCGAGTCCAAGGATAAATGATGGCAGGCGCTTGAGGTGTCGGACTAGGGTATTCCCTAGATCTAGTATCCGAGCCTAGCCATCAAAACATGATGTCGGTATGGGGCTTGCCTGGGATTCCCGGGCTTGCACCGTCTACCTGGGGATCCTGGGTAGGCGGGTTTCACAGCAATCAACATCATGTTCAAGCGGTCGGAGCGGCTAAAGTGAACCAGTCGTGAAGATGACGCTAGCAACAAGCGTTTGAGGTGTCGGACCAGAACTAATTCTGGACTAGTATCCGAGCTTAGTTGCTGAAGTTTCGATGATGAGGGAAACCTCGGAGAGACAGCGCCTGGACTGGTGAGAAATGGAAACCTCTCATCAGGAAGGGGACGCGGTATCTCTGACGTTTGAGGTTTCGATCCTGTGATCTCTTATGATCACAGGTATTACTATCCGAGTCGAGTGCCATCAGAAGGGAGAGTTCTTGGGAGTTAAAGTCTCTTGGCTCGTCTTCTCCAAACTATATTAGGGGTGGGCCCAAGGGGGTATATAGGCTTTGCTTAGGGGACCCCCTCCACTACTCAAACCTAATTCCAAATACATACATACATACATGCCCTCCCCATACGCTTGTGGCTGGTTGTGACCAGCACAGGCCTGTCCACTCCTTGTCCCCCCGCGTCATCCCTTACGTCCCTCCCTTCGTCTCGATTAGCCAAGTTGCATAATCCTGGCCCAAGAAACCTAGATTTCTACTGCCAAAATGTACGAAGCATTAAAAATAAGTTCGAGGACTGTGCAGTTCATATTGATGAACTACTCAAGCACGATGTCGTTGCGTTAACGGAGACTTGGCTAAACAACAGTGTGGCTGACAGTGAGATTCCACTCTCCGCGAGTTTCAATGTTTTTAGAAGAGATCGAGGCTCACGGGGTGGCGGCACTCTGCTAGCATTCAAACCATCGTTTGCTGTTAGGAGAAGGGAGGATCTCGAGTCGGACGAGTGTGAACTACTTTGGACGGAAGTGCGGCTAGCCAAAGGGAAGAAACTGTTTGTGGGATGTTTCTACAGGCGCCCTGGTAACGATATGGCTTCACTCGAAAAATGCTTAGATTCACTGTTAGCCGTCTACGCCTTGGGTGATTTCGTTCTCCTAGGAGATTTTAACCTGTCAATTAGATGGCTATCAAGTAATCAGGGTACAGCTTCCAATGCTGGGGATACATGGTTTCTTGACAACTTTATTGAGGGGTTGGGTCTACGTCAGTCGAACTGTCAGCCTACCAGAGGTATGGCAACACTGGATTACGTCTTGTCCTCGCTGAACGTAACGGGTGTCTCAACAGGGTTGAATTATTTCTCGTCTGACCACGACTCCGTCTCGGCTACCGTTCAACTGCCTGCTCGCGAGACAAAGCAACGCATACCACCCCCGCGCGCCTTTCCGGTTTGGAGGAATGTAGACTGGGGCAAGGTCAAGATCGCACTGGATTCTTTACCGTGGCATTTGCTGAAAGACGGAACTGTCAACGATGCTGTTGATTTATTCTATGAACTGGTTGCCGACGTCATCAAGGAGCACGTGCCAATGACAAAGCCCAAGTCGCGCAAGTTTGAACAATGGGTTGACGCCGAAACCAAGCGCACATTATATAAACAAGAAGATGGCTTGGTTTCTGTATAAACAATTTCCAAACGTTCACACGAGAGCGACTTTCGAAAACCTAAGGCAAGCGTCAAAACAACTTCTGCACGCGGGCTACACTAAATATATCAACAACATCGAGACAAACGCAATGAAAAATCCTAAAAAATTTTGGTCACTCATAAATTCTAGAAAAAAATCCGAAAGAATCCCCGATCAGCTTGCTCACAATGGCACCACCGCCACTGGCGAACAAAGGCCTGAATTACTTAACAACTACTTTCATTCCAACTTCACACCTCCTACGGCCAACTTAAATTTGCCACCTGTCAACAAAATTGCATCACATTCATTGTCTTCTCTGAACACGTCATCGGCCGAGGTATATCACCTGTTAAGCACACTGTCTCCCACCCGAGCCACTGGACCAGATAATCTAGGCTCCGTATTTTTAAAATCAACAGCCGCTAGCCTCGCCAACCCAGTCGCCTGCATTTTTAACCGCTGTTTTGAAGAAGGTGTATTTCCAACCAAGTGGAAACAGGCGAATGTCATCCCTCTCTTCAAAGCAGGTAGCAAAGACAAGCGAACGACGTGACGTCCTATCGACCCATCTCGCTCTTGCCGACACTCTCAATTGTATGCGAAAGGGTGATTCATCGGCATCTGTCTGCATTTACGATGCCTCTAGTATCAAAACAACAACATGGTTTTCTGCCTGGACTATCGTGCCTGTCAAACCTGACAGTGTTGCAACATCATGCATGCTCCGCAATCTCCGACGGCTCACAACTTGATGTGGTTTACATTGACATTGCCAAAGCATTTGACTCGGTCAGTCACAAACTTCTAATTCATAAGCTCTCCGAACGATTAAATGTTCACGGCAAGTTTCTGTCTTTATTGACAAGCTTTTTGTCAGAGCGTATGCAGCGCGTAGTTGTCTCTGGAGGATCGTCTAGCTGGCTGCCAGTATTGTCGGGGGTGCCGCAAGGCAGCGTCCTTGGGCCTCTCTGTTTCACGCTGTTCATGGACGACCTCTCCGATGCTATAGGCCTCCGAAGTAGCCGCGCGCCGCGCCACCGTCGATCCCTAGCGGCACCCGAGAGGAGTTTAGAAGGTGACACGATTTGAAAATGGCTGGTGTAAACCATAGGATCCTGCTACATTGATGCACATAAATATTACTTTGCGCACTTTATTAGTGGTTTGTTGGAAAAGGGGAGCTGCTATACGAACATTAACACTTAAATAAAGGAAAATAATGTAGATTTGTACGAAAATAATAGAAGCTTTATTATTTGTTTACTTGTTGTACTTTCCCGCCAAGGTTGCTATAGAATGCGGCAAGTGCACGGTACGCTCTTTAACCCAGGACCAAAATCAATATAATATTATTAAAATTATTGAATAAATAATGCATAGATCCTTATCAATAATAACACATACAAAATTACACGATTCTAAATAAAGGAACAAATAAGACGACTGATACAGTGTGAAAAGAAATGTTCGAGCAGGCCAACAATTAGATGCATGAATAATATTTGCAGATGGCTATTCTGATTTTTGAAGGAGATTTGGTTCATTACAATAATAAGTACGGGATGCAGGTCATACAACACTCGAGACTTCATACATGAAGTTTCGGAACAAAAACCGTCACCAGCAATCCTGACGAAAAGTTTTGTTTTGTCAATATGATGAATGCTAGGTAATGAGTTCACTTAAATTAATTGCTCTAGTCTTTGGACATTCCTTTCTCAACGATGACGTTAAATTTGGGTAGGACAAGTTGCCGCCCCCCTCCCCCTATCGAATTTTGAAAAATAGTGTACAATACAATACATTTCTTGTACAGTACATTGTGCAAGTTTGTGCACAAAAGAGTTAACTTATTTCAAGAGATATACTCAAATTAATTCGGGGGGGGGGGGGGGGCTATCTTGAAGGAGTCAACCCATATAGTTAATTTGATACCGTTTCAATAGGGGACATTAATGCATCGTTTGTTTGTAAACACAAACATTCATTAATGCAAACGTATTTTCAAAGATGCACTCAAATTACTTGACGAAACCTTCACAAATCTGTTGTAATACATTTCAATTGTGAACATATTTAGTGCATTGTCAGTGAATGTTTTGCATATAGGCTAATAGTATCTACTATCTTTATAATGCACTAAATTTTGTGATTTTACTAATCAAATTCAAGGGTGAACATTAGTGCATAATTAACCTAAGTTTGGCCTAATGGAATGCTGAAAAAATGTATTTTGTGCACACTTCATATTCAAAAATTACTTCTTATGGCGTAACAGAAGGGTGGAAGGGGGTTATTATGGGGGAGGGTGGTTATGAACTTATGAGCACGGCTATGTTATTGGTGTCACTCAAAAAGGCTAATTTTCTTAACCCATAAAAAACGTAAGTTTAACTTATAACTATTGCTTATGTCAGTAAAATGGGGGGGGGGGGGGATAAGAGTCGCCCCACCCATGTGTAGGTATGTGTAATGTATGTAGGCCTATCTGGACATATATGTCCACTGTCAAGTCTAAATTATGTTAATTTGTTATGCCAATAATGCTTTGCATGCCATGATCTCTAATAATTATTGTCGATGAAGGTTTTAATGTATTGTTCATGAATCATGACTTGCGATTTTAGACCTACGTGTAGGCCTAGATGAAATCCAAGGTAATTCACTAAAATAATGTAGCCTAGTTATAATTTGACTAAAAATTTATAACTCAGGGCATGTCTGTACTTTTATCAAACGCCTAGTAGAATAGTGGTATGGTTATATACTCAAAGGTGGTATCCCTCTAGTATTAATAAAGTAGGCCCTTTATTAAAAATAAAGTTTACTCCAGTCTTCTAAACCCTTCTACTCCATCTGTTAATTCGAAGACCAGTTGATAAATGCTAGGGTTTTGCGTGCTCTCGTATCAGTCACCACATCTAACAACACAACAAATACATCTACTTGCTAGTTGTACCATCTTGTACAAAGCTAGCGATTAATTTGTTGCGTCGCGCGTTTAAATCCGCATCTTTACCAGCCATTTCCCGCAGCACGCGTCACCTTCCCAGTTGACACACTTCTGCCGCTAGGGCTGCGCCACAGTCTACTTCGGAGGCCTATAGCTTCAGTCAACTGCCAAATGCTCCTCTACGCCGACGACTGCAAGCTTTTTGCAATGATCAGAAATCTTGTGGACGTGGAATTGCTTCAGTGCGCATTGGATATTATGTCAGTGTGGTGCAGTGAGTGGGCTCTGAAGCCAAACCCGAGCAAATGCACGATTATGTCAGTGTGTTTGAAAAAAAATCCACTGCTAGCGTCATATGTTGTGTCCGATCGTCAAATAACCCGTGTAGAATGCCAACGAGATCTAGGGGTGATTTTTGACTCAAAATTTCTATTTAAAAAGCACATTGAAAAGGTTGTTTCGCGAGCCATGTCTCTCGTAGGCTTACTCTACCGCTTTACGGAAATACGCAGCGCGGCGGCGCTTAGATCGTACTACACTGGATGCGTATAGGCTACTAGCACCTACGTCACAAATCGAGGGGAATGAGGGGTATTCTCCGCTTAGAGCCCAACTGATGGACAAGCAACCATCGTTTCGCAAGTGGACGCCTGCTGAACGTCGCACAACTTATCACGCTCTAACTTTTACCCTATTCATTATTGGGAAAAAAACTTAAGAGGAATAATATTTAGCAAATATATCATTCCTTCTAATAGCGATTATTTTGAATTTTTAGACAAACGTTAACGTGTTATATCGATGTGCGTATTGAAATAACATTTAAAACTGTTACTTGTTTTTTATGAAATTAAATAAAACAACTTCAATTGACAAAAACCTAGTGATCGGATTTTGACAAGACCTCTTTCAAAATATTCATCGGACTGTTTAGACAAGAAATAAATAAACTTTCTAGATAGAAAGTGCACAGAACGAAAATTTATAGCATAGGGTAATATGCATGGTATGTGTTTTCATCTAAAATACGCGCTTTTGACGTGCGGATGAGCCGTGAAAAACTGCACGCTATGCTGTAAAATTTCGTTCAGTGCATTTTCTATCGAGAAAGTTAACTTATTTCTTTTCTTATTAGTTGGATGCATATTTAGAGAGAATTCTTTTTGAAATCCGATCAGTAGTTTTTTATCAATTGAAGTTGAGAAGACTTAAAGTTGTTGATAAATTTGTCATTTATAATGCGTAACTTGTTATAACAAGCTAACGGTTCTGTTAAAAAGTTCGAGATAATCGCCATTAGAAGGAATCATATGTTTGCTAAATATTATTCCTCTTAAGTTTTGTCCAAATAATGAATAGGATAAAAGTTAGAGCGTGATCTTTGTTGAGCCGTTCACCAGGCGTCGACTTGCGAAATGAGGCTGCTTGTCCATCAGTTCGATTCGCGGCCACTTGCCGGCGAGCTGTGACGTCACGTGAGGCTTCCCTATTACCTGTTGTTGAGTACTGTTCACCTATCTGGGGCATGGCGGCGAAAACAAACCTTAAACGTTTAGACCGTATCTCCTCTTTCTTTGCCGCTATTGTTAAACACAGGGTGGCGGAATTCCGAGAAGTAGATAAAACAACCATCTTGAACTCTCTAAGATTACAACCCTTGGAAAGAAGGAGGTGCTTGCATGACATGCAATATTTGAATAGCATCATGGTTGGCCACATAAGGTCCAACGAACTTGTTTCAATCTTTCACTTACATGTTCCTTCCCGTAATACTCGTCTCAACCACATCTTCCACCTAACACCCCTAGACTCACGCTGTTACAAAGATCACTATCTCACCGTCTTCCTTCTACCTTCAACAACTTATCTTCCAACAAACTTTATCTTGACATATTCTCTCCGTGCAATGTTTTTAAAAAAGACATCAAAGTCGCTATGCTTTCCCTGTAATGTCTTGTTATCGTGTTTTTGTTTCTCATGTATGTGTTTTGTGTGATTATTGTATGTTATTAGTTATCTATTGTTATATGTTTCAATTTAAAATGGTTCGCTGTATTTGAAACTAATTTCTGAATAAATAAAAAAAAAAAAAAAAAAAAAAATATGAGACGTTAAGCTATATCCAATCAATCAAGTAACTGATTAATATTGTGTTTTGTTCATTTACTCTTGTTTCTCTAAAACATGAAAAAAATGTCCGACGTAAATCCGAATGTACAATATATGATGCCTTGCGCACGAAACTAGATCCCTCCCAACCATATGAAGAACTTCTATCATTAATCATAACGGATGACGGAACTTTCTAAATCCTCATTCAATTTCGTAAGAAAATGGTTCATAAAAAAACCTTCATTTTTAATCAAATCAAATCACCTTCATAATTTTCTTTTCTTTTACAAACTAAGAAAACTATTTAAAAAACAAGCTCTCAACAATCTTACACAAAAAACATCACGGGCGGCGCAACATTGCCTATCCGGTTGCAGCTCCCTGCAGTTCTTGGGTTGGGGAATTTCTGAGAAATAGAACTCAAAGAGTCAGAGTGGGAAATGTAATTTCTGAAGAGATTAATGTCACTTCAGGAGAACCTCAAGGCAGTGTGCTAGGACCAAATTTGTTTATTATATTTATAGATGACATACAAGTAGGAATAAAATCCAAAATTCGACTTTTTGCAGATGATGGGGTGTTATATAGGGAAATAAAGGAAGATGAAGATGTTCTTACAATTAAAGAAGATTAACAGTAATTGAAAAATGGGTAGATTAAATAAATTGGGTTTAAATGTGAGTAAATGTAAGGTTATTTCATTTAATAGAGCAAAGAAAAAAGCGGAAATAAACTATAAGCTGTGTGGTAAAACACTAGATGTTGTCATCAATTACAAATACTTAGGAGTGTTCATAGATAACAATTTAGATTGGGGGCATCTGTAATATGTAAGTAAAAAGTCAATACAAGCTCTAAATTTTGTAATGAGGCAGCTGCAAGGAGTTCACACAAAAATTAAGGATAAAGCATATAAATCTCTTATAAGACCAATATTGGAATATGCAAGTGCTATATGGGACCCTTATAAGGATGATCATATCAAAGCCCTAAACAAAGTACAGAGATTAGCAGCAAGGAGAGTAACTGGGAAGGTCAAAAGATGGAGATGGGTAACAGATTCCAAGGGAAGGAGAATAACAACATATGACAGTGTCAATGAAATGATAGAAGCTATAAGATGGGATTCTTTAAAATTACGGAGAGGGAGAAACAGGCTGTGCAACCTGTTTCGTGCTATGAATGGAATACAGGGATGGAATGAGATAAGCAATGAAATTGAAAAAGGATTATACAAAGGGAGGAAAGACCATGACCTGAAATTGAAATGTAAACTAAAAAAGAAGGATGTTGGGAAGTGGTCTTTTTTAAATAGAACAATTGTAGAATGGAATCAATTGCCAGCAGCAGCTGTTGAGGAATCCTCGGTAAAAATGTTTAGAAGGTGTTTGAAGAATATTGATTTGGATCTGATGTAGATTTGATTTGATTGATGTTTGATGTTGCTTTGATGATGGTGTCTTAGATGTAATATAAGATATGAAGAAAAATGAATATGAATGTTATATATATTTTTGTACAATTTTAAAATGTTAATTTTAGGAACTTGCCACCATGTAACCACATATTTGCAAGGATAATAAAATATAATAATTCTTCACGTCATATGGTTTGGCTGTGCGATCATTGTCGCTACATTATCCATGTTTCTCTCGTCATAATATCTCAAAGTTCTTGGAATGGAAACCAATATAACAGAGTTTCGCATTTTCCTTGAGACAAGACCGGTGTTGTTTTCCTGAGAGCTGTGTTTCATATCCGTAAAACATTTTATTATGAATGATATCCGAGGCGCGGTAGAGATTTCCACTGGCTCCGTGATACTCGTTGCAAAGTTCGTTAGTTTGGTGCTTATCATCATTAGTTCCGTCGCTCTGGCAGTCGTCGTCGGGGACACCTCCCTCCCCTTGAACCTCCCCAACGAAGACGACCATGACGCCACGCACGATGACAGAGACGATAACGACCGCGACAAACCCTTCATACCAGCATAAGACTTTCCTCCCTACATCCTCTATAGGATAGAGTTGTGCATTATAACATAACAGTTGACGAGTCCTTAATCCAAATACACTAAAAAATGAACTTATAATATCATAAGCAACTTAATATTACCTAACCGGTTGAAGTGCCCTAGTTTCTCACGTCGTCGTCGTAAATAGGACCCTATTCTTCGCCTTATTTAACCTTTAAGCATCATTCTGTGGCTTCGTTACAGTTGTTGAACCTCTGAAAATACCCGGCGATTGGAATTGTGAAGGGAACGTCCAAGAGCTTCTTCAGAAATGTCATCTCTTAGATTCACCTAACGTCGTCGTCGTACGAGTCTGCGCTACTTCCGCTGTAGCCAACGCAACGGTCGCGTACGCAGAGTTGCGGCTTGTACAGCTCCATGCAAAGATAGTAGATAGGTAAACAACTAAAACATCTTACTCACTGATGTCTTGTAACAAGGTAAAATATTATTAGTTTTAAAGTTAGTAGAGTTCATTATAATATTTAAAACACTTAAGTGGAAATAACTCTTTTTTATTATATAAAATAACAACGTTTCGGAAATGACTGAAACTATTTCCGTCCTCAGGTTTCTTGTGAAAAAAAAAAAAAAAATCATATTATCAAAAGTATATCAAAACAAACAAAGACAATAGCCAAGGTTGATAAATTTAACATTTCACACAGGAAGTTGACAAAAACAAGGTGATACAAACAAAAAGGCTATTTCTTAGTATTGACTAGGAATCCACGTAGGGGGAAAATAGGTACTTTGTTGGCTTATACAAGTGTCTTTTAATGTTATCAAAGCTGCCTCTTTCAATTTCCTTTTATTCCAAAATGGCTCTTTAAGTAAACGCCTAGATTGTAGAAAGTAGAAATTAATGAACCTTGTCCCATGAATGTTCTACTAGTTTCGATGACATGAGATAACAGCCATCTGACTTCTCAATGTTTTTCCTACTCTCATTAACTCGAACATGCATAGGACGTCCGGTTTCTCCTATGTATACGGCATCACAGTTTCCGCAAGGAATCTCGTAAACACAACCCTTGTTCATTTGGACTTCATTCACAGGTTTAGCTTTTTGCAAATGGCTTCTCATTTGTATTAACTGATTTAAAAGATGTTTAAATATTGAATTTTGATCCAATACGCCGAATAGATTCTAAAAGACCTTTATGATAGGGAATATGAGCATATGCTTTAGGCTGAACACGTTCTTTCTTGATTTTTGTTTTACGGTTGATGATGTCCCTAGGATACCTACCCATTATTCACAAGAGATGTTTGGATGATTTTTACTTCCTCGTCGAAGGACTCTTTACTAGAGCATAAATTTTGTGCTCTATGAACAAATGCAATACCAGTCTTGATATTGTCAGGATGGTTTGACTCAAAATTCAGATATCTTCCTGAGAAAGTAGGTTTTCTATAGACCTTCATCGTCAGATCATTGTTGGATTTTCTTAGAAGGATATCCAAAAACGAAAGTTCACCATCTTTCTCTACCTCTATAGTGAATTGTATGGAATCATAAATAGTATTTAAATCCACCAAAAATGTTCTACGGTGTAAATTGCAGCATAACCTCTGTAGAGGTGGGTGGCCGGCTAGCTGCAATGGTGGGGAGTGGGTCTTCAGATTAGGGAGCCTGCCTTGGCGTTGGCGTACACAGACTCGTGGCTTATGTAAACCATTTCCTCCTAGCAAAAGACACATTTTTAGGTGATGGTGGAGGTGCCGGTCCAGGCAATTTTTTGTTATTTTTGGCCGAAACACAAAATGAGTTTGGAAATATTCTTACAATAAAAATGAATTGAGAGTATTTTAAAGTAAAATTCTTCACATGTAAAATTCAATGATAACATTTCGTGTTATATCGGTCATGTCTTCGAGGAATTCAAATGAACCACCCCCCGTCTGGGCCCGGGGTAGAATTGGCCCAGAGCATGGCTCTGCTAATCGTAAAAGGCGACTCAAGAGAAAAAGTCCACCTCGCAAACATCAGCTAGAAAGAGCGGAATATCTTACTCCCCGAAACTAGAGGCGAGCTCTGGCAATCGTCGTCGGGGACCTTGCCCCCTTCCCTTGACGACCCCCCGGCGACGATGACAGTTACACAACGAACGATGACACAGACGATGACGACCGCGACGTGAGAAACCCCCCTTCCTCCTCTTACCCGTGGCTGTTCTGACCAGCATGGGCCCCTCCTCCCCCCCCCCCCCCCTTAGGCTAGAGTGTTGCACGTTATGACCTCACGGTTGACGCACCCTTCAATTGAATAAATCCAATGCGATAACAGCAACGTTCAAGTGAGCTACTCCTGGCGAATATATGTTTGATAATCGCGCGTGCGGGGACAGTTAAATTATTAATTTATTTTGTCATAACTTACAGCTTTTTATTTTCTTTCCTTTATCAACTAAAAAACAACATAACACACAACACACCAAAATTAAATGAATTAACTCACAATATCACATGAGGAGCAATATGACCTTGTGTTGAGGCGCCCTAGTTTCTCACGTCGTCGTGACGTCGATTGATGTGCTACGGTCTAAATTGCAGCATAGCCTCTGTAGAGGTTTGTGGCCGGCTAGCTGCAATGGTGGGGAGTGGCTCTTCAGATTAGGGACCCTGCCTTGACTTTGAAGTATACAGTCTCGTGGCTTATGTAAACCATTTTCTTCAGCAAAAGACACATTTTTAGATGATGGTAGAGGTGCCGGTCCAGGATTTACAAACTTTATTGGTGGAGGTGCCGGTCCAGGCAATTGTTTATTTATTGCCGATACACAAAATGACAATGAAAAAACCCCGACAATAAAAATGAATTGAGAGTATTATAAAGTAAAATTCATCACATGTAAAATTCAATTATAACATTTCGTGTTATAACGGCCGTGTCTTCGAGGAATTCAAATGACCCACAACTCTCGTTTAACAATATGGAACTTCAATTCAAAACAAATGTTTGTCTTCGCTGCATAGTGTTTGACAAAAAGCTAAATTGGTAACACCACGTTGTTGAATTACGCAAAAGATGCATGTTGAAAATCATCCTATTGAAAGTTCTCAGTAATACGTCCTGAGGTGCAGACAGGACTTGTATTTTGATAATCTACGGATCTCTAGTTTGCTTCAAGATGGACTTTGGATGCACATGACACAACTCTCAAACTTCTCGACACTGTCCACCATTGTGGTCTTCGTCTTGCTTTGGTGCATTTCGAACAAGCCCAGTAGTCAGCTTGTATGCCGAGTCAGGTGTGTCCTCCTTGACAGAACGGAGAAACCTCTTGATGGGTACGTTCGTAATGAAAATTAAGTCTTTGCCTAACCATCCATCAAATCGTGATGTTTGTAATGTGAAATATGTCAGACACTTTGATAACAAACCGATGGCAACCCATCCAACAGAGTTAAGATGTAAACTTTTGTTTAATCTTATAGAATTTAATCTGCCAACAGTTTTTAATTTTGTTTTGAGCAATAACCCGCTCTGGTCTACACCAGAGCCGATAATTATATTCGACCTTTGTCCTTTTTATAAAAACTCTACTTGCGACATTGTATTCTAAATTTACTTTAGAAAGATTTGCCATGAACATCGAAGGTTTACTGCTTTTTGGCTCCAAAATTGACAACAATGTTGGAAGTGCCTTTTATTATTGCGTTTTAATTGAACGTTTCAGGCTAAGCGACGCGTGTTTAGTTTTCACTGCAGAGTTAATTGCCATCCGTGAAGCTCTTAAATACATTCTACAATGCCGTTGTGGAGAAAACCTTTTGTGCTCAGATAGCTTGAGTTTCTAACACTAATAAACAAATTAAAAAATAATAACCTATTGATTGCATAGGGTATAAACGAAAATGGCCTGCAAGTCTATGATCCTTGACAGAGGGCTATTTTTATTATAAAGACAATGGAATCAATCAGCCCATCTGTTTAAAGGCTAGATGATCGTCAAGTCATGATTGTCATTACCTCATCTTTTATAAATTTAGAAAGCAATACAATCATCAAACACAACATTAACTCATTTCATTAACTTACAATATCACAGGCGGCGCCATATGACCCAACCGGTTGAAGCGCCCTAGTCTCTCACGCGTGTTGTTTATGGTTCTGCATCTGATGTAGAAGGTCCAAGGTTCGATTCCCGTTATAGACAGAACGGTTTCAATTTATAATTTGGACTGAGGTACATCAGTTCTTGGCTTAGGTATTTCTAAACGGTGACTTCGGAGCCGTCCTAGCAACGAGGCGCATAATAAACTAAGGTTGTTCTGAATCACCCTTGTTGAATCTGGCGCTGTCCGTGGGTGGAATCGTGTCCAGGTTGACTGTACAGTGTTTCCTACACATATGCCGGTCTGTAGTTGGTTATTGTTCGCTCGTCGATGGTGTCGGTGCCTACAGGGTTTGCTTGGTCGGCTTTAAATGTAATGTCCCCCACTGAAAATCACTTCTGTGACTGAGTGGGCAGACCCTAAAATAATTTTTTATTTATTTTTTAAGCATGCGTAACATTAATTCAAACCGATGCGCAGAGACAACGTTAAACCTTGTTCACAATAGAAGTCACAATCATGAATTAAATTATTCTTGAACTTTCTGTAGTGACGATTTTAAATGAATGTCTCTCTGTTCAATATATTGGATTGTCAATATCGGGAACTCATGAAACTTCCCAATTATTCTTACAACTTTAGATGTACGTATACATGAAGGTTTGAAATAGATTTAAAACGTTTTGAGACCTGTCTGGGCCCTGGGGTAGAATTGGCACAGAGCATGGCTCTGAAAATAGTAAAAGGCGAATTAAGAGAAAAAGTCCACCTCGCAAACATCAGTTAGATAGAGGAGAGTATATTACTCCCTGCAACTAGAGGCGAGCTCTGGCGGACCTGGACGACCTCTCCGACGACGCCGCCTATAACATGAACCTCCGCTCCTTCTCTCTCCCCCTACCCGTAGCTTGTTTGATGAACAGCGTGGGATTTTCTTCCCCATATCCTCTAAGCTAATGTGGCCCTTATGACCTAACTGTTGACCCGCCCTGAATCCAATTAAACTATATTTGTTAACGGTACTGAAAATAAATTATTTTGTGGGCCACAAAGTAGCCTACGTTTAGATTATTTTAATTAAATATGGTATCTTCTAATTGCAGCAATATATTGTACGTATTCTTCTACCAGCGCGTTAATTGACTAAACACTCGTGTCCTACTCGTCTTGGGATGTGGTGAACATAATAGGGGAGTACGCAATGGCCCAAAAGACGTCAAATAAGCGAATAGTGGCAAGATCTTGGTACAAACCTTTGACGCTTGAAATTGAAAGAACATGAGTCAAGGATGTAGGAAAGCCGAGTTTACCGAAATTTATCGATATGGAAAGGGCATAAATGACGTCATCAAGATGGCGGACGAGAAATATTACGTCTCTTAAATCATGACCCTGGCTTTGCCTGTAGAAATATTTCGTGTAATCAAAGTAGTAAGTGATATGTTCAGGAAGGTTCATACTTCATAATTATTAGGAAATAAGTTTTTTATCGTACCTCCTCTAATGACTATTATGATGACTTTTTTAAATTTGTTATTAATGTTGTTGTACATTTCCCCTTCTTTAGCCTGTAGATGTTTCCCTTGGCGGCAAATACAAAAATATCTCAAACAAATGTTTGAGAGGCTCCTTTTCTGAAAATAAGTATGTATGACTCAGACCTCTAGTGCAAATACATTTTGCGCAGTATGATATTTTGAAGGACACAGAGTGGGGACTACAGGATGCGTCAACGCGCCTTCTAATTGCAGTGGGATCCCAAATTCAATGAAAAATCGTGATACAAGCAATTTTTTTTGGCAAAGTTGTTCTATGAAACATTAAAAACGGTTTATCTTGTGGTATCCTTTGACGCTTGAAATTGAAAGAACATGAGTCAAGGATGTAGGAAAGCGAGTTTACCGAAATTTATCGATATGGAAAGGGCCTAAATGACATTTACCAAATACAATTCAATATGGCGGCCATTTTCCAAAATGACTACCATAAGTACTGAATTTGCTTTTTTCAACGCACAACTATTAATGAGGAGTCATTTTCTACTAACTTGCTTGCTGGTTGCTGAATGCAAATAACACATTAAAAACCCTTTTTGGCGACAATTCGAACGCTGTTTTGAACGAAAATGTTCAAATTTTGACGATCACACGTTTTTCAAACACATTTTTGATCACAGGAAATATTTCTACAGGCAAAGCCACCAGGGTCATGTTGGAAGGAACGTAATATTTCTCGTCCGCCATCTTGATGACGTCATTTAGACCCTTGCCATATCGGATTATTTCGGTAAACTCGGCTTTCCTACATCCTTGACTCATGTTCTTTCAATTTCAATCGTCAAAAGTTGGTCACCAAGATCTTGCCACTATCCCGCGAAATCATCGACAACTTGCTCGTCTATAATAAACTACACAGTGTGATGCCCACACCGACTAACGCGTCCTCCTGCCTCTCGACTCTCACGTAGACAGAGGTTCAAGTTTTGTCCATACTTCGAATAGGCCACACAGGTCTAGCTCACGGAATAGGTTGTTTCCAAATATGATGCCTTGCGCACGCAATTTTATCTCTCCCATTCATATGAAGAGCTTATTCCATTTGATAACGGCGCTTTACGTCATGCTCTATTTATTTGAAGCACAAATTCAAATTCATTCAAATAGTAATGAAATTAATTTGTTCAATTGTTTTCACTATCATCTCAACCATTTTTTTTCATTCAATATCTAAGAAAACTATAAAAGTATCAAACCCACAAGAAGCTCATTTCATTCTTACAATCACAGGCGACGCAATATGACCTGCCCGGTTGAAGCGCCCTAGTTTCTCACGTCGTTTCAGATTTTCGTCTTTCTTCAGAATCTCATTAAAAGATACGTATTTGAAATATGTGCCTACCTTCCCATCTGCCATCACTCGTACAACGTACGAATCTGTGTCAAATCTTGTCTGGTTTGTAATTAAATGTAACGTGTATTCATAAAACAAGTCTTGTTATTCCTTTTGTGTGAAATAGCCCTGCGTCTACTCCACCTGCTCCACAATTAGCCCTGCGTCCACTTTACCTGCTTCACATTTTATTTATATTATTTTAAGAAAATCATTTAACAATGACAAAACAACAGTTTTTAAATCTTGACCTCTTCGGGCCCGGAGTAGAATTGGCCCAGAGTGTGGCTCTGCTGATCGTACAGGGCCATTCAAGAGAAAAAGTCCACCTCGCAAACATCAGCTAGTAATAAAGGAGTATATTACTCCTGGAAACTAGAGGCGAGCTCTCGCAATCGTCGTTGAAAACACCCCTTTCCCTTGTTGACCTCCCCGACGACGATGACAAAGACACAACGAACGATGACGATGCCAAAGACGATGACGACCGCGAAGTGAGAACCCGCCCTTTCCTCCCCTTACCCGTGGCTGGTTCTGACCAGCGTGGGTCCCTCCTCCCATATCCCCTAGGCTATTATTTCCAATTACCTACACTCTTACAATGAAGTGTCTTACTTTCAAACATTTTTTGATGAAAGTGTTTGTACCTATTTTTGAAAACATTAATATATGTCTTATATTTTTAAAACGCCAAAGATGTTTGAATAGCAAAACACTTGAAAATGTTTTAATAGATTCAAACACTAGATGTGTTTGAATAAATATAAACCCAAAATGTGTTTAAATGGATCCAAACACCAACGTGTTTGGTTAAGGTAGGCTACATAACCTAAAATAAAAACGATTTACAAACTAGTACATATGTACAAAACAAACTTTATTCATGTTATACACCAGTAGTATCCGTGTCACTTGTACTCATACACAATTTTGTTTATCTACTAACGGATATACAACAGCAATTGGCTTGCCTTGCCATGGCAAGCAAGCCTCGGCCAAGGCAATGGTCGTGTTCGATATCGGCAACGGTTAACGACCGATCTACCGACCTACCTAGTTCCCCCAGGAACAAGTAAGAAGGGCCTAGAGAAAGATCGACCTGGGGGCCTATGCCTATCCCTAACAAAGCAACTCGCCTAGCCTAGAGCATAGGGCTAGGCCTACTGTAGGCGTAAGAACCTGGATGTAGGCCCTAGTCCCGGGGACTAAATGACTAGAACTACAAGGCTAGGCCTAGGCTAAGGTAATATTAATGATCTCTAATATCGTGCCGCGAAGAATCTTCTCGATGGTCACTCAAAGTTCTCGCCAGCCTTAGCCCGACTTTTGACAAGCACTTGGGTTTTTAGTTCACGAGTCACATCATGGTGAAATCCAATGCGAGCGTTTGCAACAACATTGAAGTAGAGCTTAGCTTACTTAATTCTGACGATCACACTGTTCATTGGAAGAAAATAACTCACGTTAACGACATTATTATGAAATTAAAACGACGCTAACTTTTAGGCCACTTGGAGATGATGCACGAATGCGGTACCAACTGCAAATATTACTGAACTCCTGCACGGCGTCAAACTTGACAGATGCAAATAATAAATATTGCGTGTGTGAAAATATATAATGTTTTAAATAAAAGTGTTTGAAAAAACCGTTTGAATTTGGAATTTGTTTGAAAACGAGAAATCTTGACTAATTTCAAACACTTTAAAGCTAAACACGTCTCCAAACGAATATGTTTGAATTTTCAGTTGGGTTATTTTAAGATGTTTTTCAAATTAAGACACCAGAAAAGCAAAAGTGTTGGAAATTTTCAAACATTTTTGTTAAATGGTTTTAAAGAAAGACACATTTTTAAAATATGTTTTATTATTCAACATATTTAGAGTTCAGAAATTTCTTAAAATAAAATTCAAACATCCCGTTCTAAGAGTGAAGGGGAGTGAAACTCCACGAATAGTGGCGACATGACCCTCTTAGCACCGTGCTGTCCCCTCGACTAGAGTGGCGCATTATTACCTAATAGTTGAAGTGTCCGTAAATCCAAATTTTCTTTTTTTAAAGTTGAACAAACAAAAACTAAATTGACATTAATATACAAAAACACAAGAAGCAATATATGACCTGACCGGTTGAGGCGCCCTAGTTTCTCACGTCGTCGTGCAAGAATAAGCACAGTGGGTGGAGGGTTCAGCTATCTACGGTAGACCTATGCACTGAGAACACGGAATAAATTATTTAAATAAGAGACTTTTATCAGGGGCCAACCGTCTGGGTCAGAGGTAGAATTTGGCCCAGAGCGTGGCTCTGCTTATCGTACTCGTACAAGGCGATTTAAGAGAAAAAATCAACCTCGCAAACATCAGCTAGTAAGAGGGGAGTATATTACTCCCCGAATCTAGAGGTGAGCTCTGGCCACCTTCCCTTTCCCCTAACGACCTCCCCAGCGACTATGACAACGACACAACGAACGACGACAAAGACTTTATGACGACTGCGACGTGAGAAACCCCCCTTCCTTCCCCTTACCCGTGGCTGGTTATGACATGTGATTTACCTTTAACTGTACATTATGTGTTTACATAATGTACCAAATATGATGCCTTGCGCACACAATTTAATCTCTCATAATCATATGTCGAACTTATTATACACACACAAACACATTTCATTCTTGATTGAAATAAATCAATTGTTTTTTTTGCTTTAACTACCATCAAAGATTATGTCACGGTCAAGGCACCCTTAATCCAAATAAACTCAAATTTTGGAAAACAATTATTAAATAATTTTTCAATTACAAAATTAAACTCATTAAATTACTTTACAATATCACAGGCGGGGCAATATGACCTGACCGGTTGAAGCGCCCTAGTTTCTCACGTCGTCGTCGAGTTTGGTTCTTGCATAGGGCAAGAGTTTTGTAATTGGAATTTCACCCTCATCGTTTCAAATAGCTGCATTACAATAGTAGACGACGACGACGTGAGAAACTAGGGCGCTTCAACCGGTTAGGTCATATTGCGCCGCCTGTGAATGAAAGTAAATTAGAAGAGTTAATGCAGGTATGTTTGATGATAAGATTGTTTTCTAAGTGTATAAATAACAAAATAAATTGAAGATGAAGAAAATAATAGCAAAATAAAAGTTTTGTATGTAAATGAAAATAAAGAAAAGAAAGAAATGTGTATGAAGTTAGTTTAAAGTTTGTTAAATAGATTACTTTGGATGAGAAATTTGGAAAGTTTGTCGCCGTTATCATATGATAGAAGTTCTTCATATGATTGGGAGAGATCAAATTGCATGCGCAAGGCATCATATTTGGTACATTCTACTAGCATATGATGTACGGTTAAAGGTACATCACATGTGTCACATGTGGGAATAACCTTTTCTCTGGTTAAGAGATATCCGTGTGCTAGGCGTGTGTGCCCTATACGAAGTCTAGACAATACCACCTCTTCTCTACGTGAGAGTCGAGACGTAGGTGGACGAATTTTGTTAGTCAATGTGGGCATCACACTACGCAATTTGTTATTTTGCAACACATCCCAAGATTCTTGTCGCAAATCCAACAATCTTTGCTTGAATCCACTCTTGACATCTGGAACGGGAACTAGATTGAAATCAACGTCGCGACGCTGGGAAGCTTCCTTAGCAGCCCTATCAGCGTGTTCATTTCCCTCTATGCCCACGTGTCCAGGTATCCAGCAAAACTCTATTATATAACCCTTAGAGGTTAGTTTTTCTAAATAGAATTGGATGTCTTGTACCAAATGATGACTTGAATACATGAGTTCTATAGTTTGAAGTGAACTTAAACTATCTGAACACAAAAGGTATTCTCCACAACGACAGCGTAGAATGTATTTAAGAGCTTCACGGATGGCGAATAACTCTGCAGTGAAAACTGAACACACGTCGCTTAGCCTGAAACGTTCAGTTAAGGTGGAGCAATAAAAAGCACTTCCAACCTTGTTGTCAATTTTGGAGCCATCTGTGAATACCAAAGTAAACCTTTGATGTTCATGGCAAATCTCTCTAAAGTTAATTTTGAATACACTATCGCAAGTAGAGTTTTTATCAAAACGACAAAGGTCAAATATAATAATCGGCTCTGGTGTAAACCAGGGCGGGTTATTGCTAAATACAAAATTAAAAACTGTAGAGACTTCAAGCTACAGCATCCTTGATCACCATCTTAGCCAAGACGTGAGATTACAAATGATTAAGTTCATTCACCTAAGAAGTGATTAACTGTCGGCAGCTTGCATGCACTTACCAATCTAGTTCGTAATAACTTTACCACGTGTTACCCCCGTCTGGGCCCGGGTTAGAATTGGCCCAGAGCATGGCTCTGCTAATCGTAAAAGGCGATTTAAGAGAAAAAGTCCATCTCGCAAACATCAGCTAGAAAGAGCGGAATATCTTACTCCCCGAAACTAGAGGCGAGCTCTGGCAATCGTCGTCGGGGACCTTGCCCCCTTCCCTTGACGACCCCCCGGCGACGATGACAATGACATAACGAACGATGACAAAGACGATGACGACCGCGACGTGAGAAACCCCCCTTCCTCCCCTTACCCGTGGCTGGTTCTGACCAGCATGGGCCCCTCCTCCCCCCTACCCTTAGGCTAGAGTGGTGCATTATGATTTAACGGTTGACGCGTCCTTATTCAAATAAACTAAAAAATAATAAAAAAAAACCTTTACCACGTGATCAGTAACAGACTTTCTATAAAACTACAACTGCAACCTAAGTCTTGCGCCGTGGTGTTATTAAGCACACGTCGTTGTGTTACGACCTGCAGTAACCACAGGTTGGCTGTGTTACAGGGAGAGCCAACTTTGCAGAAGTAAATGGAAGGGAGACGGTTCGCTTGAACAGGCCTAGAAAGTTTACGATATTATATAATGGTTCCCGGTTGTCAGTGCGAGGAAGACACAACCTTGAGCTGTTCCCAAGCAAAATATTACAAACAAATCTACGTAGAAAACAATATAATCATCAAACACACCATGAAACTAATTTCATCAAATAACAATATCACAGGCGGCGCAATATGACAAACCCTGTTGGAGCGCCCTAGTTCTCACGTCGACGTCAGTTTGAAACATTTCTGTTCTAGATCAAAACCCTCAATCCATCCATTCAAATCCAAACCCACGTTGTTGAGTTACGCAAAAGATACATGTTAAAAATCAACCTATTGAAAGTTCTCAGCAATACATCGTGAGGTGCAGATAGGACTTGCATGTTGAGAATCTACGGATCTCTAGTTTGCTCCAAGATGGACTATAGATTTATGTTTCGTATACTCTTCAGCAAGTAACACAACCCTTAAACTTCTAGACACTGTCCAGCATTGTGGTCTTCGTCTTGCTCTTGGTGCATTTCGAACAAGCCCGGTAGTCAGCTTGTATGCCGAGTCAGGTGTGTCCTCCTTGGCAGAACGGAGAAACCTCTTGATGGGTACGTATGTAATGAAAATTAAAGCTATGCCTAACCATCCAGCAAATCGGGATGTTTTGGATACGAAATATGTCAGACACTTTGATACCAAACCCATTGGAAACCATTCCGACAGGATTCAAATCTAAACTTTTGTTTAATCTTATAGAATTCAAGTTGCTAAAATTCTTTAATTGTGTTTTTAGAAATAAACCGCCCTGGTCTACACCAGAGCCGATTATTATATTCGACCCTTGACGTTTTTGGATGAGCGTAGCGAGCGTAGCGAGCGAAGCGAAGATTCCATTTCACTACACTGGAGAAAAAAAAACCGGAATGTTTTTTTTTTTTTTTTTTCTTTTTAATTTTTTTTTTGTTTTGTTAACACGATTTTCCGGGTAAACCGATACTCCGATTGCGATTTAAATTTTTTTGAAAACCTTCGAAAACTCGAAATTTGAACTGCCCCCGTTTTTGAGCGCAATCGGGGAAAAATTTTTTTTATAAAAAACGCCCAAATTTTTCGATTTTTTTTCAAAAAATTTAAAAAAAATTTTCTTCGACTTATAACATTCATGCTTTTTCCGATTGTAATGATTTTTTTAAAAGAACCCTTTAAATTTTTTGAATTTTAAAATATTCGTGTGAAATTTTAGCGTAAAACGAAAAAAAAATTTCTCATGAAAAAAAAAACGAAATTTTTCGGGGGTTTTTTTTTTTTTTAAAACCCAATTTTTTGACAAAACACCCCACATGGGTTTTTCCCATTGTAAAAGATTTTTTTTTAGAAAAACCCTTAAATTTTTATGAATTAATATACTCGTGTAAAATTTTAAACGCAATCGGAAAAAAATTTTTTTATGAAAATTGCAATTTTACCCATTTTTTTTCTTTTTAAAAAAAAAAACCCTAAAAAAATTTCGATTTTTTTAAAAAAAAATTTAAATTAATTTTTAATTTTTAATTTTTAAATTGTAAATTTAAAAAAAAATTCGATAAGTAAAGATTTTTTCACAGAAAAAACAGAAAATCCCCGTAACACAATGCAGCTCAAAGCACCAATTTCGCTCATCCAAACGGCGGCGGGACTTAAGCGTTTTCCTAGTGATAATGGATAAAAAACCTACTTGCGAAAGTGTATTCGACTTAACTTTATAATGAGATGCTATGAACTCGCGGGGGAAAAATAATTACCCAACGACTTTAGAAAAGCTTTGTTTGGCTAAAACACATGAATTACATTAAATAACTTGCAAAACAATCAGGTGATTTAGAAAAGTCATTTTTCTAAATTTGTTCAAAAAACTGTTATAGTGCTTAAGCCAAACAATGTTACTAAATGATTCGTCTAGACAAATAGACCGCTACCTAGAAATTCATTTGTCTAAGCGCTCCAACAGGAAAATTTTGTCACTGTAGGAGAACATTCTAGAGGAATACAAAAACAGTTTTTTGACGTTTCACTTACCCTCCTTATTACCTCGGCTAGCTCAACGCCCGGCTCGGAGAGTACAAGATGTTGAATAAAACTTGTTGGATGAGCAAAAGCGAAGACTTCAAACTTCACTGACCCACAAAAAAATTTGGCTCGGGTGTTTTTTTTTTTTTTGGTCTGTTTGATCGCTCTCTACCGGGAAAACGGCATACCCGATCTCGATTAAAAATTGGAGGGGACTTAAAAATCTCTGAACTTAGAACTTAGGGCTTATTGGTTTTGGGTACAATCGAAGAAATATTTCTCGTGAATATCGTACTTTTACGATTTTTTTCGATTTTAAGTGCGATATTTTCGTGCCATTTGGGCCGATTCTGACCAAAACGGGTGAGGCTACAAACGTTCATATTTTACATAAATATTAAGGTTATGGTTGATGTAGCCCCTTTTTGAAAGAAAAAGTTAAAAAAAGTTAGCCAGAATCCATAAAAAATAAAGCTTTTAATATAAGTTTTTGACGGTAAAAAATAAAAATTTGGTCAAGTAACAATAGAAACTTGACAACAATCACCTACAATTCATAGGCAGCAAAGCAAAAACACTTGCAAAAATAAAAATATACCAAGCAAACTAAAAACTTAAAAAGTAAATCATCAACGCGACTAAAAAAAAGGTTTGTGAAGTTCCTTGTTAAAAGAAATAAAATGATGTTGTACTTATAAAGGTCTATTAAATTAGGTAAATGTTGTAGAGCTAGGAACTAGGTGTTTAAAAGATAAAGATTTACTTACAAAATAGAGATTATATTGTGATTAAAGAAAACAAACATAAATGACAGTTAAAATACAGAAATATAATAAATGAATATGACAGGTAGGCCTACCAGTTAAATATAATCCCTATATGGCCATATAAAAAAATTTAAAAATAACGATACCTGTTTAGAAGTTTCTGAAGTTGAAGTAATGGGGGGGGTGATGTTGTGGGGGGTGAAGTAGATGATCCGGTAGGGGTTGACGACTTCCTCTCGTTCAGATTAGCTCCCTCGGCACTTATTACTGGACTTTGGTGTCAGTGGAGGGCAAACTGTTCGTGGAAGGTTGTACGGTTCAATGAATATAGTTGCAGATAGTCGACGATCTGAGTTGATTGTGAATTGTTGAATCGAGAAATGGGTACTTGTTCATTAACGGGACCCCCTCCAATAAATGTAAAAATTCAGTAAAAACACAACATTAGACAATCAAAACTACTACATCTACTCCATCTGAGTTTCAGGAGGTCAGGAAAAAAACAATTATTTCAAACAAAGCCTCGAAAACATCCTTTCCGGCCCTACATACTTTGCGCCAGGAGTGACACGGCCTAGGCCAACGTACTCCACCTACAAAACCTTTAACGTCGCTATTTTAAATATAAAGGACTGTAAATAGAAAAGTACTTTTCGTTTAAAATAGCGCGTTAAAGGTTTTTGAAGGTTCATTTGGTGCCCCGGAACGTCAATGTCAGCTGCACGGCGACGACTGCTCTCATGTAGGCCTACGCTTTCCCAATGGACTGTACTCGCCTGAGTAACGTTAAAACGTGTGAGTCAAGTTCACTGTCAGTGTCAGAGTCATATTAAAATTATCGCAAGTTGTAATTACTTATTGTAAACATAAATAAGTAAAAAAAAAACGAGGGATGGGGGGGACCAATTAACAAAAAATTGGGGGGGGTCCCTTTAAAATGAACAAGTACCGAGAAATGAATTGATGTCTTTATATTGTGATGTGATGTTCGATGAAGCCGGAAAACTTTTTAAATTTGCCTGCATATTAATAAATTTCGCACTCTCTTTTTTTATCTTAAACACACGTCACCACCCTTCAATATAGGTTACTTTTAAACTTTAAACATTACTCCCAACAGAACTCCGTCATGCCCTTAGTACACAACACAACCGTCCTCCCAGAACTTGACCGTGTCACGACTACCACTCTCCCAGCAGTGACCAACGTTCGTCCGAAGACCTAACTTCTTCTTCCCAAAACGAGCATAACAGCCAATCAGAGTATTGTTTTAAAATTACGTCATACACAAATTAAACCCAATAAGGATCTTTTAGGGATTTTTTAAGAACGCCCAAATTTGGCCTTGAGCCCCCCTCGCAAGCTGACTTGAAATAGTTTGATATTTATGGGCAACTAACTAAATTAGAAACAACCTAAGACGATGTGAGAACTGAAACTATTAAAGTCTTTTAAAGTCCAATAAAAAGCTGCAGGTTGTTTATAAGCATTACAAAATGTTAAAAAGAGATTGATTGTAATGCGTCTAGACATACCGACACCCCTTGGCTATTGAGAAACACTTGCCCTCGTCTACAATTCTATTTTTAGTTACTAAAATTACTTAAAATTCTCACGTGCATAACCTACAAAAATAGACCTGGTGTTTTGAAGGACACTTAAAAATTCAAAATCGATATGGGTAGGACCATATGTCTCAAGGTTGCTGCTTGTATGCGACACTCGTGGTGCTTTGCGCATGCTATTGAACCTTTAACAATCATTCGAAGAACTTCTATCATAGAACGACGGTAAATTTGCCAAGATTTCTCAATGGAAGTCCGTTGTTTAGCAAAGTTAATATCACATCCAAAATAATTTATGTTCCAATACAATTATATCCATTTTAACACTGTTTTTATTTTTTATCGTGCGTTCGTTAATTTTATTTTATATGCTTGGAAAACAATTTTAAAAATATATATAAACTAACAGGCGGCGCAATATGATAAAACCCGGGTTGAAGCGCACTAGTTTCTCACGACCCCATAAGATGTTTGTGTATTGACCGCTGTGGTGTACTCTAATCGTACATATTTTTTTTTCCCAAACTTGTACCTCGTATTCTAACACGGGGTAGCTGACATCGATGCAACGTCCTATTTTGAATGTAACAAATAATATGACAAAAGTCGACCAATTTATTCAAAGTAATTTTTTACCATGAATAATTATTATTTTCATCTCAAATATTTTATTTTTAATAAAATAATTTTATAATCATAGTCATTTCCAACAAGTCGGGTTGCTTCAAGTGCATTTTGACCGTCACTAATGTTACCAATCGCATTGTTGTCACACTACTATGAAGTTCATGTAGCCTGCGTTGTAGAAACTGTACAGGCTTGATTTGTATTGTACGTGCTTAGTTCTAAATCGCGGCGGAGAAGGGGATGGTTCACACGGTTATTTGGGAAAAAAATATCTGAGCAAATAACAAAACAGTGGTTTAGGTTTATCTTTGTCACCAACTTTGATTAGACAGAACAATAAAAGTTTGGTTACGCTAGACTTTCTCGCGTACCTCCTGGAAACTCCCACGTTCCCCTGGGGGTACGCGTACCACAGTTTGGGAACCACTGCTATAAGCTAGAGTGGCGCATTATATACTAACGGTTGACGCGCCCCCCTATCCCAATAACTAGAACTTACCAGCCTATTTTACGAGATGGCCTCTTATCTCGCCTTGAATGATCGGGAGAGGATGCACTGGGCCAAATCTTACCCCGGGCCCAGATGGATACGGATCGTCTAAATGTCTCGTCTAGCATTTTTTTTTTTGCATTTTGTCACATCGTTAGTGATAAAAAATCAATGGAAGATGTTAAATCCACCGCTATGTGTTTACCTGGAAGTTGATTTTTATTGTTTGATATCAGGGCTTTGGCCAATACGAATAAAACCCAATTTTTAAACAGCGAAATCTTTCTTAATTTCTCTTTCGATATACTTTTTGAAAAACAAATTTTAAATTAACATCAAAAAACTTTTCCTTTATTATTGTTTATTTCCATTTAAGTAAATAATTATTCTTTTGCTACTACTATCAAAATAATAATTTCATTTTCCTATGTAGGAACAATTTAATCAACAAAACACACCAAAACCATTTCGGTTTTCTTAAAATTTAACAGGCGGCGCAATATGACCTAACGCTGAAGCGCCGTATGTTCGCACGTCGTCTCCTCGGGTCAAAAAATAGTCTTGGGCCCTGCCCAAAAACGAACAAAACAAAGACAAGCCTGTACAGTTTCGACAACGCAGGCTTCATGAACTTCAAGGTAGTGTGATAACAATGCGATTGGTTACATTTAGTGACGGTCAAAATGCTTTTATCTCCTGAGTTACAAACAGCTCAAGCGGGGAAACAGCGGGAAATGTTGACTGTTGTTTGTTTTTAGAAGGGCGGGGTACGTGGTTGAAGCCAAACTACTCAGGGGGACAGTGGGTGGAAGGTTTGGGAACCACTGGTCCTGCGAACAGTTTAATAAAGATTTAATTTACAAATCATCAAGATGACTCACGCTTTCTTGTTGCGTTGGGGAACGCTTGGCGTCCCCCGTCTGGGCCGGGGTAGAATCTGACCCAGAAACATGGCTCTGCTAATAGAACAAGGCGAGGAAAAAAGATAAAGTCATCTCGCAAACATCAGCTAGCATTAGAGGAGTATCCGTTTAAACTAGAGGCGGGTTCTGGCAGTCGCCGACGGGAACCCTTCATATCCCCTAAAAGACGTCCCGAAGACGATGACAATGACACAAAAAAACTATGACAAAGGCGATGACGACCGCGACGCGAGAACCCTTGATTTCCTCCCTTTCCCGTAGCTGGTTCTGACCAGCATTGGCCACTCCTCCCATACCCCTAGGCTAGAGTGGTGCATTGTGATCTAACGGAAATGCGTCCTTTACTCAAATAAACAAACCCAAATAAACTAAACTTAAACCCTTTACGCGTATCGCCCGCACCCTGTATGTATGTATGGCATTTGGTTTCCTCGATTTCTCGATGATTAATTCAAATAAATTTCCTCTACCATTACAGCCGACGGCGTCGCCTCTTCTAGAATAGCAATACTTATAAATCAAAATTATATACATAACCGGTCGAATATTTTGACAAAATTTTAATTAATTAAAGAACGTTTAAATTGCAATAATAATAAATTTAAACCCCCCATAATCTGATTTTATTTTTTTTAGTAAATTTCTTCATTTTTTTCGAAAAAATACTTAGTATGAAACAATGAATCATCAAACCTTCATAAATCACGTCATTAACTTACATATCACGACGGCGCAATATACGTAACCGTTGAAACGCCTAGTTTCTAAAGGGCCCTGATAATACTAGGGAAATCGGATGACCGAAGCAAAATTCAATTTCACTTGACGGGAAAAATAGCCGTGAGTTTTTTTTGTCAGTTTGTTGCTCTTTACGGGCAAACGGCTATTGCGATCCATGAAATAGAGTGGTACTTATTCATAAAAAAGACAGCCATGTGTTTTGGTATGTCGAGTAATATTTCTCATTAATATCGTTCTTTACGCCTTTTTTTATTTGAATGTTTATTTTCGTGATATTTAAGCCGATTCTGAACAAACGGTTGGGGCTACAAACGTTCATATTTTACATGGACGTCTTTACATTTACCTCGTCCAGATGTATGACTCGTATCCCGGATGTCGCGTGTTCGACAACCCGCCATGAACATCCTGACTTCAAGTATAACCGGGTTTCTTCCCAGCAAACATTTTTGCGGTGTCCCGCACGTTTCCCGAAGTCTGTCCCGTAATGCCGCTAGTGCGGGACCCGTACGGGCAGCCCGTACGGGCCCCGTACGGAAGTGTCCTATGGGCCACGACCGGGTCCCGTATGGGACATCCCGCACTTCGTCCAGTGTGTCCCGAAGTCGTCCCAAACGTTTCCCGCGCACTCATGCCCGCGACCTACCCTTGATGGTCCCGGACGGGCCCCATAGTCTGCCCGCTAGTTTCCCGCACGGGTCCCGCACGGGTCCCGCACGGTCCCGCACTCGTCCCAGTTTTTTCCCGTGCATTGCTTCTAGCGCCATCTAGTAGACACTAAAAGAAGTCAACAGATAAAACGGGCCCAAAAATTTTAAAATTGAATTATTTATTACGCGATGCCACTTTCTCAATTTATACATTTAATGTGAAGGGGAATAAGTACATAGAATATAGACAAGAATTATCAGACATTTAAATTTTTTTGACTACAGCGAACTCGAACCCGCAATGCCTTCTTCCGGAGTCAGACGCTCTATCCCTCGGGCCACAGAAACCTTACTGTTGCTGGCGCGTTAGATGGCTTATGAAAGGGAGCACGGCTTGCGTGGATTGCGGAAACACAACATTGCAGTGTAACTATTGTGATATTGAAATGTGTTTTGGTGTTTATTAAAACATGATACTATTATATATTTTTTTAAATCCTTGCTACCCTCTTCGATTATTAGGCTTTAAACAAATACTCGATCATTAAATCTTATGCTGGCTGGATATATTGCATTGGACGAGGGTGGGCCCAAAGAACAGATAATTTTTTTCTTATATCTTATAACCAATCGAATGCAAATAATTATCCCCCCTCGACGTCCGCGGTGGCACATACAATTAGGGGCGCTCATCGAGTACGTGGGTTTGAATCCCGAATAAAGCATATTTTTTGTGATCGTCCTTTACCCGTCATATTTCACCACTAATCAACCGAATAGCCTTAGTGCATAAAGGCGTTAAGCAATACAAATCATCATACATATTTTAATACTAGTTACAAAAAAAAAATTATTTCAGTTCAATTATCATTTAACATGTATTTTTCTTTGTTATGTCTATAGCATATTTTGATTCTACAACATTTAGTTTATTTATTAATTAAATTTTTTGTTTAAAACAAAATTAGGTTTACGTGTATTTAGTTGTAACAAAGGGATATCACGCATAATTTGCTATGGGGCTATCGTATGCACTCTTGATTCTCTTCAACATATTTTAAGATTAATTTGTACTTAATTTGTAGAAATTAATAAAAAGAAAGAAAGAAAGAAAGGAAAAAAATCATTAAAAAAAAAAAACGCCAAAAAAATAAAAACAGATTTATTAAAACGATCCAACTCAAAAGAATATGAGGTTTCAAAAATCAGGGAAAAGAAACAGGGAGTAATCAAAAACTTTCGCGAAAACGACCGAACGCGAATCTTCATTCTTGTTTTCAATCTTGATAATAATATAGTACAAAAGATCTTAACTCTAATATATTAGACATATAATTATTAGGAATTGTATAGGCTAAGTCAAAAACTGATCACAGCAATGATACAGGACACCTAACTCAAGTTGCGAGCTTTACCATTTGGGGGCCACCAGACAAAATACCTTCACAACTTAACTAAGACTTAAAAACGATTTACTCGTCTGAAATCAATTGATTATATTTATTTATTTAATTAACGTCTATATAAGCCTAAACCTATATTCAGTTATAAAAAACGATTTGCAAAGAAATAGAACTAAAAGAATAAAACAACGGAAGTATTCAACATAAATCTATACACACGTATTGTTTTAATAATTACCCCCACATTTTGGGTTATCCCTTTAGTTTCCCTCGCGGGACCCGTGCGGGTTGTCCCATAGCTTTCCCCCGAAAGGGTTACCCCTGAAGTTTCCATCGCGGGCCCGTGCGGGTTGTCCCGTGCTTTCCCTAAAGGGGTGTCCCTTAAGTTTTCCCTCGCGGGACCCGTGCGGGTTGTCCCGTAGCTCTCCCAGATGAAATGTCCCCAACATTCCCACTGTCCCGCGCGGGAACCCGTGCGGGTTGTTCCCGTGACTTCCCTAACCCGCAATTTACCCGCACTTCCCTGGTGGGGTTTTCCCGCCGGGGCCCAGAGTCTCATGTTTGCTGGGTTCGGACATCAAAACCTAGGATCTCCCGGGAATGTAAGTAAAATAAATTTTTTTTCATGAATCAAGCAGAAACTAGAAGTCGCTACCTAGCAAAAAGTAAGTGACGACGCACGATTTAATAGCATAATAAAAAGTGGATGCGCGCGCAGCCGCTAACAGTGACGTAGACATTGCGCAACTCGGCACGTCCCCGGCCGACGGCCAAATATTTTACAAGCGCGGTAAATAACTATCTCTGTGGCCGAAGATATATATTCGACAAAAACAAAAAGTACCATCGTGTTCCGTAGTCTTTCTTCTAGAAAGCATGATGAAAAAGTAAAGATTTTATTTTATATATAAAATTTGAAAACAATGTAACCATCAAACACCATAACTTATTGCGTTAAGGTGTCACAGGCGTTAAGCATAATCTTGGAGATGAAAAGGACATAGGTGAGGGGATTGCAGGAGAGACGTGTTGGAGGAGGGCCTCAGAAATTCCGCTCAAATTTTTTTAATTTGTCCCTCCAATAGCGAGCGGTATATTTTTCACGAGGCAGTGGGATCTGTATGTACTGCAGAAAGGTTTGAGAGACGCGAGATGCGGGTCACACATTGCCCAAGGTCGCACTGAGGGTCAAATATCACCATTCACGAGCTTGGGGTAAAATGACGTGTCGTCCGTCAAGTATAAAGAAGTGTTTACATTCTCACATTTTGTATTGAGTGTTACGAACCCATCACATAATGAGAGGAAAACCAAAATAATTCAATTAAAAGTTTAGTTTTTTTGTTCTATGCAATGATCATTATTCTAGGAATGAGGGATTGCAAATAAAGACATACGCAACATTTGAATTTTTGTATAATGTTTTATTATTCTGAATACAGG
>JAMZAV010001810.1:0-119601 GCA_024449915.1 Sweltsa coloradensis
AACATTGACAATATTATTATTATTATTTATTATACATTGACAACAGGACTCTTGTCCCACGAGTGCAATATGGGTCATTCTCAAATAAAATGACCCTTGTGCTGTCCCACCTTAATATTATTTTTTTTTAGATCAATATATTGATTTGCATAAATTTTGGTTGTACATTTTCAGAATACTTATAGTTTTTATTAGCTCCATGAATTTTTGCACTTCTATCTTGTAAGGCCGATCTTTAATTCACTATTACGTAATGCAAAATGTGCTAAAACCTTTGTCCCTCTATCCACAAAACCAGAAGTGTTTCAGTAAGCTGTTTGGATTTTTCACTTAATACTATTTTAATCCCTTGGTGAAAATGAAAGCAGAAATAATAATTAAGTAATCGATGTTTAAGGACATTTTTATATAATAACATTTTCCAAGAAATATCAAGTAAGGAGTGTTCGTCCCCACTGTGGTAATAATATTGATGTTCATGACCGTTACCGTGCAAAAAATAAATAAAAATAAAGTGTAGAAGGCAGTGGATCAATGAAGAAGAACAAGAACAAGAGTCCATGATATGACACCATTGAAGTTTGTTTGATTTTCAATGATATCTGTTAAAATTGAGAAGGGAACAAATAAACGGCGAGTATTTTAATTATTGGTCATGAATGTTACCAAGTTAAGATCATTAATTTTAATTTTATCTTTGATTAAACACTATAATTACATACATACAATCAAATTCCAAATCCTAGAAAACACAACCCTACTTTTATGCACATGACATTTGTACTGATATTTATTTATGAATATAAAAATGTCATGACCGTTACTTGTCAGGTATGTTACTTTCAAAAAGTAACATTACCAAGGGCATCGTGGATACTGCATTAATTTCCTGCAACTGTAGATGTGTTTGAAGGGAGAGGTTGTAATTCATTGCCATAACTCAAAAGTAACAAAACACTTGTTTTATTGATTTTCAGTGATCACATTGTCAAGAATGTTACTTTTGTCAAGACCGTTACCCGTAGTGTCTCTTTACTTTAATTAAACTCAACACAAACTTGTTGGATTAGATGGATTTTATCTTTAGGTTGACTGATTTGTACACTAACAAGAAACATGATCTTAGAAAACAATTATTACTGTAAGAAAAGTAAACTTTTTGTCAAGACTGTAACAGTCTTGACAAAAAAGTCAACACCGTTACCCGAGCTAATTATAAATTAAGTCTTAAAGTTTAAAATAACTGAATCACATTTTTAATCTTATTTATAATATTAATACTTCATTGCTAACAGTGATCTTGATAAAATTTGATTTGCCATTTGTCATTATTAGTAAGTTTATTACCAGGTTTTGAAATTTGAGTAACATTCTGACATTTTGGTATTATAAAAAGTGATTAAAATAAAAATGTATATTTTATGAATGTATTAGTTTTGTGTGATAATGTAACTAAAAACTATTGTGCACATGAATATTGATTTAATAAATAACTTCTTACGTCAATTGTCACTTTTATGTCCCGGTAACAGTCATGACATTTTCGTACACTTGGATTGATGAAAATGCTTGTATGTAAAACATGTTTGTTTTTTTAGATAAACCCTTTTATGGCGGTAAGAAACAAATTTATTGGATAATGTACTGTTAAAGGAGGCAATCCAATTTTATGTTCTAATCATTTCTTGAAAGCATTTTTTTCAATATGGTCATTACGTTTGAGAATGACCCATATAATAGATTGGTTCAACTAAAACTAAACTAAGAACTAGAACTATATTCTAAAATAAGTGTAACATATTATGCGTGAGTGTGTCTATGTATGTATGCGTTTGTGTATGTATGTATGTATGTATGTATGTATGTATGTATGTATGTATGTATTATGTATGTATGTATGTATGTATGTATGTATGTATGTATGTATGTATGTATGTATGTATGTATGTATGTATGTATGTATGTATGTATGTATGTATGTATGTATGTATGTATGTATGTATGTATGTGTGTAGTGTTGTATGTACGTATGTATGTATGTGTGGTTACTGAGTGTGTTGAACGAGTTTTGGATACGATTTATACATGAATATTTATGGATGTCAATGCGACTCCTCGGTATGTAAAATGTACAGTTTTTTCTAGTCGATCTCGAGGGCACGTGATAATTAACATATTCTATGAGATTGGTATCTGTTTGTTACTATCTAATGTTACTTGGTGTTATGAATCAAGTTTGACACCAATTTAATTTTGAAGCACTTTAACGATCTTCTCGAGTATTACCGTCATAAACTGAAAAACACTAGATTTGATATTTTCGCGCTAATTTGCACGAAATTAAGCTATTTTTACAATTTAGAAAATGCGTATTCAATAAAGTTTGAGAAAATTTAAAATCCAAAGCTTATATTTGTACTATAATGCCATAACAAACATAACATTGAAAACAAAATTTGAGCATTTTATAAAACAAATTAATTTAAAAAATTTTTTAAGTACTATTTTGCAGGAACCTTATCTCCCAAAAACTTAAAAATATTGCTTAGTGAAATTTTACTAAAAGATTTTATTAAGAGAAAAAAAATAAGAATTGTTTTTCCTGCAATTTTTTTCGTTTGGCGGTACAAATCGGTAAAATTTGCAGGAAAGACAATTGTAAGATTTTTTTTTTTCTTTTAGTCAGCCTCTAGAAATCCAGTTGAAAATGTCACAAAAACACAACTACCTACGTTCAATGGTGTGCTTGGGCGAATTGAAGATTGAAGTTATTTTGAAGAGGCGATATTTGACGTGTGCCGGATCAGAAAAATGTGAAAAAAATAGTTTTGATTTTCTACCAGTTCTAGGTTTCAAAGCCATTCACTATATTTTGACTTGGTAGCATGTTTCGGTAAATAGAAAAACGCGGTCGAATAGCCAGTTGGTCTTAGTTATAATTGGATACAAGTGAATGTAATTTCTCAATTTCATTTATCGGGAAACACTACTTTATGATTTCCATTAAAGTGAATGTAAGTTTTATTTTCTTAAATATATTTATTTTTAGAAGTTCTCCCATAGCAGTACGGCAAAAATATTACATTTCCCGAAAATATAACAATACCAAATGCAAATATGATACAGAAGTACATCGTACCAAAATTTCAGATTGTTAAGTTCATTGTAGTGTAGTGTCCCTTTTTAAACAATTGTGCTCAACAAAACATGAGCGTTTAAATTCCTGAAAAATTATAATGTTCATTTTTGTTCTATTTGCGGTAAAATGGTAGGTTCTAGAACAAATTTCACGATTTTCGAAATCGACTTTTCTAGAAGAACGCATAACCTGAAGAGAAGATTTCACTGACCCCCAAAAAATTTAGCTCGGATGTTTTTTTTGTCTGTTTGTTTGCTCTCTACCGGGCAAACAGCATATCCGATATTGATGAAAATTGGAGGGGACCTTCGAAATCTCTGAACTAAGAGGTGTATTGTTTTTTGGTACAATCGAAGAAATTTTTCTCGTGAATATCTTACTTTTACGATTTTTTCGATTTTTTGTGCGATATTTTCGTGTCATTTGGGCCAATTCTGACCAAACGGGTAGGGCTACAAGGTTCATATTATACACGGATGGACATTTAGGTTATGGTGATGTAGTACCTTTTGAAAGAAAAAGTTAGCCAGAATCCATAGAAATAAAGCTTTAAATATAAGTTTTTTTATTTTTTTTACGGTAAATAATAACAATTGACAAGTAACAATAGAAACTTGACAACAATCACCTACAATGTGTAGGCAGCAAAACAAAGCACTTGCAAAAGTAAATATATCCCACGCAAACTACAAACTTTAAAAAAAGCTCATTTATCAACGCGACTAAAAAAAGCGTTTGCGAAGCTTCCTGGTCTTTACATAAACCATCAGGGTTAGGCCAGAGTCGATAAAGTATCGACTCTAGCTAGGCGGAGGCCTATAAAAATAAAACAAAAACTGGTTCTAGACACAGTCACACAGATAGCTCATTATCTGTTACAAAGATGCGATGCATTTCCTTAGCATTGTTTGTTATTCGTAGTTTTTTTTTTATCGCTATTATGTTGAAAGTTTATCTCTGACGCGCTTTTTGCAACTTTTGTTACAAAGAGTTAAGTGAGACATCCGGTTGTCACTTATGTGTGACTAGGCAATTAACACGATAATCCGAGTCCGTGCTTCTCGGCTAAACTTGGCGGCGAAAATAAAAATTAGCCACTCACCAGGCCCCCCAGTGGCGTAACTACGGGGGGGGGGGAGAGACTGCCCCCAAATTTGGTCAGAGAGGGACGAGGGGTGGCACAATTTTCATTTGACACATGAAGCATTTGTTGAGATATTATATAAATATTAATATGTTTTTCTTATTTGGCTATTTTTTCACACATCTTTTATAAGATTTATGTTTTAAAAAAAAAATCGTCAAAATACTCCTATCCATCTCTTGGAATCGAAAAGTTTTCCGGGGCTGTGCGACTCGGACCTGAAAACACTGGGGGACGCCCCCCCCCCAGTCCCTAACCCAGAAAAGAGCGTATACCCGTAAATTATTTTGGATTAAACACCACAGACTGTACCCACAAACCCCTTTCACTAATTGTGCTGATCATTGATCTTTGGAGGTTTCAAAAAATGTTCAACCCGGGGGGGGGGGGGGGCGAAAAACAAAGGATAGGTACGCCACCGCGCACTACGCGAACACTGTTGACCAGTCGCGTTGAAGGATGAGCTTTTTGTTGACTGTCTGATCTGCGCGCGGGGACTCTGACTCGGAAGGTCCCCGGTTCAAATCCCGTCGAGACCGGCAAACCTTACGTATACACTAATTGAATCCCCCTTTGATAATGTGGTCGTCACAATGTGGTGTTACAAATATATTTAAATATTCAAACTTACTTCTGAATTTCGAACACTCAGATTTCCCGAATGTCATCGATTTTTGCACCCTGATGTGGCTATTCTGACAGTGTTGATTTGATTGATTGGATATTGCTTAACGTCTCATATTAATGCACTTTGGCTATTCGAGACGATGAGGTGTGATAGATGAGGATGAAGTATGAACAGAAGGGAGGAGGGGAAACCCGGTACCGGCACGTAGCCTACTCCAGTTAAATTAGTCATCTTTGATGTAATTTTTCTCGGGAATGGTTATTGCTATTGATATAATATTTTGGAGGTTAATGATACAACATTAGATTTTTTTAAAATATGATCAAACATTAACTAATAATGTATAATAATAACATAAATATATCCACATTTTCACATGCTTCACAATTAATATTAATTATTCAAAAAGGGATATTTAAATTATGTTCCAATAGAGTTTTGCTGTACCTGTGTAAACATATCCTGGAAATTTTATCACTTCCTACTAAGCTCATTTTTAGAAAAGGTACATTGAGTTGAGAAAACATAAGTTCTGAGATAATCGTAGTTAAAGTTTTAAGTTGTAAATATAGCCAATATGGGAGGCCTAGTGATGGGAATTTTCATTAAAATGTTATTTATTAAATTTTTCGCGAAAAATCTCAAAACCATTCATTAAATTAAATATCAACAAAAATTAAAATATTCTTTATTATTATTCTTCAATGATCATGTGTACAATCATTAGGAATATGGTAGGTAACTACAACTCTTGAAAACCTTGAATAGTCTTTTAAAAAAATCTAAAAGGTCAGGGAAATGAGTTATATGCTGGCTCATGGGTGCCGGGAGGGGGGGGGAGGGGGAGCGCTTGCTCCCCTGGATTTCTGGAAGAATTAAATTTTGGTACTTGTTCATTACGGGGGCCCCCCAATTTTTTGTTGATTGGTCCCCCCCCATTGTCGTTTTTTTTACTTATTTCTGTTTACAATAAATAATTACAACTTGCGAGGAGTTGAATATTACTCTTGACAGTGAACTTGACTCACACGTTCAACGTTACTCAGGCGAGTACAGTCCATTGGAACACGTAGGCCTACATGAGAGCAGTCGTCGCCGTGCAGCTGACATTGACGTTCACGGACACCAAATTAACCTTCAAAACCTTTAACGTCGCTATTTTGAACGAAAGTACTTTTCCATTGACAGTCCTTTTTATTAAAAATAGCGACGTTAAAGGTTTTTTTTTTTAAGTATGTTGGCGTAGGCCGTGTCACTCCTGGCGCAAAGTATGTAGCCGGAAAGGATGTACCTCCGGAAACTCAGAAAGAATAGAGGTACCTAACCTCCTGAAACTCAGATGGAGTAGATGTACCTAGTAGTTATGATTGTCTAATGATATGTTTTTACTGAATTTTTACAGTTTGTGGAGGGGGTCCCGTTAATAAACAAGTACCTAAATTTTATTAATACGCGGTTTTTCCAAAATGATCGTTTTACGAAACCGAAATCTAATTTTATTTTGTAATATTTATGTTTGATTGTTGGGAGTTAATGGACTTGTCCCGCTGGCACAATATCTTCATCGGCTTAGGACCTTTTCAAGGGCTGTTTGGCTTTTAAAAAATTTTTGCCGTTATTTAGGACAAGTCTCCCTTTTAAAACGCTTTTTTAGGCCACCAAACTTTAAGCCGCCTCAAAAAATTCGCGCCTCCGGCGGATAGGGCCTTGCCCCAGACCCCGGCTATTCCACGTAGACTCATATAAAATTTTCCGCCCGGTTTGGCTTCAAACAAAGGTAAGAACGAAATCTTGCCAGAAGCCCCCCCCCCCCCCTCCTTGAGAAAATCCTGGCGGCGCCCATGGCTGGAATGTCCTTATTTTCTCTCCAAAATCCATTAAACTCAACAAATCAAATCTGTAAAATAAAAAAAAATTCCGGGAGCAAGCTCCCGGACCCCCATGCCGTCATTGCTACAAATCGTAACGTATGAGAAGCAAAAATAGTAATTATTTTCTCAAGCAGCCAAATTTATAATGTAGAAAAGTTCTCTATGTGGAAAACCTGGAAAAGTATAAGGAAATGTTATAACCTAAAATAAAGCGACCCTGACTGACAATGTTGGCTTTATTACGCATTTTAAAATGATTGGATAGTGATCTGCTCCTGCCATATAATATAAAAAGCAATATAGGGACCTCCATAGACCAAAAACGGTCATCCTTTGACGCGAATAGTTTTTTTCTTGAAACTAACAAGTATTTTATGCAGTTATTGATTCCAACATAATTTAATTTAGTTTAAAGGGCCCTTTGGGCCTTTCTCTATATAACCTCGCTCAATATTATAAGCCCACCATATAATTAACTATAGGGCCCCTTCGCGAACGCTTTTTCCAGTCGCGTTGATGGATGAGCTTTTTTGGGAAAATTTTTGTCCAATGATTACGTTTTGGAGAGCGTTAGCGAAGCGAAGCGAAAATCCCAATTTTTACTACCACTGGAAAAAAAAATCCGGAATTTTTTTTTTTCTTTTCTTTTTTTTTTGTATTTTTTGGGTGTCTGTTAACACGATTCCGGCTAAAACCGATACTCGATTGTGATGAAATTTTTTTGGAGGCCTTCGAAATCTCTGAACTTAGAACTGCCACGTTTTTTTAGCGCAATCGGGAAATTTTTTCTCATAAAAAACGCAATTTTACGATTTTTTTCGAATTTTAAAACATTTCTTCGACTTATAACTCCTACATGCTTTATCCGATTGTAATGATTTTTTCACAGAACCTTTATTTTATGAATTAAGATATTTGTGTAAAATTTGAGCGCAATCGAAAAACTATTTCTTATGAAAATTTCATTTTTACGATTTTTTTCTTTTTTTAAAAATTACGATTAATTAAAAAAAATAAAGTTAATTTATTATTTAATTTCATTTATTTAAAAAAAATCTTCGACTAATTAATGATTTTTCACAGAACAACAGAAAATTCGCATAACACATGGCAGCTCAATGCACCAATTACGCTCATCCAACAACTCGGCGGGACTTAAGCGATTTCCTAGTTATGTGGAATCTCCTTACTTTTTCTATAGTTACTTGATATTACTGGTTCATTATACACCTGTAAAAGGCTTACATTAAAACCTTTATTTCTATGAATTTTGACCAACTTTTTCAACTTTTTCTTTCAAGAGGCACTACATCACCATAATCTTTATGTAAAATATGAACGTTGTAGCCCCACCCGTTTGGTCAGAATCGGGCCCAAATATCACGCAAATATCGTATTAAATACCGGAGGAAAAATCGTGAAAGTACGATTTCTATAAGAAATATTTTTTAAAATGTCTCTAAAATCATAACATATATAATTTCAGTGATTTTATACGTTCTTATAAAGTTTCATCAATATCGGAGTAGCTGTTTGCCAAATATCACGAAAATGTCGCACTAAAAATCGAAAAAAATCGTAAAAGTACGATATTTATGAGAAATATTCCTTCGATTGTACCCAAAAACAATACAGCTCTAAGTTTAGAGAAGATTTCGAAGGTCCCCTCCAATTTTCATCAAGATCGCATATGCCGTTGCCCGGTAGAGAGCGAACAAACAGACAAAAAAACTAACAAAAACAAAACACCCGAGCTATTTTTCTTGGGGTAACGTAAGTAAAAACAAAAAAAACAAAAAAACACAAAGTCAAATTGAAGTCTTCGCTTTGCTCATCCAATTAATACTCTTTATATTATATTAATTTATTAATTTATGATATTATTATTACCTATTTATAATAATATTAATATTTTATTTTAACTAATTGATTAATACTCTGTTACTCACTCTTCTTTTACCTAATCATAAGGATATTTCTATATTGTATATATACATATATGTGACGATGCCTATATTTGTATCTTGTACGAATCGACTGGCAAATAAAACTTTACTTTACTTTACTTTACTTATGACATAATTTTATCTTATCGTTAAATGTATATATAACTTATCACATTTTATTTATTTTCTTATTATAAATTATTATCAAATTATCAATCAATGTATTATTGATTCAGAGCAATTGTCGTAAAAATTTGCCCCGACTGGGGCTCGAACCCAGAACCTCCGGCTTAACGTGCCATAGCTCTACCAATTGAGCTACCGAACCACAGAACAAATATTAACTCCATTGATATTTGTAGTGACTGTTGACTTCCATGAACCCCAGTCGGGGCAAACTTTTACGACAACTGCTATGAATCATTAACTATGTCCTTAAAGCGGGCTTATGCTTAAAAATCTTATATTAATAAATGTATTGTTATTTTTGTAATTATTATAAGGCCTAACAGTGGCGTAGTATTTTAATAATACGGTTCTAGTAAGAGAGTAAGTGTGATATCTTCGGTTTCCACGAGACCTGCGATTGCGACCAAAATAACCTTGTGTGTAGGCTCGTTGGTCTTGTGGTTAGCGTATCTGCTTCCAATGCAGAAGATCCAGGGTTCGATTCCCGCCAATGTCAGAAGATAGTTTTCTTCTTATTTGGACTTAAGTCCATCAGTTCTTGTCTTAGGAGTTTGTAAACGGTGATTTTGGAGCCGTCCTAGCAACGAAGCACAAAATAAATTCAAAGTTGTTCTCAATCGGCCTTGTTGATTCTGGCGTTGATCCGCTGGTGTTCGCACTGTCCTTACCACTGATTGCTATATTTCCTATTTAAAATATCGAACTTTGGTGGTTATCGCTCACTCGTCGATTGCGTCGGGGCCTACAGGGTTGGCTTGGTCGCTTTCATTTACTGTCCTTCACTGAAAATCAGTTATATAACTGAGTGGGTAGACTCTAAATACAATTTATTTATTTATTGGATGAGCGAAGCGAAGACTTCAATTTCACCGACCCCCCAAAAAATTTAGCTCGGTTGTTATTTTGTTTTTTTTTGTTTGTTTTTTTTGTTTGTTTGTTTTTCCGTCTGTTTGTTCGCTCTCTACCGGGCAAACGGCATATGCGATCTTGATGAAAATTTGACACGACCTAGTTTTCTCTGAACTTAGACTTGCCACGTTTTTGGGTACAATCGAAGAAATATTTCTCATGAATATCGTACTTTTACGATTTTTTTCGATTTTTTGTGCGATATTTTCGTGCCATTTGGGCCAATTCTGACCAAACGGGTGGGGCTACAACGTTCATATTTCACATGGACATTAAGGTAATGGTGATGTATTGCTTTCTGAAAGTAAAAGTTGAAAAAGTTAGCCAGAATCGAGAGAAATAAAGCTTTTAATATACGTTTTTTGACGTTTTTCGTGCCATTTGGGCCAATTCTGACCAAACGGGTGGGGCTACAACGTTCATATTATACATGGACATTAAGGTTATGGTGATGTAGTACCTTTTGAAAGAAAATGTTGAAAAAGCTAGCCAGAATCCATAGAAATATAGCTTTTAATGTAAGATTTTTACGTTAAATAATAACAAATTAACCAGAAACAATAGAAACTTGACAACAATCACCTACAATGCGTCGGCAGAAAAACAAAGCACTTGCAAAAGTAAAGATATCCCACGCAAACTAAAAACTTTAAAAAAGCTCATCCATCAACGCGGCGGGACTTAAGCGTTTTCCTAGTTATTATTTAAGCTAGTATTTTTCTGGGGTCAAGCCGCCCCCCCTCCCTTTATTTGCAAGTTCCAACCCTTAAAGGCCCCATTTAAGAAATTCTAAATTCGGGGTGGGTGGGTCCAGGTTTTAAGGCCTTGCTCCTGTCCGATGAAGGGTTCAGCGCGTCACTGGTCGCTTCAAATACAATAATCTTCAGTTATATTAGTCATAATATAAAAAGCACGAACTCGTTAAGCTACGAAAAATACAAATAAAGTAATTTAAACCACCTTTTGACCTAATAGACCGAGAGCTCGCAACATAAAGTCTCCCCTCATAGGGTACATATGGTTTGACCATTGGAATAGAAGCGGAAATTCAAGTCAATTTCAAAAATGCGCGTCTTACAAGTCAACGTTGGGGCGTTTACCGTCAGACGCCCCCAAAGTGGGCCCCAAAAAAGGTCAAATCTGTCCTATTAAGTATACATGATTGAAACATAAACAAAATTATAGAAGAAGTTAGCCCAAAAATGAATTCACTCGTCAGACGGGCTGCGTTGGGCCGTTGACCCGTCACATGCCCCCAAAGTGGCCCCCCCACAAAAGGTCAAATCTGCCCCTATTAAGTATACATGATTGAAACATAAGAAAATTATAGAAAAAGTTAGCCCAAAAATGAATATCACTCGTCAGACGGGCTGCGATGGGCCGTTGACCCGTCAGACGCCCCCAAAGTGGGCCCCAAAAAAGGTCAACTCTGCCCTCATAAGGTATATATGATTCAAACATACGTCATTTTATAGAAAAAGTTACCAGGAAAACGAATATCACTCGTCAGACGAGCTGCGTTGGGGCTTTGACCCGTTAGGTATAACCTCCAAAGTGTGCCCCCAAAGATGTCGAATCTGCCCTTAAGACTGTTTGCCAAGCTCGGGCTATCTTTTTTTACAATGATAAATGCCCTTTTAACAACACGCTTGATCGTTATATCCAGCTTATTTCACATACAGAACGTACCTTTTTTAACCTTAAATTTTCATCCAAAAATCTGCATTTTTGGGAGGCTGTTCAGAAAGGATGAGCGTGTGTCGCTATCTAAGCACATTTTGAGATTTCAAATAATTGTCTCCTACACAAAATTGGTAAATTACTACAAATTAACAGTTTGGTGTCTTATTTACGGTCAGTTAATAAGAAAAGTGAGCAATATTTGGAAAATGTGCCTAGATACCCCTTATAACACATTCTTTCTTAACACTTTAGTGCAAAGTAAAACCCGATAGGACCAACGATAGAGCTTCCAAGTGATCCAGACTTGACCTCTGCGCTCTGCGTCAAAGCCTGGTTTTCTCGAGCTTAGCCACCTTGGATTTATTGTATAGGCAACTACATAGACAGAAATTTAAAAAAAAATCCATCAGAGAGAGAGAGAGAGAGAGAGAGAGAGAGAGATGAGAGAGAGAGGAGAGAGAGAGAGAGATGTTAAATAAAGACCAAGATGGTTCCTGGATGATCTGTACCCTTTGTCACTTGATGAGATTATGCAATGCGATTTAGAAGTAAGATTAGAGGATTTCGATGAGGATGATGACATAGATGTTTCGGAAGCAGCGTAACATGATGTAAATATTATTAAATGTGATAACAGTTTTTTATTTATTCTAATCCTCAATTGTCTTTTAACTTATGAAAAGTATTTGCATGTTTCAACGCATGTAAAAGATTATTACGTATGTTATGATATGATGATGATTACTAATAAATGTTAAAGCGTACAAGCGTACAGTGATTACGAATGTGATAGAAAGTTTTGATATTTGAAGTTAATTATACCAAACCAATTTATATATTCTAATCTTCAATTGTTTGTAACTTATATAAACTACTTGTATGACAAATTCTTACTTGTGATTTTGTGATGATTACTTCTGAAGATTACTGTGATAAAAAGTTGAAACATACGGTGATAACGAATATATGGAAGTTTTGATGTTTGGAGACATACCAATTGATATATTCTAACCCTCAATTGTTTGTAACTTATGATTACTATGATATGATTACTTATGTGATAAAATTAATGGATTGTCAATGATTTTCTTGTATCGTTATACAATATGCAATAGTTTAAGCGATATACTTAATAGGCAGAATCCGTATAGTATCATGTAACAAGTAGTAAATTAAACACAACTCTTCATTTGTAAAAAAAAAATTAAATTAAAACACTCTTTACAGTTTAAACCCCAAACCCTAAACCCAATACATACACAATAATTAATTATATAATTACCATTAAAAAAAGTATAACATGTCTTCCTGATTTATTCATCGATCTAGATTCTAGATATTCCAAAAAAAATTTTAAAAATGGTAATTTCAGGGCTCAATGACCCAAAATAAGCGAAACCATCATGACTACATAATATTATCGCACAAATCCGATTGAATCCAACATAATTTCGTAAGTATTCGAGACAAAACCCTTTTTTTAAAACTTTTTTTTTTTGGGGGGGGGGGGGGCAAGTGGCGGGTAAGGGCCCCACACAGCCAGGCTGACGAGGGATATTCTTTTCCGTGGTAAATTTTTCTATAAAATGCCGTATTATTTAATCATGTTTTCTTATTGAGGGCAGATTTGACTTTTTTTGGGGGGCCACTTTGGGGGCATCTGACGGGTCAACGGCCCAACGTAGCCCGTCTGACGAGTGATATTTATTTTTGGGCTAACTTCTTCTATAATTTTTCTTATGTTTCAATCATGTATACTTAATAGGGGCAGATTTGACCTTTTTTGGGGGGGCCACTTTGGGGGCATCTGACGGGTCCCAAAGGCCCAACGCAGCCCGTCTGACGAAAGATATTCGATTTTCTAGTAATTTTCTTTATAAAATGACGTATGTTTGAATCATGTATACCTTATGAGGGCAGAGTTGACCTTTTTTGGGGCCCACTTTGGGGGCGTCTGACGGGTCAACGGTCCATCGCAGCCCGTCTGACGAGTGATATTCATTTTTGGGCTAACTTCTTCTATAATTTTGCTTATGTTTCAATCATGTATACTTAATAGGGGCAGATTTGACCTTTTTTGGGGCCCACTTTGGGGGCGTCTGACGGGTAAACGCCCCAACGTTGACTTGTAAGACGCGCATTTTTGAAAATGACATGAATTTCGGCTTCTATTCCAATGGTTAAACCATATGTACCCTATGAGGGGAGACTTTATGTTGCGAGCTCTTGGACTAAACGTCAAAAGCCCTGTAACGGTAACGCATGTGGTAAATGTTTGACTTTTTTCTAGCTTAACCTCAAAATGTAATGGATTTTTGTGAAAATAATACATGTATAATGTGTAGCTCATTTAATTATCTTTCTAATGATACATTTAAACTTACTAGGAAAACGTTCAAAGTCCCGCCGCGTTGATGGATGAGCTTTTTTAAAGTTTTTAGTTTGCGTAGGATATCTTTACTTTTGCAAGTGCTTTGTTTTGCTGCCTACGCATTGAAGGTGATTGTTGTCAAGTTTCTATTGTTTCTTGTCAATTGGTATTATTTACCATACAAAACTTATATTAAAAGCTTTATTTCTATGGATTCTGGCTAACTTTTTCAACTTTTTCTTTCAAAAGATACTACATCACCATATAACCTTAATATCCATTTATAATTTGAACGTTTTAGCCTCACCCGTTTGGTCAGAATTGGCCCAAATGGCACGAACATATCGCACAAAAAATCACAATACTTATATTAAAAGCTTTATTTCTATAGATTCTGGCTAACTTTTTCAACTTTTTCTTTCACAAGGTACTACATCACCATAACCTTAATGTTTATATATAATATGAACGTTGTAGCCCCACCCGTTTGGTCAAAATTGGCCCAAATGGCACGAAAATATCGCATTAAGGTCCTGTCAAATTTTCATTAAGATCGCATATGCCGTTTGCCCGGTAGAGAGCGAACAAACAGACAAAAATACAAAAAAAAAAAAAAAAAGCTTAATTTTTTTGGGGGTCAGTGAAATTGAAGTCTTCGTTTCGCTCTTCCAAAAATCTGTAAAATACTCTACAGATATGAGTTCCAGTTTTAATTGACGGCGGCCATTTTGTTTTTGCCAAGGGAAGTTCTTATCAAAAAATCTAAATCGGGACCTTTAAAATTGTTTATCTATGGTTCGTTATGAATTGATTGCACTACATTCATATATTTTTCACTAAATGTGCCTGACAAACTGGTTTGATACAAAACAGATACTAAACATTTACTCAATAATAAGATTTCCTTGAAAATGATAAATATGTCATTCTAAGGTTGCCTTTAAAGTGGGTTAAATGCTTTTATAGATATATGAGTTACAACGATAAATGACGGCAGCCATCTTTTTTTTGTCAAGGGAAGGTCTTAGCCTTAAAGCGTAATTTTCACCGCTAAAACTAAATAAGTATAATGTTCACAACGAATCGATTGATATTGCAGCTGTTTCAATAAAACTGCCACGACAATATGAGTTGATACATCAAGAACAATGCTAGTGGCATATACTCATCTCAACACGTCGTCGCTCGAATACATAATCTATGGTTATATTTGTCAGAATATAAAAAAACACTGTCTCATTAAAAACACGAATAAATAGCATATTAAAAATACAAAAGTAATTAAAAAAGCCCTTTTCACATACTATAGATATTTGCACCAAAACTTCATTGTAATAACGAGTGCGGTAAAAAGTATATAAGTTTTTGTAATGTAACCATAAAAATTATTGGATATAAGTTATGTGAAAATGGTAAATGCATAATTTGTAACCCTTTTAATTACCTTTCTTAAGGTTTCTTAAATTAAATTCGGTCAGCTACTTTTATAGATATATGAGCAGCAGTTTTAATTGACAGCGGCCATCTTATTTTTAAAATGGTGGGTCTCAGTCAACAAATCAAGATCGGTGCTATTACAATTATCAATCTACGGTTTAATACGAATCGATTGATACCACTTACAGCTGTTTCGCTAAAACTGCCACGGGACCATGTTTTTATACATTATGCTCCGATACTAATTGTGGTAACTTTTTGTTGTTCCAGCAGTCGTCGTATTCGTCTCGAACTGTTCTAAAGACAATTTTGAATAATGCATCCGCGAACGTTTTCCCGTTCTATGGCGTTCGTTTGTGCTGGTGTGTTGCTGTGCACTTCTGGAGGAATGTTGGCCTATTTCTGGCCAAGCATTTTCAAATACATCGTGGCAACGGTAAGTTCAAACTTATTTTATTATTTATAGTTTACTTTTTACGTGTTTATCTTCGACAACAGGTGTCAGCAAAAACAACAATCAAAATCATTAAATGCACGAACAAGTTTAATAAAATTACGAAGTTATTTTTAAATTAAACAATTGTACTAAATTGAAAACCCAAGATGGATTAAAACATAATAGAACATAGAAAGTATAAAGATAAATAAACCTATGGTAATTTATTCAAACCCCAGTGAAAAGATGATACCTTTCTTTTTATATATCTTAAGTCCAAAACATCTTATCCGCTCTCTTCCAATACGCCACCTCAAACTTTCAACAAGAAAATAAAAAATAAAAATATACTAAATAGCATTATTATTATAGCTTTGGTTTACTGTCCCCCACTGGAAATCAGTTATATGACAGAGTGGGTAGACTCTAAACACAAATTTATTATTTATTTTATTTTATTTTATTTTGTTTATTCAACCTTGGCTCCCATCGGCCGATCCTCTGCGCTGAACGTTGACACACGTTTCGCTCGTGATAGTAAAACCACCTATGACGATGACTTCATGCTATGCGGAAAACAAACATAATAAATTAATCTAGCGTGTCTCACCAATCCAGTAATTCAGAATGAAATATTGAAGATTGGACTCAAAATGAAAAGATCGTAGATTTCACATGAGTCGTATCTGTTTTTCTGTTTTCTCCTCTGCGCTGAACGTTTGACACACGTTTCGCTCGTGATAGTAAAACCACCTATGACGATGACTTCATGCTATGCGGAAAAATAAACATAATAAATTAATCTAGCGTGTCTCACCAATCCCAGTAATTCAGAATGAAATATTGAGATTGGACTCAAAATGAAAAGATCGTAGATTTCACATGAGTCGCTATCAGCTTTCTGTTTTCTCCTCTGCGCTGAACGTTGACACACGTTTCGCTCGTGATAGTAAAACCACCTATGACGATGACTTCATGCTATGCGGAAAACAAACATAATAAATTAATCTAGCGTGTCTCACCAATCCCATTAATTCAGAATGAAATATTGAAGTCTGGACTCAAAATGAAAAGATCGTAGATTTCACATGAGTCGTATCTGCTTTCTGTTTTCTCCTCTGCGCTGAACGTTGACACACGTTTCGCACGTGATAGGAAAACCACCTATGACGATGACTTCATGCTATGCGGAAAATAAACATAATAAATTAATCTAGCGTGTCTCACACAATCCAGTAATTCAGAATGAAATATTGAAGATTGGACTCAAAATGAAAAGATCGTAGATTTCACATGAGTCGTATCTGCTTTCTGTTTTCTCCTCTGCGCTGAACGTTGACACACGTTTCGCACGTGATAGGAAAACCACCTATGACGATGACTTCATGCTAGGCGGAAAACAAAATTAATCTAGCGTGTCTCACCAATCCCATTAATTCAGAATGAAATATTGAAGTCTGGACTCAAAATGAAAAGATCGTAGATTTCACATGAGTCGTATCTGCTTTCTGTTTTCTCCTCTGCGCTGAACGTTGACACACGTTTCGCACGTGATAGGAAAACCACCTATGACGATGACTTCACGCTAGGCGGAAAACAAACATACACTGTAAGGAAATTCGCCGTATGATCTACAATTATGTTATTGGCAAGAGGAGCTGCCAACCATATAATGGTAGATGTACACATACGTGCTATGAACAATCTACTACACCTGAATGCTAGAAAGTCCCTCCAATAATGGTAGATCTCCAGTCCCATTTTAGTCACCTATGATATGTATTATGAGCAAACCACTCTCACATAACTGTAGATCATTTGTTCCGTTGTAGTCAAACGTACTATTCTTGTGAGTGAACTACACTCACATAATTGTAGATCGTATGTTTCGTTTCAGTAAACGTTATTTACATCGTGCACAGCCTTCCCTTATATAATTGTAGCTTGCTAGTTCCGTTATAGTCAAAACATAGTTTTCTTGTGAGCGAACTACACTCACATAATTGTAGATCATTCGTTCCTTTAGTCAAACGCATAATTGTCTAAGCGCCTGTAACGCGATCTAGGAGCAAATAAGCAAACTAAAAAATTAGATTTATTTAATCATTTAATTATTGTATTTAGTACTATTTCAAATAATATATTTCCTTCAGCAATCGATCATCTGTAAATGAATACATAGCACATGTTAATTTGACACGATTATAAAGTTACAAGATTTTTCATGGTGATTCGAACTCGATCCAACAGGTACACTCCAACTGTAAGCAAAGACTCAGACCGTTACGCCACAGAAGACGCTGAGTACGAGAGGGAGTTTACCTCCTATAGATACAACAGCAAATCGACGCAAATATCGTAGGCTTTGTGCACTTGCTCTGTGGCCTACCTTTATTAATATGCATGTATTATTATTGTGTTCTATAATTTAATCATATGGTTCAGTTCTTGCTAATAAGTAATAAGTATACGGTATTTTTTAATAGCTCAATGATTACATGGAAGCAGGAATTAATACTACACATTTGATGTATATGAGCATAACTTAATATATGCTCGGTGCTTTAGTCTTCAAACAAAGGGCTGCCTGTTGCGAAGCTCGATAATATGTCCGTGAGATTTATGTTTTATGTTTATGTTTTGTTTCATTTATTTGTTATGAGTGCAAGGGTCAAAGACTTAAAGTGTTTCTCTTAGGTGCCAGATTTCAATGACCAGTTAGTGTTTGGTTTATTGGTAGGTTTAGATGAAACCAAACACTAACTGGTCATTGATAAACCGGGCTTGAGCAATACGAATTGCCGTGATAAATAGGTTGAATGATACATTATTGTACATCAAACATCCACATGCAGGTGATCTCTCGCACAAATATCGTGCTGTAACAATATGCTGCCTGCCAATTTACCCTCACAAAATGGGAGATTCACCTGCCGCGACAAGTAGTTGTTTTCGGGTAACATTATAGTACATATGCTATTCTCACATAAGTGATCTCTCGCAGAAATATCGTGCTGTAACAATATGCGGCCTGCGACTCTACCCTTTCAAAATGGGAGATTCACCGGCCTCCGTAAATAGGTAGTTGCTACTTAAGTTAACGTCGAATCTCGGCAGATTAATGTTAATCATCTCAAACTTTTGCGGTTCGCGTTCATTTTAAAACGGAAAACTGGATTCATTAATATATAATGGTAGTTCTACGGGTTATGAGAGTCTGAAGACGACTTCACCATTGCATAATTGTAGATTGTTGCCCTCGTATAATGGTAGATCACCCAAGATTTCTTAGAGTGTAATAAATTAATCTAGCGTGTCTCACCAATCCCATTAATTCAGAATGAAATATTGAAGTCTGGACTCAAAATGAAAAGATCGTAGATTTCACATGAGTCGCTATCAGCTTTCTGTTTTCTCCGGGTAAATTGTTGTAACATATTTATGATATTTCATGTGAACGAATATGTATCAACTAGAAAAACGCTAAAGTCCCGTCGCGTTGATGGATGAGCTTTATAAAAATTTTAGTATGCGTGGGATCTCTTTATTTCTTCAAGTTCTATTGCAAAATCAATTTTGTTAAATTAGAATAATTTTTATAAAGTACTAATTGCTAGGGTAATTGGATTGTCAAATATATGTAGGCCCGAAGATTGCTTTGTGAACGCATAGGTGGTTGTTGTCAAGTTTCTATAATTACTTGTTAATTATTATAATGTACCTAAAAAAACTCATATTAAAACCTTTATTCTATAGATTCTGGTTATTTTTTTCAATGTTTTCTTTCATAAAGCAATACATAACCATTACCTTAATGTACATGTAAAATATGAACGTTGTAGCCTCAACCGTTTGGTCAGAATCGGACCAAATGTCACGAAAATATCGCCCTTAAAATCGAAAAATCGTAAGAGTACGATATTCATAAGAAATATTTATTCGATTGACCCAAAAATCATATCTTACATAAATTAATTGATTTCAAACGTTTCCATAAAGTTTCATCAAGATCGGAGTAATCGTTTGCCCGGACGCGGATCAAATATCACTTAAATATCGCACTAAAAATCGAAAAAAATCGTTAAAGTACGATATTCATGAGAAATATTTCTTAGATAGTACCCAAAAACAATACAGGTCTAAGTTCAGAGATTTCGAAGGTCCCCTCCAATTTTCATCAAGATCGCATTATGCCATTTGCCCGGTAGAGAGCGAACAAACAGACAAAAAACTAACAAAAACAAAACACCCGAGCTATTTTTCTTGGGGTAACGTAAGTAAAAAGAAAAAAAAGAAAAAACACAAAGTGAAATTGAAGTCTTCGCTTCGCTCATCCAATAACTCGATGTTTGCGTTCCTTAGAACCTCTTTTCAACTAAGTTGTTTTTAAACGCAAATTTCCGTATGGTATCCCAACGTTTAAACCGACTTGAACGCTGTGGTTATTTTTGTTAATCGTAGTTTAAACGATTTAATAGGTATTTTACGAATTGGAATTTATGTTATGGATGTTTAATTTGTCGACCTATAAGATTTAGATAAGATTCAATATAGAAGACAATAATATACACTGGCACAAAATCAAGAGTCACATACAAACTTAAAATAGAGGCGAGGTCACATATTGTGGAGTCAACACATTAATTGAGATTCCATTTCACTTCCTGGTCGGCAGTGGCGTAGCAAACGGGCCCGCAAGGAGGGGGTGGGGGGGGCGGCTAGGATTATGGGGGTCCAAATTGGCCTCAATAGAGTACGATTTGTCCGAGTCCTAAATCTGAATATACTGCGTTCCTCGAATGCTCAAACTATCAAGAATGCATGACACCCCAAGACGCAGAGTCGCCTTTATAATACCCAGACGAAGGGTTTTTCGAAAGCAAATGCATGAATGAAAGGAGTTGACAGAATATACAGGCTTCAGTAATTTACAAAGGGCTCCAAACTCCAGTATTTATAAAGTGCTTAGTGCATAATAATATAACGCATTATGTATAAATAAATAAGTGCATATTATAACGCATTATGTATATAGAACCTAGTGCATATTATAACGTATTATGCATAAAGAACCTAGTGCATATTTATAACGCATTATGTATAATTAAACCTAGTGCATATTATAATGCATTATGTATAAATAACCGTTCGTCTGTCAGATATTTTTTGGCAGAGTATGTTCTAGTTTAGTCCAATACATGGACAAGATAGTAGGGCGCATGTATATTGGGGGAGCCTCAAGCCACTATGATCATAGAATGCCCGTCTATAGCGTATAGCCAAGCAAAAAGTCAAACTGTTCTTGCCCTTGTATCTGCGTCTGTGGCATTCATCAAGGGCATTGTGTCTGATGTATATTTAATAACTGGTATAAACTCAATGACACTTTGCTCTGCAAGAAGTGAGTGTTCTTTTGTGTTTAGAAGGCCGATTAGTGAATCACGACATTCATCGTAACATGGCGTTGCGGAACCGCTTTGAAAAAATTGGGATTGCAGGAATAAACATCCAAGTCCGTTTCACGTAAAGGGTCTTGAACTGTAGGGAGTAGAATATATAAGTTATTCTAATTTTAAATGTAGTAAAGTTATTTATTCATGTGCACAATTTGCTATTTTCATAGTCAATAAAAAATATGGTACATAAAGATACAAAGAATGAAATTCAAGTTGACGACTCATTAATCTAACAGCCACAATTAATAACATATTATACAACCACACACATGCCACGACATTTTAAATACATTTTCATTCACTGGTATCACTTTAAAAATAAACACTCAGCTTAATCATAGTACCAACATCAATCAACATGTTTAAACAAATACTCCCATCTCTAATAAAATTAACGCTATGTTGGTCTAGGCTTGTACAACAATGTATGTAATGTACCTATCCTCTAACTTTTACATTATGTCCCAGAAGGACAATACTAAATTTGGTTTACACAACATTTTGCTTTTTATTATATTGCAACATTTCTTTCTAAATTTTTTGAAGTCACCGATACTTTTAATTTCGTGGCAATCTATTGAACATTCGAACACCTCTAATATAAATTGAATTTTGTCCAAATGCACTATTTGACCTTTAACCAAAAATAAGCTTGTTGTTTCTTAAATACTAATTAATTAATTTTGAATTTTTTAGTACAAGTTTTTGAATGTTATATTTTTGTTATTGTATCCTTCTCTATCTGTTCCATCTTTTATTACTCATGATGAGGAACATAAACCGTAAAAACTGGATGATTTTGGAAGTATATTGTTTTTATTATTGTTCCCTTCAATCACACTAACGTAATTATCTTTGTTAACCTTCTATTTTTACAGGTGCTACCTTATCTAAGTTGTTATATTTTAGATACTTTTTATATCTCTGTATTGTTCATTTTTACTTGTGTAATTTAACAATTTTATATTGTTAACTGTTTCGTGCTAGGTGTGCAGAACAGCGTCACCAAGCTATAAAATACAAACTCTTTTTAGATGAGCGTAGCGAGCGAAGCGAAGCTTCTATTTCACTACACTGGAGAAAAAAATCCGGAATGTTTTTTTTTTCTTTTTTTCTTTGTGTATTTTTGTGTGTTTGTTAACACGATTCCGGCTAAATTGATACTCCAATTGCGATGACATTTTCTGGAGGCCTTCAAAATCTCTGAACTTAGAACTGCCACGTTTTTGAGCGCAATTGGAAAATTGTTTATCATGAAAATCGCAATTTTACGATTTTTTTCGATTTAAATTTTTTTTTCAACTTATAACACCTACATGCGTTATCCGATTTTAATGATTTTTTTTCACAGAACCTTTATTGGATGAGCGTAGCGAGCGAAGCGAAGATTCCATTCTACTACACTGGAGAAAAAAATCCGGAATGTTTTGTTTTTTTTTTCTTTCTTTCTTTCTTTTTTTTGTATTTTTGTGTGTCTGTGAACACGATTCCGGCTAAACCGATACTCCGATTGCGATGAAATTTTATGGAGACCTTCGAAATCTCTGAAATTAGAACTGCACCGTACGAAAAATTGATCAAAAAATTATTTCTCTTGAAAATCGCAATTTTACGATTTTTTTCGTTTTTCTTATTTGTTTTTGTTTGTATTTTTGTGTGTTAGTTAACACGATTCCGGCTAAACCGATCCTCCAATTGCGATGAAATTTTTTGGAGACCTTTGAAATCTTTGAACTTAGAACTGCCACCTTTTTAAGCGCATTTGAAAAATTATTTCTTATGAAAATCGCAATTTTACGATTTTTTTTTTCGTTTTTCTTGTTTTTTCTGTTTGTATTTTTGTGTAATTGTTAACACGATTCCGTCTAAACCAATACTAAAATTGCGATGAAATTTTCTGGAGACCTTTGAAATCTTGAAACTTAGACCTGGCACGTTTTTTGGTACAATCGAAGAAATATTTCTCATGAATATCTTACTTTCACGATTTTTTACTATTTTTAGTGCGATATTTTCGTGACATTTGGGCCGATTCTGACCAAACGGGTGGGGCTACAACGTTCATATTTCACATGGACATTAAGGTAATGGTGATATATTGCTTTTTTAAAAAAAAAGTAGAAAAAGTTAGCCAGAATCCATAGAAAAAAATGTTTTAACGTGAGTTTTTTTTAGGTTTATAATAACAATTAACAAGTAACAATAGAAACTTGACAACAATCACCTACAATGTATTCAAAAAGCATTTGCAAAGGAAAAGTGGTCCTACAAAAACTAAAAATTTACAAAAACGCTCATCCATCAACGCGGCGGGACTTAAGCGTTTTCCTAGTCTTATTAATTAAGATATTCGTGTGAAATTTGAGCGCAATAGAAAAATTATTTCTCATGAAAATCGAAATTTTACGTTTTTTTTTCTTTTTTGAAACAATTCTTTGACTTATAACACCTACATGCTTTATCCTATTGTAATGATTTTTCACAGAACCTTAATTTTATGAATTAATATATTCGTGTGAAATTTGAGCGTTATCGAATAATATCTTATGATATCGCAATTTTACGATTTTTTTCTTTTTTCAAAATAACGATTAATTTTTTAAAAAAAGTTAATTTTTTATTTAATTTAATTAAATTTAAAAAAATTCTTCGACTTAGTCATGAATTTTTCACAGAACAACAGAAAATCCGCATATCACATGGCAGCTCAATGCACCAATTACGCTCATCCAACAACGCGCCTGAAAAAGCGTTTGCGAAGCTTCCTTGTATTATTAATATTACTAATACATAATTAAATCGAAATAGCTGATGTAAGCATCAATCAAAAATTAAAATAATTATTGTTTTGGTCTTCTCAACACAGATAGGCCTACTCTCTCCGCAGTCATATGCATATTATGTAAAACTTACTTTGGTGTACCCTACATACAGTAGCCTATTTCTTCTAATAAATTCTGTGTTTGTGTTATTTAGTCACTGAAGCTTTCTCCGGGCGGAACGAGCTATGAAATATGGAAGGATACTCCAGTACCGATGTACATTGAATTCTTCTTCTTCAACTGGACAAATCCTGATGAACTGTTGATTGAAGGCACAAAGCCAAATTTTGAAGAACTAGGACCATACAGGTTCAAGTAAGTGGCTTTCGCTCTCGCCTTCCTTAGATTAAAAAAATATTAAACCAATATTATTTATTCCATAAAAAGGTAATTAAACAGTGTTGGCTTGGGCGCTAAGCGCTCGACTCTGATTCGGGTGGTCCCGAGTTCGAATCCCGTCGAGACCGGCAATCCTGACTGAAGGTTTTTCCCGAGGTTTTCCTCGGTCGTTAATGCAAATTGAATACCCTTTCCTGGGTACGCGCATGTATAGTGTCTATTCTGGGCACTCACTGATATATCAGTTTTTCACATTTGAATATTCCGAATCTTCCAGGGCACGCACTGATGTATCAGGGCTACTTAAACTGTGTTTTGCTAGTGCTGCTATCTGTAAGGATTCATTTGAACAATTTGGTCTTCAATTCTTACGTTTGGAAGGCTGTAAACAGTGGATTGTTTAGGCTTTGTACAACAGCTGTATACATTTCCATGGTGTTTGGTGATCTACAAAAGTGCCTACTAGGTTATACTAGTATCTATGCGCCTACCCCAATGACGTACATAAGCTTATCCCAGCAAACATTTTTGCGGTGTCCCGCACGTTTCCCGAAGTCTGTCCCGTAATGCCGCTAGTGCGGGACCCGTACGGGCAGCCCGTACGGGCCCCGTAGTCTGCCCGCTAGTTTTCCCGCACGGGTCCCGCACGGGTCCCGCACTCGTCCCAGTGTTTCCCGTGCATTGCTTCTAGCGCCATCTAGTAGACATTCAAAGAAGTCAACAGATAAAACGGGCCAAAATTTTAAAATTGAATTATTTATTACACGATGCCACTTTCTCAATGTAATACATTTAATGTGAAGGGGAATAAGTACATAGAATATAGACAAGAATTATCAGACATTTAAATTTTATTGACTACAGCCGAACTCGAACCCGCAATGCCTTCTTCCGGAGTCAGACGCTCTATCCACTCGGCTGCAGCACCTATACTGTCTAAGGCGCGTTAGATGGCTTATGAAAGGGAGCACGCTTGCGTGGATTGCGGAACACAACATTGCAGTGTAACTATTGTGATATTGAAAATGTGTTTTGGTGTTTATTAAAACATGATACTATTATATATTTTTTTAAATCCTTGCTATCCTCTTCGATTATTAGGCTTTAACAAATACTCGATCATTAAATCTTATGCTGGCTGGATATATTGCATTGGACGACGGTAGGCCAAGAACAGATAATTGTTTCTTATATCTTATAACCAATCGAATGCGATCAATTATCCCCCCTCGACGTCCGCGGTGGCACATACAATTAGGGCGCTCATCAGTACGTGGGTTTGAATCCCGAATAAGGCATATTTTTTGTGATCGTCCTTTATCGTCATATTATCACCACTAATCAACTCGAATAGCCTTAGTGCATAAAGGCGTTAAGCAATACAAATCATCATACATATTTTAATACTATTTACAATAAAAAATTATTTCAGTTAAATTATCATTTAACATGTATGTTCTTTGTTATGTCTATAGCATATTTTGATTCTACAACATTTAGTTTATTTATTAATTAATTTTGTTTATACAAAATTAGGTTTACGTGTATTTAGTTGTAACGAAGGGATATCACGCATAATTTGCTATGAGGCTATCGTATGCACTCTCTGATTCTCTTCAACATATTTTTAAGATTAATTTGTACTTAATTTGTAGAAATTAATAAAAAGAAAGAAAGAAAGAAAGGAAAAAATCATTAAAAAAAGAAAAACGCAAAAGAAATAAAAACAGATTTATTAGACGATCCAACTCAAAAGAATATGAGGTTATAAAAATGAGGAACAGCAAATCAGGGAGTAATCAAACTTTCGCGAAACGACCGAACGCGAATCTTCATTCTTGTTTTCAAATCTTGATAATAATATAGTACAAAAGATCTTGACTCTAATATATTAGACATATAATTATTAGGAATTGTATAGGCTAAGTCAAAAACTGATCACAGCAATGATACAGGACACCTAACTCAAGTTGCGAGCTTCACCAGTGGCCGCGGCCACCAGACAACATACCTTCACAACTTAACTAAGACTTAATACGATTTACTCGTCTGAAATCAATTGATTATATTTATTTATTTAATTAACGTCTATATAGGCCTATCCTATATTCAGTTATAAAAAACGATTTGCAATGAAATAGAACTAAAAGAATAAATCAACGGAAGTATTCAACATAAATCTATACACACGTATTGTTTTAATATAATTACTCCACATTTTGGGTTACCCCTGAAGTTTCCCTCGCGGGACCCGTGCGGGTTGTCCCGTAGCTTTCCCGAAAGGGGTGTCCCTTAAGTTTCCCTCGCGGGACCCGTGCGGGTTGTCCCGTAGTTCTCCCAGATAGAAATGTCCCTAACATGTCCCTAACATGTCCCGCGCGGGACCCGTGCGGGTTGTCCCGTGACATTCCCTAACCCGCAATTTACCCGCACTTCCCTTGGTTGTCCCGCACGGGGCCCAGAGTCTCATGTTTGCTGGGATGTCATTAATTTTGCCTACCCTTAGTACTTCTAAAGCTTCCTGTGTAAAATTGAGTATTTTAGTGAAATACTACTAAATAACAAATCAGATAATGAGTTTGAGTTTGGGATTGATGATTTTTCGGGTGCTAGTGACAATTAATTCATATCTAAGCCTAATTTTAAGGAAAATACTGGCCCTGTAGAGCTAGTTTTTCTCTTATACTGGCCCCCTTCAAAATTGTCCTATCCGCAACATACCTCACCTGAAGAGGGTCATATTGACCTCCATAACAGGATTAATTCCCACTACTAAAAAAAAAATGGTCGTTTATTTTGAAAATATTTTTAAAACAAAAGTATTCTTGTTCAAAAGCTATAGTGTATGATGTCAGTATGATGTTAACAATTTTCAGTACCTGTGGATGCGTTTAAATGTGTATTTTTAACATAAGTATTCTTGAATCATTCTACACTTACTTTCAAATTCGAAATTTATTCAGTCGTCATATAATGTGAACCAACCAAGTTAATTATTTGCTCATTCAGTAACATTGGGAAATAAATTTAACTTAAATTAATAAAATAACGTGTTGAGTAGGCAACTTTAGTGTAAAGAAAACGAATACGAGAAATGTTTAGTTTAAGCGAGAGTTGCTAGAGTTTTCTCCAACTGGTAAAGTAACATAACATATTGGACATAAGCAAAACATTAGTTTAATGCACGTACTCGTCTTAAGCATAAGCATAATACTTTGACAGTGCGTGATTAGACTAGTTTACCGTTTTGTTACCCACTTCAATAACTTCGATCAAGGGCTAAGGTACTGAGTGAGGGAATGCAGTGTTTCATACTTTTCGAATTACATGCAGAAAAATCGACTTATTTTTATTGTTTGGTTTCCATAAGCATAAATAAATTACGTACACAGACTGTAACGATTCAGACCCTGTGTTGCCCGGATTAGGGATCTGGCTACAAAATTACATAGAAGTTTAACTAGCTCATACGTGAACACAATAATCCAAGAAAAATTAGCCAAGTATAATTTAATTTTTATTTAATTCTAAATAATTAAATAAAAAACTGATTTAATTAATTTCAGTACTGAACACTAAATTACCTGAATGCAAATCTGGTTCTCCCTCCTGTCCAATGGCTGGGAACTGCTTACTCACGCAGGCTTTCCTATACTATCCACCGGCAATAATGCTTACCTATGTTTTGTTTATGGTTATTAGCTACAGGATAGTGATACGGGGAGATAATGGAATTATGATTACGTCATAAGTTTTAATATACTTAAGTTCACTATTGACAATTAATTATTACCAATACAATAACCCTTGCCCTACCTATTGAGCTCAAATAACTATTTTAAGGTTAGAAGAACCTAAGCATACCCCACCAAAATGAGAAGTTATACAATTAAATTAAATTGTTTAGAAAATAAAAGATTAATCAATAATGCCTCATGGCATGTACATCACCTTCGGCCAACTATTGTCGATGCGAAGTAATCCAAGTGTCGTAGGGGAGGGCGATGATTATTGATGTGGGATCAGAGGAATCCGATGGGTATACACGTCTAGGGCTATTGTCTTGTTGTATATCCAGCGGCTTCTTTAATGGTTGGGTGAACTACACAGTTTTTTAGATGTTGAATTATTCTGTCTATGGAACTGGTTTAACACTATAGATCTTGATGGATTTTTCACTGACGATATGTGATATTATTTATCACTCGATGACGACTGATTGATAAAAATGTTCAATGATGACGTAGTTATTCACTGAAGATTATTATGTGATATTATTTATCACTCGACGACAACAGATTGATAAAAATGTTCGATGATGACGTAGTTATTTACTGAAGATTATTATGTGATATTATTTATCACTCGACGACAACAGATTGATAAAAATGTTCGATGATGACGTAGTTATTTACTGAAGATTATTATGTGATATTATTTATCACTCGACGACACTGATTGATAACAACTGACTTTCCTTTGACTTTGCAATTTATAGAATTAATTAACTGATTTGAATCTCATTACTGACAAAACCAACCACAATTTCCAATTAAACACTGATAAACAACACTTCACTTCCCGAACTCAGATGCTCGATCGGAAGCATACCCCGAAGCTTGGTATGTCCTCTAATTATTTGTTTATAGGAACGTCATCCTAAGAACCGACAGGCGTCGTTGCCTCGATCTAACCGACTGTCCAGCCCAAGCCTGGTTCCCTCCACAGCTCTGCGAAAATTAGACCTCCACCCCCTCGTAGCTTTTCAGGTTCTAAGAATTCCAATAAAATCTAGTGTTTGTTGCAAGTGAACTAAAACCTTCTCAGCATCCCAACCACGAGTGGACTTAGGACCTTTCTATTGAAAACAAAGATACCTTGCAACGTACTTTAAACCCCACTCCACCTGCATCTACTGCGTAGCTCGTTCTCCGAACACAGATAACATCAGCAAATCTAGGCCGCTAGTTCATCCATGCAGAAAATACCCAGACTCTCCGTCGACACATAGGCTTAGCTCCCCGACATTTCATTATATTTCCGTAGACTTTCGTCGCCTCTCCAATTCAACTCCTTTCATACGGTTTCGAAGAATCGACTTTTTTCTATGCCTCCTAGCCTTGTTGCTGTTTCAAAACACGAAAATAACATCTCGAAGCTTCCATTGCCTTGAACTCTCTACGGTCGGCCCAAAGTGAACAATGACCAAAGTGATGATTTGAAATTACTCACGTTATAATTACACATCTTAATCAACAAGAAAATTCATTATTACCTCAATCAATCTTACCATAATTAACTACGTATGCAAATACACTTTATGCAAATATTGATATGCAAATAGATAATTTCAAAGATTTAGGGCGGGAGGACATCCTAGACTGACAAGACATTTTCCCATTCGCAGATTAAAGGGGTATTCACCCGCTAAACTCAAAACGTATATTTTATACAGACTAACTAGTTACAAATTATTGGATCCACCATGACCAGAAAAAAATCGTCAAACTTAGTATTTTTCGAGCTAGGTCCCATCAGCAGAAATTCTTCCATAAGAAATAACATGCGGACGATCTTTATCGCCCGTGACCTTGGAGGATTTTGATCCCAAGAAATATTGGCCATTATTGACGTACCCGCCTTTTCTGTAAATCCACTATTTTTATGTTTTGTAATTTGGGCACGTGGTTCGGTCAAAATATGCTGATTACCGAAAAGGGGTGTATTTTGGAATGCATATGTTTGCGTGTTTGAGAGTACATTTCTGCACAGTTTCAAGACACGATGTTATAAAGGTTCAACTTAGAAACTTACGATGCTCTAGTATCTATGTGGAACAAAAAAGAAGTAGGTTAAAGCTGATTTAAAAAAAAAAAAATTGTGTAAAATCACAGTCACGAGATATAATAATTAAGCGAGCGAAGCGAGCGTTTCCATTTGACTCTGCCGGAAAAATTAGTCACTGGTTTTGTTTTTTTTTGTTTTTTTTTTGTTTTTTTGTTTTGTTTGTTTGTTTGTTTGTTTGTTTGTATGTCTCGCCATAACGTTCGAACGGAGGCTCGGATCGAGTTGAAATTTTGACCATCCGCAAGCTTCGTTCTCGATTGAATGCCATTAGTTTTGTGGCAAAATCGTTCAAAAGTTAAAAAGTTACATTAAAGTTAATCGAAAGTTTTTTTTTTCAAACTAAACGGCGACAAAATCTGAGGTGGCCAAATCATTTAGAATGTCCGTCCGGTCACGAATATGTTAATTTTATTTCGATCCGATAAGTAGTGTTAATGAAATTACATTATAACAAAAGTAACGTTGCCATGGCAACGAAAAGACGGCGCGAAGTTTCTAATGCACTGCCACCTAGAAGTAATCAAAATACTTTCGAGGAAGAGTGTATTATTTGTCACCAAAGAGTTTAAATAGTTTTCCCAAGAAGTCAAGGTCCTCTAGATGGCGGTGGATTTTATCCACAAAGTAAAGGTTTACACACGGGTTTACCCAATTACCTTGGCAATAATAAATAATATTGGAAACATGGCCCTGTGGACAGCGAACGTCGCAAATTAAAAATAAAATGTGCAATGTGGGTCTAGCCATAGCACGTGCTCGCTTATCAACGCGTCCAACTGAGCGTTTCCTAGTATATTAAATGATCATATAAGTGTAGTACTAGGAAACGCTCTGTTGGACGCGTTGATAAGCGAGCACGTGCTATAGCTAGACCCACATTGCATCCACCGCCATCTAGAGGACCTTGACTCCTTGGGAAAACTATTTAATTAAACCAGAGTCGATAAAGAAGTTTCCCCGTTGGGGAGGTCCTCCAACTCCCTATACCGCCCTGGGTTAAATAAAAAGTCGGTTTTTGGCGTTGGGAATCTAACGTTCCGCGCGACTCTGTGTGACGATTGATGGAACTACTTCAATAAAACTACGTCACTTTTCTACTAGTAGTTAACAGTCGATGACGAAAAATGGCGGAAACGTCAAAATATTAAATACGATCGAATGTTGGCGAATGTTTTGGCATAAAGCAAACTCTCTTTATTAATGAGGATATTTCTGATGGAGTAGACCTAAGCTTAGGAGCTAGGCCGACAATATGTATTGTTCAAGATTTCGATTTGAGTGCCAAAGGCGTACTTACGTCTGAAAACTGTATTGTGGCCTTGGGCCTAGGCTACACTTACGTCCGTTTGGCTGGAACAAGGCATATATCAAATTATTTCGCACGAAAATGTCAGTGACGCCTGCGCAACACTTTATAGTACAATAATAAATCAAAAGTAAATCGTTTTAAAAGATTAGGGCCCAGGGCTAATATGATTGAAATAAAATTGAAGTTTGACGTTTCGTCTGTTGTTTGTTGATTTCAGCGTCACTGCACATCGATAATCTACTGACCGTATTTAGCGTGCAGTGCTTTTATTAGTTTCACATTGGAGCCGCTCTCAGCGCGCAGGACGTTAGATTCCGTTTTGACTTGGAAGTAAGGGGACCTCCCCAAAGGGGAAACTTCTTTATCGACTCTGATTAAACTCTTTGTTGACAAATAATAAACTGCTTCCTCGAAAGTATTTTGATTACTTCTAGGTGGCAGTGCATTAGAAACTTCGCGCGTCTTTTCGTTGTCATGGCAACGTTACTTTTGTTATAATGTAATTTCCATCTACACTACTTATCGGATCAAAATAAAATTAACATATTCGTGACCGGACGGACATTCTAAATGATTTGGCTATCTCAGATTTTGTCGCCGTTTAGTTTGAAAAAAAAACTTTCGGTTAACTTTAATGTAACTTGTTAACTTTTTGAACGATTTTGCCACAAAACTAATGGCATTCAATCGAGAACGAAGCTTGCGGATGGTCAAAATTTCAACTCGATCCGAGCCTCCGTTCGAACGTTATGGCGAGACATACACAAAAAAAACAAACAAACAAACAAACAAACAAACAAACAAAAAAAAAACAAAAAAAAAACAAAAACAAAACCAGTGACTAATTTTTCCGCCAGAGTCAAATGGAAACGCTCGCTTCGCTCGCTTAATTATGCTATAGATTATGCGATAAAAAATTGTTTTGGGGGTAAAAATCCCTTAAAGTCTATAAATATTTTCTATTTTGGTCGGAATTTATAAACTTTATTTGTTTAAACGCGACCAAAATTTACCAAAATTGGGAAAATAACTGACCTTCGAGTATGGGCATCTCTTTCAGAGTACGAACAAGAATCATTGTCGAGATTGGCATAAAAGTGCAGACATTAGTTTAATAGTTTAAAAGGACGAAAGTACATAATTGCCTGGGATCGTGACGTAGGCCTATTCGTGGTATTTGATTACAGTGATCATAACCTCGTTTGGTCAAGTCGAGCTCAGTGGTTAATTTCTAAAATAATAAGTGGGTAGACGCTTGACGATCTCCTTCCTCGGGGAGGGCGAGGCCGTGGGTAGGGTACCACATTTCAAAGTGAAGTTTGCGGACAAGCGATTTCAGGCAAAAACAGAGGGGGGCTTGGGGTGCGAGCCCCCCAACCACAGCACCGCAGGCGAAAATGTTTAAATCAGTGTTTTTAGAGTGATTTCTGAGCGTTTCAGAAAAATACGGGACTGAATGCAATACCAAAATACTATCGTTGTGTAGTGCAAAAACCAGAAAACCATTTTCCCAAAAAAACGAAGTGGGTGGACGCGTCTGCCCTGAAATTAACTATTGGCTCGAGCTCATCATACTTTTAAATAGTACCTAGATATAGATACAGATACTTTCGTTCAAATTTACCTAGATCCAGATAAAAGATACATTTTTTAAATGTACTTTGGTAATGGCATAAGTTACTTCAAAAAGTACCGGTCAGATTCAAAGATACATTTTCTTTGTTTGACATGAAAAAATGTTATACAAAAAAATACTGCCAAGTATGAGAATTCTGAAAAAAATTATTGGATGAGCGTAGCGAGCGAAGCGAAGATTCCATTCTACTACACTGGAGAAAAAAATCCGGAATGTTTTTTTTCTTTCTTTTTTTTTGTATTTTTGTCTGTTTGTCCGCACGATTCCGGCTAAACCGATACTCCGATTGAGATGAAATTTTATGGAGGCCTTCGAAATCTCTGAACTTAGAACTGCCACGTTTTTTAGCGCAATCGGAAAATTATTTCTCATGAAAATCGCAATTTTACGTGTTTTTTCTTTTTTAAAACAACTCTTTGACTTATAACACCTACATGCTTTATCCGATTGTAATGATTTTTGCACAGAACCTTTATTTTATGAATAAAGATATTCTTGTGAAATTTAAGCGCAATTGAAAAAATATTTATCATAAAATCGAAATTTAACGGCTTTTTTCTTTTTGTAAACAATTCTTCGACTTATAAAACCTACATGCTTTATCCGATTATAATGATTTTGTTAAATGACCTTAATTTTATGATTTAATATATTAATGTGAAATTTGAGCGCAATCAAAAAATTATTTCTCATGATAATCGCAATTTTACGATTTTTTTTAAACAATTACGATTAATAAATTAAAAAATTAAAGTTAATTTTTTATTTTATTTAATTTTATTTAATTTTAAAAAATTTCAACTAAGTAATGATTTTTCCACAGAACAACAGAAAATTCGCATAACACATGGCATTAATGCACCAATTACGCTCATCCAACAACGCGGCGGGACTTAAGCGTTTTCCTAGTTAAAAACACACGAAAAAGCACGGTAAGGACAAATAAGCTGATTTACCACAAGGTATCATGGTAAAAGGTTTAGCTGAAAATCGTAGATTCTTTAAAATAAATTCCCTTCATACGGTATGTATGTATAAGTAGAAGTATTTATTTTAAAAAAATATAGTTAAATGTAATAGATTCACAAAATGTGTCATCATCATTATCTGTTGCCACGTCCAACTCTGCGTTGGGTCGGCATTGAAGACAGGCCTCTCCATCTTCTTCTGTCCTGCCACCACTCCTTCCTTCCACCACATTCCAGTCTCCTCCTCGCTGTTCCACATCTTCACACACTATCCTGCCATCGTTGTCATGGTCTGCACCTTGGTCTCCTACCTGAAATTTTCAATTCCATCATCCTTCTCGGTATAGTTCTTGACCTCATGGTTTGGCTTTGGCCCAAACTATTTTACAAAGGAAGGATTATTCGTCAAAAGGAATAGAATGTTAAACCACTTGTAAGCCGTGTTTCTTTTGAAAAACTCTTTATTTAGCAAAATCAATGGCATTATGAAGCACTTGTAACCCGCGATTTTAGAGTAGGAGAACTGAGGAAAAAATAGCCCTGACCTTGAACAAATTGCAACAGAAATGGTTCTTTTTGCACTGAGTTCAGAAAAATACTGTTTAACATACTCGAAATCGCGGAAAATCTAAGGTGTCGAAAATGATCAAATTTGCATATTAAGATTAATAATTGATATCAATTAAAAACATGTTTTCACCTATTTCACTCCAAGTAAGCATGACAGTAGATAGTTGAGGTGAAATATCACTACTTCTGTTTTTTGAATTTATTATTTTGATTAATTGCATTGGTTAATTACGATGACAATTGATAATAACAATGGAGATCAACTGTAATAATCCTATCAACTAATGAACATTATATCGCACAGAATATATAAACATCCGATACCAGGTCACTTTTCAAGTAAACTGGCATTCATGTAACTTTTTTGTATTGATTAGTTTTGAATTTTTTAATTAATTAGTTATCAAATTTAAAAAAATTAAAACAAACAGATTACTTTAAATTTTGGGTAAACAGCAACAACTTGAGATTGAGTTCTGTTTTCATGTACATGTAAATTCACATTCAGAAGATACAAACTTGTTAATTAAATTCCTAGATAATATAAATCCTTTTGACATCGATGGAAGTTCTGATCTTCACAGTATTTTCAGTGGTATGACAGCTGCAAATAATGTCAATGCTGATTGCTGACACAGCCGAGAATGTTGGCCATAAAATCTTGGACGAAATGACTGATACTGACGTACTAACGTACACCTTTAGAAGGAAAATCAAGTGACTAATCTTCTAAAACGATTAAAGTAGGAAAGCTCATGTTTATTTATTATATTTATTTATTATTTATTTAACTACAATGCATGTAATCACGTAATTCCTAATTCATGGATTGTATGTTGGTTTATTCTATTACACTTACAAAATACACACCCATTGGTTTGCTCATAAAACTCGTCCTAGGTATAGAAATATGCGCACATGTTTTTTTTTATTTGACTATCTATGGAAAATGCTTAATAATTAACCTATGGATTCTGAATTTTAGCTTTTCAAAATAGTATTTAAACCAATCTACTGGGCTACTAAAAACTTTAATTTAGGATATGTATATTTATTGCTCCATGTTCTTTGGATCACCACCCAATAGATAGGCGTATTATATCAATCAAGGGTTGATAATTTTAACCATCCATTACACATCAAAAGCTATATCCGCTGGACCATTAAATAAATAAATAAATTTTATTTAGAGTCTACCCACTCAGTTATAGAACTGATTTTCAGTGGGGGACTTTAAATCAAAGCGACCAAGCCAACCCTGCAGACCCCGACGCAATCGACGAGTGAGCGATAACCAACCAAAGATCGATAGTTTTAATAGGAAATATAGCAATCAGTGGTATGGACAGTGCGAACACCCGCGAATCAACGCCAGAATCAACAAGGCCGATTCAGAACAACTCTGAAATTTATTATGTGCTTCGTTGCTAGGACGGCTCTAAAGTCACCGTTTACAAACTCCTAAGACAAGAACTGATGGACTTAAGTCCAAATCATAATTTAAAAAACTTCTCACTTTAGCGGGAATCGAACCCTGGACCTTTTGCATTGGAAGCAGATATGCTAACCACAAGACCAACGTTGACCCTGGGTGCTCATAAACGTGGGTTTGAATTAAATTAAATTATCCTTGGCATATTATCATTTATTAATCAATGTCTTGTCAATTTGACTATCCAAAATAGTACCTATTTAAAACAATCCACTGGGCTACTTAAATTATTAACTCGAGATATGTATATATTTATAGCTCCATGTACTTTGGATCCCCCCCAATGGATAGGCGTATTAGATCAATCAAGGGTTGATAATTTTAACCATCCATTACACATAAAAAACAAAAGCTATATCCGCTGAAGCGTTGAAATCATTGACACTGAGTGCTCATAAACCCTCGAGGACTGGTTTGCATTAAATCTGTGATAAAACAAAAATGTTTAGTAACAATCAAGGTGTAACAATGGTCCTCTAAGGCTGGTTTGCATTAGATCTGGATAAATATGGTTTTATATCAAACAAGGTGTAACAAATGGTAACAGCTCTCTCCTCTAAGGCTGGTTTGCATTAGATCTGGAAAAATATGGTTTAATATCAATCAAGGTGTATCAATGGTAATCGTCTCGAATAGCCTTAGTGCATAAATGAGACGTTAAGCAATATCCAATCAATCAATCAATGGTAACAACTCTCTCCTAAGGCTGGTTTGCATTAGATCTGGAAAAATATGGTTTAATGGCAATCAAGGTGTAACAAATGGTAACAGATCTCTCCTCTGAAGCTGGTTTGCATTAGATCTGGAAAAATATGATTTACTATCAATCAATACTAACAGCTCTCTCCTCTAAGGCTGGTTTGCATTAGATCTGTACAATCAATCAACTCCAAGTCAGTGAAGGCAGAATATACATTTTGTTATGTGCTCTTGATGTTGATAAGTAGATATTTCACTTGTCATTTTATTTGTCATAAAGGCCATTTAAATATTATTAAAATGCCCAGGACTACAGGAAAATATCATTAAGTACAAAAGCAATGCATCTATTTAAAAATTAAAGATTGTGTTCTGCTAGTTCTAACTTACATTTTGTGGGTTTCTACAAAAATATCATTATCAATTTTTAAGTTCAATTATTAATTAACTTTTAATTGCACAATGATTATACATAATTATGTATTAAGGCCATATTAGTCGTATAAAGTATTTCATGTTTTATTCTATTTACTAAACATTTATTCGGTAAGTCCGGAAAAAAGCAAAGGTAACTTTTTCTTTGAGTATATCTTCAATTCATAACTTTTTGCTATAAACGCAATGAATTATAATTAATTGCATTTAAAGTTGCAATTTTGTTGTTTTTCACATGGATACTGATGTGCACTAAATCGTTTCGTAGCAAGATTTGCAAGATTTATTGAAAATTTAGCTTATGAAATTAATTAACACAATAAACATGTTTTATTAATTTAATTAATTAATGGATTCCATAAATCACAAGTCATAATTAAAATAAATAGTTACACGTTCATTGATCTTTACTGTGTAGTTTATTTGTAAAATTGTCTGGAAACATGCGTTATATTAATATTTGAATTATTGTCAATTTTTTAACTTTATATGCAAATTTGATCAATTTCGACACCTAAGATTTTCCGCGATTTTGAGTATGTTAAATGGGATTTTTTTCTGAATCCAATGCAAAAAGAACCATTTCTGTTGCAATTTGTTCAAGGTCAAAATTTATCTACTACTCTATTTCTTTAGAATCTTCCTAAAAGGGAGACAAAGAAGCATCCACTTATTCCGCCTGACTTGTCAGGGCCCCAGGGGATTTGTATAAGGCAAGCGGTCAAGAACTCTTGCTCCGTTCATACTTTTGACATGTCCGAACCACTTTAATCTTCTCTCTCCAATTCGCTCCATAAATTCCTCACGCCCACTTGATGTGTGATGATGTGAAAATGTACAAACCTTGATACAAGCCAACACTGCGATTAGTTATATAAACCAAACAAACCCAATTAGTTGGGTTTATAAACGGTTATAGTTTTTTTCCCGACAAGGTTGAGTCTGTTTTTTTACCCTCCAAGTAGAAAATTAATCATAACGCTTTTTGCATTCGCGTTGACGGATGGACCCTTTGGGGTGTATTTTTGTACTGCCTCTTCACGTACTACCTAAAATAGGTTTTCGTACCTGCTTGACCTTTTTTCTTGTACTGCCTAAGATTTTTCTCGTACTGCCTAAAAGGGGATATGTGAGAGTGGCTGTCTCGTACCGTACTGCACAAAGTTCCCCCTGGTTAGGTTACGTACATTTTTTGCGTTGTCCGTTTCCCCTAGTAGTCTATGGGGCGCGTTATTTAAAAAATATCTCTCTCTCTCTCTCACTCTCACTCTCACACACACACTCTTTTTCAACATCGTCACCGTCCTATCTCTCCTCTCACTTCCAATTCCTTCACTCAAACTACAAGTTTAATACCAGGTCTAGGTCCGGTACGCAACTCTCATTTCCCATACACAGAACTAATCTCCTTGACCACTCATTCAAAATCCACGCTATTCGAACTTGGAATGCTCTTCCGTCTGAAATAAGAGACAAATAAACAAATAACTTCTTTGCTTTCAAAAGTGCCACTACTTCCTATTATTCAAATTCTTCAAATACTAATGATACTGTACAAACAACAAACAATAAATAATATCAAAACAACCCAAATAATGAAAATAAATTACATATTAATATGCTCGGTTACCTTGTGTTACTCTATTTACTTTACGAGGACGCCTTCTTTGTTGCTGTAAGGAAACTGTATAAAAGCGATAGAGGAATGCGGAGAATGAAAGGCTGGCTAAATTGTGTAAATTGTTAATCATAATTTCAAATGTTTATGTTTTCAATTAATTATGTGTAATTTTCATCAGGCCAATTACTTTGTGTTCTCATTATCTGTAATTTTCATTAGGCCTTTATTATCATTGTTATTATTATTAGTTAGTTAGTTAGTTAGTTAATGTTGTTTTAGGGCACTCAACAGTAGAGTTATCAGTGCCCATGTCAATTGTATTGGAATCTTCAAAATTTTCTTTTTCCATAATTGTGGATTACCACCATGTTTTCTTCTTTCCAATGAAGGAACTTAAGGGAAGACGAGGGAGTTAATGGGAAGGAGTGCGGTGAGGATGTTGGATAGGATGGATTAAACTGGGTGGGAACGGAGGAGTGCTCGTTGCAGAGAGGGCCGGCAAGTACGGAGAAGAAAAAAGTGAAAGAAAAAAGTAAATATGAGTAAGGCTGTGTGAATGAAGAAAGGTGTGATAAAAAGTTGCGCGAGAGCTCTCTTTACAACACGCTCCCCAACCGGCCAGAGCTCGCCCTTAGTTTTGGTGAATACACTACTCCCCTACTCACAGGCCAAACCACGGGTGGGTAGCGAGTTGGACTTTAGTAGTAGTAGTAGTAGTATAGTGTATTATCCACACCATACAAAATGCAATGTAATGTACCTCCTTGGTTGGATGGAAGATAAGGTTTCACTAGCCTTTATCCCGCCATACAATAAAGACCTGATTCAATCTCTCTCTCTCTCTCTCTCTCTCTCTCTCTCTCTCTCTCTCTCTCTCTCTCTCTCTCTCTCTCTCTCTCTCTCTTTGGTTGGATGGAAGATAAGGTTTCACTAGCCTTAATCCCGCCTTACAATAAAGACCTTAATTAATCAATCAATCAATCAATCTCTCATGTAATGCATACCACAACCTGCTCCTGCTCTCTTGTATTTCTGCACACAATGGCTAGCCATATTAATTGTGTACTTTTGTGTGAATGGACGAATGAATGTTTCTTAAACTATTGTAGATTTACATAAATAGATTTAAATCCATAATTTGCATAACATTACCATATACCTTGAAAATTTTAACTTTGCAATAATGTTACTCTCATGTATTATTAGGCTACATGATTTAGTTTGTTTTAGTTAGTTTAGTATGATGTTAACATTATTTTTAGCTCTTAAGTTGCACATTTAACTTGTGTGATCATAGTATTTAAATTTTGTTCATTATTTTATGTAAACCTGTAATGTCGTGATTTGTTGTAATTAGAAAGTGGTTGGATGGAAGAGAAGGCGACAATCAAATCAAATCAAATATCTCTCTCTCTCTCTCTCTCTCTCTCTCTCTCTCTCAATGACAGATTCAATAATTTAATTATTATTTTAATGTTATTTATGATGTATATGTGCATTGTTCCCTTGTTCACCTTGTTCATAGTGGTAGTTATGTTTATTACGGCAAACTTTTTATACAACCAACATAACCATATAACAATAAAGATAGATAGATAATTTTATTCATCTTGACAGGCACATTGTACATGTTTGACTCCCGGAGGAGAAGGTGAATAGCCTTAAGTAGCTTACAGTATATTTAATCCTAGTACTACAGAGTAATCATGTACATTAAGTAAATTAAGAAAATTAAGGAAATAAAATAAATTAATACATTGTAATTGTTACATTGTGGACTGTGAAATCTATACTCAATGGTGGTAAGAATAATAATTTATATGATGTATCTAGTTACAATTATTTGTGGATAAGCCAACATGTGGGAGGACAATATAAAATTGGAATTTGAAAATAAGCGATATAATATATTATTTTATGAAAGTATAACTGGAGAAGAGAATTGTTCGATGAGGTGATTTACAATTGGTGCAAGATAATGGTACAGATGAAAGTAAGAGACATAATGATATGGAGGCATATAACTAAACTAGGAAAACGCTTAAGTCCCGCCGCGTTGTTGGATGAGCGTAATTGGTGCATTGAGCTGCCATGTGTTATGCGAATTTTCTGTTGTTCTGCGAGAAAATCAAAACTAAGTTGAAGATAGTTTCAAAATTAAATTAAATAAAAAATTAACTTAAATATATATATTTTTTTAATTAATCGTAATTTTAAAAAAGAAAAAAATCGTAATATTGAAATTTTCATAAGAAATAATTATTCGATTGCGCACAAATTTTACACGAATATAATAATTCATTAAATTAAGGTTCTGTAAAAAATCATTACGATTGGTTAAAGCATGTAGGTGTTGTAAATCGAAGAACATTTTAAAAAATCGAAAAAAATCGTAAAATTGCGATTTTCATGAGAAATAATTTTTCGATTGTGCTCAAAAACGTGGCAGTTCTAAGTTCAGAGATTTCGAAGACCTCCATAAAATTTCATCGCAATCGGAGTATCGGTTTAGCCGGAATCGTGCTAACAAACACACAAAAATACAAGAAAAAAAGGAAAAAAGAAGAAAAAAAAAGAATAAGAAAAAAAAACATTCCGGATTTTTTTCTCCAGTGTAGTGAAATGGAATCTTCGCTTCGCTCATCCAAAAATAGTAACCATATGTTACAATGTTAGTCGACTTTGAAACAGGACTTTAAAATAGGTGATATATCATTATTAATTCTGAATTTAGCTAGAATAATAATTGTTTATTATTTAATTAAATGTTCATTATTTATAATTATTTATTATTTACATGGATAGGTAGTCACTAACCGAGTAGAAGAAGTTTGCTGTGAGATATATTTTTAACTTGTGTTTGATTTTACAATACAAGATACAAAGTTACCTATTAGGCCTACTCTAACACTCATACACTTAGTAAATGCTGTTAATTTCCTAATGCACTGAATACACATAAAGCAAGATAAAAGTCACTTATAATTAAAATTAAAATAATTATTTAATATTGAAGTTCTTTTAAGGAACGTACTAGGACAACGCCAAAGTCGTTGTTAACGAGTTAGAGAGCCATGTTTGAGAACCCGGTAACATTCCTTTTATTCGCCTCCCTAGCCTATCATAGGCTAGAATGGCGCATTTTGGCCTTACTGTTGACGCGCCCTTATACCAACTTAACTTAAAAAACCATATCATTTACACCAATATAATTTTAAAACTTAAATGCAGACGCGTAGGAACGGGGGGGAGAATGGGGGGAATTCATCCCCACACTTTTCACTCTGACCCACCCACTTTTCACGCTGACCCCCCCCCCCCCCCCCACTTCTGTAGTAAATATGCACATACACTTATACAATTCGACAGTCACCTTGGTAAAACAAATATATTTGCCTGTATGCTTCGTCATTAATAAAAAATTAGGTTGAAATTTACTAAAATGGGCCACTTACGTTAATTTTTTGAGTTTTTAGATCACAGATAGAGTAGAGTAGAGTAGATCTTTATTCACTTAAGACTAATACATGGTACAAGTATACACCTCTTCGTGAAGAGGGAGTGAATAGTTCCTAAGGCTAAAAACATGGTAAAAATGAATAATAAAATAGAATGCATATTTCATGCGAATCAAGTTATATGTATATTACTAGTATGGTATACTAGTATTGAGAATTGAAGTTGTTTGAATAGATTAATTGAGTATTGAAATGAAAAAATGAAATGAGTAATTGGTTTGATATGATACAATACGATGTTATTTAGGATGAATAATAATATAAAACACTAGCATTTGATATGATATAATGATTATGAAATGGAATTAGTATTGTATTTAATATATACGTGTAGTAGTACGAATCTATAAGGGGCAGTTTGTAGTGGACATGGAAATTTAAAATTTACTAAATATAAAATGGATAATCAAATAAAATGAGTTATCGATATGATATAATACAATACGATGTTCATTAGGATGTATAATAATATAAAACGCTAGCATATGGTATGATATGATTATGTATTATTGTTTTATGTTTAATAGGGATTAGTTTTGAACTTAAAATATACGTGTAGGGCCTATAGTACGGATCTAAAAAGGGAAAGTTGTAGTGGAGAACAAGGTAAATTTATAAATTTACTAAATATAAAATAAATAATCAAATAGAATGAGAATTTCAATGAGAATCAAGTTATATATATAGGCCTAGTACTAGTATGGTATACTAGTACCGGTATTGAGAATTGAAGTTATTGAATTGAATAATTGAGTATTGAAATGAAAAAAATGAAATGAGTAATAGGTAGCCTATACTATGATATAATGATTATATGAAAGGTATTATTATTGAATTTGAAATATATGTGTAGGGCCTAGCCTATAGTACGGATCTATAAGGGACAGTTTGTAGGGAGGAAAAGGGGTTTAATCTGTTAGGAATTCATTTAGTGAGTAAAATGCTCTTTCTACTAGAAATGCTTTTAATTTGCTAATAAATGTAGTATGATTTTTGATGTCTCTGATGTGTTTTGGCAGTTTATTGTATATGGAGAGGCAGGCGTAGGTCCTTTGGAATATTGCGAGGTTTTATGATGGGGACATGGATGTTAGAAATTGCACGGGTGTTATAAGTATGGATGGATGAGTTTTTGGGAAAAGTATTCTGAATGTGTACGTACAAAAATAGCGGCAATTTGTATAAGGGTACTTACCAGGGTAAGAATGTTTAATTTGGGGAAGATTTACGGCAGGATCTCTGCCATGAGGATCCTGTGATGATGCGTATAGCTCGTTTTTTGGAGTAAAAAGACACGATTAGCTTGTGGTGACATACCCCAGAATAGAAGCCCGTATGAGATGTGCGAGTGGATGTGGGCATGATATATTAATTTCAATATGTTGCTGCTAACAATTGGCTTCATCCTCCTGAGCATAAAACACCCACTATTTATTTTGGAGCATACTCTTTCGATATGAGCAGACCAATCAAGGTTCTCCGAGAGTGTAATGCCAAGAAATTTCACGTTGTCAGCTCTCATAATGTTTTTGCCATCAATGCGAATTAGGGGACTACTCTGAGGGGGGCTAGAGGTGGAGTGAAGTTAAGGTACACATTTTTGGTTGGTTGAAGGGAGAGAAGGTTATTTTTACAGTATTCCGACATTGCGTTTGCTTGGACATTTGAGTTATGTATGAGTTCTGCAAGCCCATCTCTGGTTGCAGTTAAGAGGTGACTTGAGTCATCTACAAATTGCGTCAGTATGCCTACGTCAAATGTGTTGGGCATGTCGTTTACATAAAGTAAGAAGAATGGGGGCCCTAGGACCGTTCCTTGGGGCACACCACAGACAAGGTTTAAGGGGTCGGAGTGAAATTTAGTAATTGTATCATTTTCATCGATATCATCAAGTTCTACTACCTGGAAACGGTCTGATAGAAATGATGCAATCCATCTATTGGTTATACCTCTAATACCTAGAGATTCCAGTTTTGAGAGAAGTATACTATGGTCAATTGTATCAAACGCCTTACTCAAGTCGTAGATTATTCCAATAGCCAGGTCGCCATGATCGAGTGCCTTGTATAGTGCATAGGAATGAGAAGATGGCAGTTATGGTTGATTTGCCCTTTTGGAAACCGTGTTGATTGCTTGCAAGAATATTGTGTTTTGAAAGGAAGGATGACAAACGGGAGTACATGATTTTTTCGAAAACTTTAGAGAAAGAGGAGGTTAAGGAAATTGGCCTATAATTGTTAGGATCTCGGTTGTTACCTTTGTGCTTATATATGGGTATTACTTTGGCCTCTTTGAGCTTGGAGGGGAAGGTCCCTGTGCAAAAGGAGGAATTGATGATAAATGCTAGTGGGTGAGATATAATACTTCCACATTTTGCAAGAACAGATCCAGGAACATTGTCTAAGCCTGCAGAATGTTTGTTATTCATTGTTTTGATGATATCGGCTACTTCATGATGGGTGGTTGGATGGAGAAAAATTGAATTAATTTCCTGCTTATTCTCGATGACACCAGGAATGAGGTGATTGGTTTGTGTCTGAGGTCGACTGTTTATACCAGCATTGATAAAGAACTCATTTAGATGATTTGATATTACTTTTGGGTCAGAGTTTGGAATTCCGCTAATGTTGATCGTAAGTTGATTTTTAGGACTAGGGGCCTTAGTTTGAGCATTGATAATCTGCCATGTAGCTTTTGATATGTTATTTGCAGAAGATATAACCTGATCATGATGTTGTCGTTTAGCTTGTCTGATGTTAAGTGCATGACCTTTTTTTAATGTACGATACTCATGTTTAAGTTGATGGTCGTTGGGTAATGTTTTGCAATGGTAGTGTAATCGTCGCAGTTGTTGGCCCTCTGCTTTATGGCAGTTTGATAACCACGAACTAGTTTTTTTTGCTTTTGCCTTTGCCTAACCAAGGGGAATGCTGTGTTAAAATAATGTAAGTAGATCATTAAGAATTCGTTGAACATCTGGTTGGTATCGGTCATAGTCAGCAAGTCAGACCATTCTTCACTACTAAGTAAATTTAAAAAGTGATTTGTATTGCGTTTGCTAAATATTCTAGAGAAACCCCAAGTGGGAAGGCATTTATGGGCGAACTGAGTTGCATGGTTATGGCACAATGGTCTGAGATGTGTGGGTGAAGGGTATTAGTTTTGTAAAGGGAAGGGTCTAGAGAGGTTATGATGTTATCGATAAGTGACTGACTTGACCTAAGTGTACGGGTGGGTGTTAGAATTGTTTCGTGTAAGTTAAATGAGTGTATAAGATCAAGGAATAGGTCGCGGGCTCGTGATTTGGAAAGAAGATCAATATTAAAGTCGCCGCATAGGGCTATTTTTGCCTTAGGGAATCGTTTTGTGACGTTTATAAGGGTCTCTTCTAGTTTATCTAAGAATATTGAGAGTTTGCCTAATGGAGATCTGTATATGGACAGTATGGTGATGCGGCAGTATGGTAGATAGTTGCTATAATACATCGTTTACAGAGTCCGAGTGCAGTTAAAACATGACAAAATAACTATAGTATGGTGAAATTTGCTTCGCCTTTGGCGAAACGGCATCCGGCGGCTGGGGCTTTGCCCAGACCCCACCTTCCGCCCGCAAAACCTACTTATGGATTTGACCCCCCCCCACTTTTCAAGACGTTCCTGCGCGCCTGCTTAAATGCAAATGTTCCCGGGTAATCAGCACATGACTCGCTCGTCTAACAACGACTTGGGAGTTTTCCTGGTTTAGATTTAATTTCTTGTTTTCTGAGGAAAGCCCACACAGTTGGGCTGAAACGTCAAAAGCAATCCAAGCATATTCGACACGGCGAAATGTCCCGACCAATTAATTGTGTTTATTATTATTTTTATTATTATTATTATTATTATTATAATTATTATTATTATTATTATTATTATTGAAAATAAGGTTTTTAAGCATAGGCCCGCTTTAAGGACATAGTTATTGATTCATAGCAGTTGTCGAAAAAGTTTGCCCCGACTGAGGTTCTGGGTTCGAACCCCAGTCGGGGCAAACTTTTTCGACAACTGCTATGAATCAATAATTATTATTATTATTATCATTATTTTTATTATTATTATTATTATTATTATTATTATAATTATTATTATTATTATTATTATTATTATTATTATTATTATTATTATTATTATTAAATTGAGACGATTTCGTAAACCATCAGCGCACTCTGTAGTAGGGGCTGAGATGTACATTGGCTCGATTTGCGTGCCGAAATAGATTTTTTGGTTTTAAATGATAGAAACCATTCACCCCAAAAATGATCTAGGTGTTCTTCAATTTTTTACGCCGCCATCTTGGAAAAAATGGCCGCCATAGTACATTTCAGAAAAACGATTAAAACTCATGCAATTATTATGTTTAAATTACGAAAAAAAATTGGTGTACTAATTGATCGATAAGAAATAATAAAAAAATACAATAACCCGAAAAAAAATATTTTAAATACAATTTTTTTTAATTTAGTTGATTTTGTACTTTTGTGGGCTATTTAGACGAATAAAGGCGCTTTACATTTTTTAGAGTGCATGATAGATAAAAATATGATCGATAGATAATAATACTTAAAAAATATTAACCGGCTTAATTAATTTTGGTAGCCATCTTGAAAAATATGACCGCTAATAAAAGTTTTTAATTAGTTTTCAGCTTAATTTAAAATATTACGAAATAATAAATGTATATGATGTACACGATTTGAATAAAGTTTGTATTACACTTAAGAATAGACCTTTATAGGCCTATATTAATGTGTAAATATATATTATTTATTTGTCGAGTTTTTAGTTTGTAATTTGCTTGACAACAATTTCTTTTCATTTATCTTAAAAATGCGAAATGGGCGGTGTTTCTATACTATACATTATACATTGTGAGAGCTAATATACTTTTTATGTTTACATGGAAATACAATTTTTTAAATGTCTGAGTGCACATTGCTGTGCACAAGTGATTTGGAATAGCACCTATCTTTATGAACGCGATATGCGAGGTGACCTCCTGTAATTTTTAAAATCAACACGTTAGGGTAGTACCACAAGACCTTTTTTACATTCATGGGAAATATTTAAATGTAGTCCTACAAAAAGGTATTTGATAGCCTACATACATATGCAGTTTGACTTACCAATTTCTACATCATTGGTCCTCATCACACTAACGGGACTTTGACATCGTCTTCGTCATCATCTACTACTCGTCTACTTGAATGCAATAATCCCTGACGTTTTGACAATCGTGGCATTTGCATGAAGAAGTACAAGTTAGATAATTTTAATGCAAAAACGCTTTTCCCCGTAATCTGGCCTTTGCATCCACACCTTACTTTTTCCAATATTGCCTTAGTAGCCGGCAGAGTAGGCATTTCACAGAAACTGTAGATTCTTTGGGCCCAATTTACAAACTATTTATCTCAGTAAGTGGTAGAAAGTTAGGATGAGAAGAACGATAACCCTTGCTTATCCTTGCCATGGCATTAGCTCTTCTGATATGTGGTGCATGGTTATGCTCTTAAAGTTGGCGGCAATTTCTCTCCTTCAATTTTCTTGGTCCTAAACAATTCCCGGAGCAGGTATTTGACTTTGGTGATTTTAAAGTGTTTGGGACATACATTTGGCATGTAAAGCTTTCAAGATCGTACAATACCTGGTCGAAATCGAAATCGTCTTCTCCCAACTCATCAAAAGCTTGTACTACTCGTTTAAATTCAATAGACAAGTATAGATACAAGGTACAATTTTCTTTTTGAAAGCCTAACTAATTTTCCACCCCAATCTGCACCAGGGAAACAGTGAAGTCCGACCAATCACTTACATTTTTCACTGTCTAATTCATTGCACTCATCATTCAAATTGATACTTCTTTTGTGTTTGCCATGGCCAGTAATAAAAGATAAAGTTTTCAGCAGATCATACCTTGAACAAAGGTATATTAAGAGTAAGAATACGTTTGTGTCCGGCGTCATGACGTCAATGTTACAATTTATGCACATCACCATTGCACCTAGAACGTGAAGGGGAATTAAGTTGTCGGCTTCCTCGTGTGTATGGCGTTCAATATTCGGTTCAAACAAGTCGGGATGGTTACTGAAGGTACAATCTACTGAAACAACATTGATTCGTTTTTATCAAAAGTGTTTTACGTAAGTTCACAGTATATGGCTAAGTTGTGATTTACTCTCAATGTGAGATAGTATAATGTCGTCTGAGAAATGAGTTTAATATTTGTTGCGTTATTAACAATGAATTTCATTAGGTACAATCATCACTACTTTTTTTATAGAATAGTTATGGCGTTATGTAATACAATATTATTCTTCCCCCGAAGTAAAAAGAAAGCATTCTCCTAATACGAAGAACAAACTCATTGGCAAAGTCCTTGCAAGAATTCACTCCAGGACCTTTCGTGATACATTGCACTAAGGTTAAAGCATCTACAATACATATCTTACTGTCTGACACTGCGGGAACAGGCACATGTTCAAGTCGTACTCGTACATAACGTTGTTTCTAACACTGACATGAAAGAACTTGTATCATTTGGAATTAGCAAGAAATCACGTACGACCAACTTAAAAGTTAATCTTTTTGTTACATATTGTTCTTTAGGTGAGTAACTTTAGGCTACTCTTTTTGACAGTGTCCAAACATACATTTGGAATAAATCAATAATAAGTCGCTTGGCAACAAAATCATCGTACAATAGCTTGCCATCTCTATTATATCTAAAATATAATTTAACGAATTATGTTGATAAGTTGCTTCTCAACTAAAAATGGATTGTCTTCCAGGTGATCTAAAATGCCTGCCTTAACTTTTTCTACATGGTTGAACATACGAACTGATATCTTCCCAGAGAGCTGATATGTTCTTGCAAAGTTTATGCTTATCACACCCGTTCTTGGAATCAAACTCGTCTACTAAGGGTCTTAATTCTCACATCGTGGTCCCTCCTAATCTTTGTCATCGTAAGTGTTGTCATTATCGTCGTTGTTGGGGAGGTCGTCAATAGAATGAAGAGAAGCGAGGTCCCCGACGACGACTGAAGAGCGTAGAGCATATAGTTACAGGGAGTGATACTCCCCCACCTACCAGCTGATGTTTGCGATATGGAACTTTAATCTTTTCTCGCCCTTTTCGAAACAGAGCCATGCTCTGTGCAAACTCTAACCCAGGCTTAGATGAGGGACGTCAAATTGGATACGCCATGTTATGTTTATATAATATCCCAGAAAACTCAACCGGCTTCCACCGTTCAAGAGCTTACAAAAATCGCGGTCTACAAACTGTTCCTGTAGGAACTGTTTTTTTGTATATCACGGGTGTAGTACATCTTGGTTTTTGTTACCCAAAAATTACTTTGCCTATAAATAAAATTAGAAAATATATATAGGGAAAATAGAGGGAAAGGACCAAATTGACTACATCTGAGCTCGCTGGTATTTTGGAGAGGCGCGCGTATGCAGTTGGAAAGCAATTTTCTTACGCTTTGCTACATACAAATAGCTCTAAATCCTAAACTATTTACGCTACCGTTAAGACATTTATGTTCTTGTACGTTTGGAAAAATACATTGTCATAAGCTATTAATTATATGGTCCATTACAAGTTTTTAATTCAAATTATTAACAATACTAAAAACACGTGGTCTCTGACAGTAAAATCCTACTTTTTACCCCCCTCTAAAAAAGATTTTTCACCCCTTATGTTTTTTGTATGCTTTTAAATAAATTTTTCTTCAAGTCAAAACTTATTTCATTATTTTCCCTTTGTTCGTTCGTGCGCTACAACGTTTTATCTAAAAAGCATATTGGCGGCCATTTTATCCAAGATGGCGGCGGAAAAAATGGAAGAACACCTAGATTAATTAAAGTACGATGGTACCAACCGTTGAAAACCAAAAAATCAATTTCGGCACGCAAATCGAGCCAAGGCCCTTTTTTGTACATCTCAGCCCCTACTACTATGTCGCGCATTGCATGCTGGGAATCATGTTGCTCAGAACTTTATAAAAACCTCTGAACAGAAGGCTGTGTTTTCTTCAATGTAAACAATGATTGATGGCTTTTGTTGAAAATTTAAGATTTAGTTGGCTGTGCTTGCAACACACTACCCAGAATTCCTTGCAGAGTTCGGGCATGCGCAGAGACTTTACGTAATCGTCTATTAACTGGTCGGGACATTTCGCCGCGTCGATTCTGCTTTTATTGCGTTTGACGTTTCAGCCCAACTGTGTGGGCTATCCTCAGAAAACAAGAAATAAAATTAAAAACTTACAAAAATATAAGCCAAGACAAGGCTTCCCATAGAAAAACAAAATAACAACGACAAAACAAACAGTTACCATGATCAGGCTCCGCCTTCTATAAAATTGCATTACATTCTAATGAAGTCTTTTTCACAACCAGATCAACCTCACATTTGAGAATTTCTGGTGCGTATCCGATCACTCCGTCGAACTCCACTTTCTTGGGGCTGATCCATTTCCAGGACAGGGAGGACGAGAAGGCCTGCATTCGAAACCGGGAGTAAGATCTCGGGGATAATGCGTTTATTTACGATACGGCCAGCGTTGGAGTTGTCTTGAATCAGTTTTACTATGGGCGCCCACGACCCGCTCAGCTTAAACCCAACATCACCATTAAAATTGTTTGGTGTTTTAGCTATTTCAATGGACTCTCTAACCAATCTTGGTAGTAACCGAGGCGCTTTGCAAACTATTGTGGGACTATCAAACAGAATTTCATGTCTTGGATTATTAGCATTTTCACAAGCATGTTTAGCAACCGCCGACTGTTCTTCTCGAGCATGCCTACAATGCGCTTTATGTTCTTTCAATCTTGTTCCTACTGTCCTGCATCCAATCCACACTTGCAAGGAATTTGGTAAACACCACTCTCTTGCAGTGGAATTATATCCTTGACTGGCTTCATCAAATGGGCTACCTTTTTCCATGGAGTATAAATAGTTTTTATATCTTTTTTGGCTAAAATGCGACCAATTCTGTCCGTCGTATACTTCACGTAAGGCAGGAAAGCTCTCGTGATGTTACCGGTAGCCTCATCTTCAACTATCTCACTGTTGGCAGGTCTCTGTGGTCTATTAAAAGCCCTGTTGATGGTTGCATTACTGTATCCATTGTTTAATAATGCTTCTCTGAGCACCACCTTTTCTCTCCCTAAACTTGCTTCGTCTGACAGTCTGTTAGCGCGGGTTATTATACCAGCGTGTTAAAAACAGACTGTTTCTGTGGAGGGTGGTGATGGGATGTCTCATGCAGGTACAAGTTGGTGTGAGTGGTTATGAGTGGATGAACGTCAAACGCAATAAAAGCAGAATCGACGCGGCGAAATGTCCCGACCAGTTAATTGTGTTAATTATTTACCGGGCCGCGAAAGCCTTAAATTTGAAATTTATTATTATTATTATTATTATTATTATTATTATTATTATTATTATTATTATTATTATTATTATTATTAATTTTATTTATTTATTTTATTTATTTATTTTATTGTTTATCCTTGTTGTTATTACATTTTAACAAGAAAAGGGCGTCGACACTAGTAAATATTTTACTAAAACACTTGATATCTTTGTAGAAATCTTGTGCCGCGAAGAGCCTTATAAAGCACGTGAAACCAAAGATTAACATGGCACTTGTAGTTGGTTCTCCCATAAGTACTCCTTACACATGGAAAGGGGAAATGACTTACTGGGCAGTCTTTGAGGGCGGGCGGCAGGTCGTTCCATGGGTTAACAACCCGGAAAGAAAAAGCACGTCGGCCGAGCACTCCTTTGGCCGGAGGGGGTTGGAGGCGGGGGTGCCTACTATCGTCGCCTCTCAACACGCGGCCCTGGATGATGCGCGCGCACACGTCAAAATCAGTGGCGCCACTGAGGCATCTTTTAAAAAACACGAGATCGGTGTATTGCAGGTGCATGGTCATTGGCATAACCTGCTTCTGGTCACAGGGTGGGGGGAGGTTACGGCCATGTATGAAATGCAATGCCCTTCTCTGCACCCTCTCAAGTTTGGTAGTGTTCTCAATGGTGGTTGGGTGCCAGGCGGGGAGGCCGAAAGTCATGGTGGGTTTAACTAGCGACAGGTAGGCCATCCTCTTGACGCGCGGCGTGCACCCGTGCAGGTTGCGGGCCGCGAAACCCAGCACCTGCGCCGCCTTTGCCCGCACGATATCGGTGTGAACGTTCCATCGGAGGTCGCTTGTGATGTGAATGCCGAGGAGGCGCTGCTTGTCGACGTACTCGAGTGGGACACCATCTATGGTGTACAGGAAGTATAGAGGGGTGCGCGCGCGCGTGATGTCCATCATCTTGCACTTGAGGGCGTTGAGTGACATGCCATTGTTATCGCACCAAATCTGAATGTCGTCTAGGTCTGCTTGAAGGGCGTCTGCATCCTCTTGGGTGACCACGATGCAGTACAGTGTGACGTCGTCAGCGTACTGGAGCATTTGGATCCTTGCCGAGGTAGGGAGGTCGGCTACGAAGACGTTAAATAGCAGGGGGCCAAGCACACTTCCCTGGATGACGCCCGAGGGCACATTCCGGAATTCTGAGCGCTCGCCGTTGAAATGGACAAACTGCGTGCGGCCGACAAGGAAACTCTCGAACCACCTTAGCAAATTGCCCTTAATGCCATAATGCTCGAGCTTGGATAGTAGACGCAAATGCGGCACTTTATCAAATGCTTTAGACCAATCGAGAAAAACACAGTGAATGTGCGCTCCGCTATGCTCATCCAGCACCGCCGTCCATGCATCAATGGCGCCGGCGAGGAGAGTGGTGCAAGAACGGCGCTTGTCGAAAGCCCTGCTGCCGCCGCAGGGATGACGTTTTGGCTCTCGAGGAACTCGCTCGTCCGGTCTCGCACAAAACGTTCCATCGTCTTACCGACCAGTGAGGTGATGCTGATTGGCCGGTAGTTCTTTATGTCTCTCTTGTCGCCGTCTTTGAAGATCGGTGCCACAGACGCCGTTTTCCATTCTGTTGGAATGCCCTGTTCAAGTGCCATGTTGAAGAGGTGGGCAAGTGAGTCGCAGAGAGCGTTAGCGGAATTTTTTAGCAAGATTGCAGGAACGCCGTCTGGGCCCGCTGCGGTATTAGCCTTGGTCCCGCGGAGAAGCTTTTTTATGTCGGCGGGCAAGCAAGTCAGTTCGCTCATGGTGGGCTGCTCTGAAAGTTGGGTGGCGGGCGCATTTCCCTGGTGGAACGGGGAAAATGTTATCCGCCCGCAAGAAATTGCTTTGGAATGCCTCACTGAAACAGGCTGCCACCTCCTTGGGGTCTGACACGGTTCTTCCCCCTACCTTGAAACTCGCTGCATCGTTCGGAATAGTTGCCTTGGAATTAATGTAGCGCCAAAAGAACTTTCTGCTGTCTGCACCTCGCCCAAGTCCCCACATCCAGTTGTCCTTGGCCGTCCGGAGGGCCACCTGTGTTGATCTTCTCGCAGCAAGATAGGCCTCTCTTGTGTCAGGCAAATTGGTTTCCCGCCATCGGGCAAACAGTCTGTCCCGGATGACGATCATCTTTTTCATGTTCTTGCTTAGCCAAGGGAGGAGTCGGCGAGTGTTTCCCCCTACTCTCCTTTTCGGAACGTGCTCTTCTGCGCACTCGAAGACGATACGCTTCCAGTTTTCCCACGCTTCGTTGACGTCATCCAGCTGCAGCACCTCCGGCATTCGTTCAGAAAGCGTTTCGTTCAGGGCCGGCCAGTTTGCTTGATTGTAATCAAGAACCTCTCGGGCTGCACTCACTGGACGGATGGCAGTCAGTGAGAGGGTGGCCAGAACGGCGTCGTGGTCGCTCACGCCCGGCACCACCTCCACCATCGACACTATGCTGGGCGCATCGCAGAGCAGCAGGTCGATTGTCTTCTCACTCGTGTTGGTGATTCTGGTTGGCTCAGTGACCAGTTGAGAGAAAGCCAGTTCAGCAAAAGCAGATATAAAATCCTTGGCGGTTCTGTCACGCCCTTCCGGTGGGTCCGAACGCCAGCATATGTTGAGATTAAAATCGCCAAACAAGAGGCAGCCATCGAAACTTGGCTGCACAGCAGCAACTAGGTCCAGGGAGTGCAGAAAGTCGGCGTTTTGGGCTGCATATGGGCATGGCGGACGGTATGCTGACCCCACGAGAAGTCGCAGGTTACCGACTTTGATTACCGCCCAGACAACCTCAGCCCGGCTCTCGAGGTGACTGACATTATTATTATTATTATTATTTTTATTATTATTATTATTATTATTATTATTATTATTATTATTATTATTATTATTATTATTATTATATAAGGTAAACTAGATTTAAGGACATAGTGATTGATAGCAATTGTCGTAAAAGTTTGCCCCGACTGGGGTTCGAACCCAGAACCTCCGGCTTAACGTGCCATAGCTCTAACAATTAAGCTACCGGGACCACAGAACAATCCTTTACTAAACTGCTATTTGTTGTGACTGTTGACTTCCATGACATAAATCCAACAGAAGACTGCAATGTAGCTGTCAAATCTGAAAGATCACATGGATAGATCCAATCCAATCACATCTCATCTCCTATGAATTGGTATAAATATAAGGTTTTTAAGCATAAGCCCTCTTTGAGAACATAGTTATGATTGATAGCAATTGTCGTAAAGTTTGTAAAATAGCACTTTAGTAAAGGTTTGTTCTGTGGTTCCGGTAGCTCTATTGGTAGAGCTATGGCACGTTAAGTCGGAGGTTCTGGGTTCGAACCCCAGTCGGGGCAAAGTTTTTCGACAACTGCTATGAATCAATAACTATGTCCTTAAAGCGGGCTTATGCTTAAAAATCTTATATTTATACTACCCAACTCATGGGAGATGAGATGTGTTTAGATTTATCCATGTGATCTTTCAGATTTGACAGCTACATTGCAGTCTTCTGTTGGATTTATGTCATGGAGGTCAACAATCACAACAATAGCAGTTTAGTAAAGGTTTGTTCTGTGGTCCCGGTAGCTCAATTGGTAGAGCTATGGCACGTTAAGCCGGAGGTTCTGGGTTCGAACCCCAGTCGGGGCAAACTTTTTCGACAACTGCTATGAATCAATACATATATAATATAATGAATCAATAACTATGTCCTTAAATCGGGCTTATGCTTAAAAACCTAATATTCATACTACCCAACTCATGGGAGATGAGACGTGATTGGAATTATCCATGCGATCTTTCAGATTTGACAGCTACATTGCAGACTTCTGTTGGGTTTATGTCATGAAAGTCAACAGTCACAACAAATAGCAGTTTCGTAAAGGTTTGTTCCCCTTGGCCCCGGTAGCTTAATTGGAAAAGCTAGGGCACTTTAAGCCGGAGGTTCGGGTTCGCCCCCCAGTGGGGCAAATTTTTTCGAAACTGTATGAATAAAATAACAAAAATAATAAAAATAATAACAATAATATAAAAATTTAATAAAAATAATGGCAAAAAAAGAGAGGATCCCGGGGGGACACCCTTAGCCCTCTAGGTTTTGTTCGCATTAAACCCGTATCAAGCTACTAATAAAAACCAAATCTGGATATCGCCTTACTGAAAAGAAAAGGAAAAGGATAACACATCTGTTATATGGATGTTTTTTAAAAATGAGGGAAAAAAATAAAAAGAAGAGCTCAAATTTTTTAAATTGAATAGTAAAATTATTCAGTGAAGACATTTATATGGAATTTGGATTAGATAAATGTGCTTCAATGCATATGAAAAGTGGAAAATTGCAAGAAACTGACAATTACCAAATTGGTGTTGGTCAAGAAATTCCAAACATAAACAATAGCGAAGAAAGATACAAATACTAGGAATGAGGCAAAACATTATTCTTAACCACAAGGAATTAAAAAATGTATTTAAACAAAAGTATGAACATAGAGTTAAAACTATCTTAAAAACAAATGTTAAAGGAAGCTATAAAATCAAGGCATTAAATGCATGGGCTTTACCAATCTTGACACTTTCATTTGGTATTGGGAAGTGGTCAGAGGTGGACTGGACGGACCTAGAGCGCTTAACAAGAAGACAAAGGACCGGCTTCAGAACTCACCACCCAAAAGCATCTTCTGAAAGGTTATATATACCACGGGGAAAGGGTGGAAGAGGATTGGTAAATATTCGGTCATTGTGCTATTCGCAAGTTCATAAACTCAGATCATACTTTCTTAATTCTACATTCCATTATCACCAAGAACTTAAACTCCGAGATAAAACTATAACTCCCCTCAGGCTAAATGACGATTCTTTCCATCCAGAAATATACATAGAAGATTTAAATATGAAGATGAATGTCTGGAATACTAAATCACTTCATGGGAGGTACCCGAAAAGCATACAGCAGCCAAATATTGACATTGTTAAATCAATAAGATGGATTCACAAAGGAGATTTGTTTGCTGAAACCGAAGGATTTATGTTCGCCATCCAAGATCAGGTTATAAATACCAACAACTATAAAAAATTCATCATCAAATCCAATGACAATGATATGTGTAGAAAATGCAAAAAGTTTACGGAGACAATAGACCATGTTATAGCTGGGTGTCCTTCAATTGCCAACACGTGGTATCTCAGTAGGCATAATCAGGTAGCAAAGATAGTTTATCAACATCTAGGAATGAACGCACATCTACTTGTCAATCCACCTCCTTATTACAAGTATTCTCCTGCACCTGTGATCGAAAATGCAGAATTTATAATGTATTGGGAATAAACAGGTTATAACAGACAAAACCATAGACCACAACAAACCGGACATCATTTTATGCGATAAATCTAACAGAATTACATATCTAATTGACATTGCGATCCCCATGAGTAAAAATATTGAGAACACCGAGAACACTAAGGTGGAAAAATATCAAAATTTAAGACTCAGTATCCTAGCCGGAGGTATTTCTTTCCTTCCTATCGCCGGTAAAGTAGATGGTCAAATCTTCCGACATGGGGGCGGGTTCTTATGGCGCCTCGTACAAAAGAGCAGGCGACCGAGCTACTTTGGAGACCAGTCCGACCAAGACAGTCTTTGAGATGAATAGAAAGTGTTGACAAAAGAAGCCCGAGTCGAGGAAAAGGGTCAGTTAGACCTGATCCCCCAGCCTTCGCCCGGCGGGGAGATTCATTCATCCATAAAAATATTCAGTCATTAAAATTAATTTGATATATTTTTGGTTATAACATGAATCGCGATATCACTGGTAGTTTCATGTTGGATTTGAATAGTGCAACTCCTGTAGCCCGAAAAGTGTTTTTAAATGTAATTTTATGTCTATTTTGAGCATTAGGTGTTGTTCTTACATTTTCGTGAAGTATGTAATTTCAGTATAATAGTAATAATCTTTGGTTGGTTATCGCTCACTCGTCGATTGCGTCGGGGCCATCAGGGTTGGCTTAGTCTCTTTGATTTAAAGTCCCCCACTGAAAATTAGTTATATAACTGAGTGGGTAGACTTTATAAATACAATTTAAATTAATTTATTTATTTTATTAATTTAATTTAATATGCCTAAGTATATCGATACATCATAAAACATGATTTTTATTGATATGCCTATATAATGGTGTTGAATTCCTACGGTACTAAATAAGATTGGAATCGTGTTATTATAGCTTGTATAAATTATTTTAGTAATTTTGATATACCTATCACTTGATTAAAAATACCAAACTTTTGTTTACAAACATAATTTCGATTAATTAATCGTTCTATATTAAAAAATGCTTGTCAAAATTTTTTCCAGAAACGCTAAATATGGTATTATTTCCACTCTTAGCTAATAATTGTAAAACATGGAAGCATGCGTTCGCAAACCCGTCTTCTATTGTTATAGTGGGTCCGCGTGCGATGTTTGTCCAGTTTTAATTGCCTCCCACCAGGTATCATTTTAGAAACAAGGGTTGAACTCCCGTTTGCGCTTGAGATATATAATACTACTACTCCAATGTCTTTGCTTGAGATAGGTTGGTATCTAGCCTACAAAGCTCAGCGCATCAATGAACAGCCGTGTATCCATTCAATGGGAATTAAATTATTCGTACAGTAATGTTGTCAGGTGATAATTATTTTACACCAGAATTTCGCTCATTGTTTATAACATAGTAGTCAACCAAACCAACAAGTTATGCATGTTACATAATTAGTATGTATTGTAGGCCGTACACACAGAAATAAATGCAGACAGTTGAAATTTTTATCAATACTTAAAATAAATTGATAAACACCCCAATGTAAAATATATCAATATCACGACCATTGGTGTTGGAGAATGTGGTTTGTCCAAACATAAATTGTAGTAAATTAGTAGCAAATGCTTAGACTAATTCTATAATTACAACACATTGCATCCAGTCAATCGAGCATTCAACCGGCCCAGCTTTGCTTCAAATTCTTTTGTCGAAAACTTGAAATAAAGATGGGAAACAAAATGTTTTCATCGAAACCCGAACAAAAGATCTATTGTCGTTGTACCCGTGAAAAAAGTATAATATTTTCCATGGTCATCTACGTTTTATATGCACTTTTATCTTATTCACATTTCACGTTCCTGGCTATTTTGATGCTAAATAATTGATTATGTAAAGAGTAAACTTTGCCACCAAATGTTTTGGGAGCGAGATTCTGCGAGGCTGAAAGCTGTTCATTTGAATTGTGTATTGCACCTCCCACTTTTGAAAAACAACAATTCACATGCGTTTTGTTGAGCTCTATAGGAATCCGATTCGCAGACCTTCCCAAAAATCACTCAAAGAAAAATAATTATAGAGATAAGTTATTACTTATTATGGTATTATAGCTACTCGTAAACACTAGTAATAACCTATGTACACATTTTGTACCAGATATGACATACACCAATATGTAGCACAGTACCTTAGATTACAACAAATAACAATGTAAAAGGGTCTCGGTCTGAGTCCCTTTGATTTGAAAGGATCGACAATGCCCTACGAATATAATATAACATTCCTTCTCGAGTTGAACTGTACCTACACAGTTTCTCGCTCCTGTCCTGGGTTATGAGATGGCGAATCAGCGGCTACCATCTAACCAAAGGGTGAGCACTCTCGCAACCTGACAATTAATTAATATAACCTTTGAGTATAGAACATACTCAATGATATGACATTCTGGGTTAATTTTTCTCCCGACTGATCTAAACAAACAACACACAGACAACTCCGTCGGACAACAACCAAGTCGGGTTCCAGCACTAGTATTGACGGGCGTACACTTATTGTTTTGTGAAATTATACAACAGGCACTAACTCGAGCAGCATTGTTTTTCGAACAATATAGGCCAATAAAACAATATAATCACGTATGATCTAAAAATCAATCTTCAAATGACAAGTGCCAAAAAAGAACTAAGACAAAATGTTGAGCAGTGGTTAATTTGGGGGAGGACGTGAAAATTATAACAAAAATTTAAAAATTAAATTATAATTATTGTTTTGTCAATACAATAACAATGTTGTATCACAGTATATACTATAAACAAAAAAACGATGTTTGAGTTGGAAAAATAACTTTATATACCCAATCTTCTTGGGAATGAAGAGTTTTGGTTCGGTCTATTCCAGAGCACTATTGAACAAAATTTTGAAAGTCAAAGGAAAATGGCTGAAAGTTGGTTGAATGAAAAAGGAACTTGAATAAAAAAGGGAAACAATGTTTTTTGGGAGACAGAACAGGATAGGCAATTATATGGAAACTTTGAGTCAATAAAAAAATTAAAGTTCTAGGTGCAATACATTTTTTAGCTATCATTTTTATTTGTCTCAGCTCCGAGGATATTCTACTATTTACCGTTTTCTTTTTTCCTTTTCCAAGTTTCTATATTTGTTTCATCTGAATTAATTTCAATTATACACTGGAAACCTATTAATTAATATGGTATTTTTTGTTTGTTTTGTTTATTGTCCTAATTTCGTGTTCAGGTTTTTAGTACGTCCTACAAGCCCAGTTGTAGTTCAGATCCTGTTGGTTCCCAAACGAAAACCATGTCAACGCAAAACGATTACTCCTCCACTATTACAATTAGATGGAAGCTCATCTACGACTAGAACGACCCAACCCTTGACAACGAGTTTTATCTTTACAAATCATCAATGATTGGAGAACTTGCGGCTGGTTTCCTACGACGAGCCCTGTCATTTTCTCACAAAAGCAGTCTTTGAAAGGAAGACGGCCAGACGGGTATTTCCAAATAGCTGGCTGGACTTGAAAGAAAGAATGCAAACAACTGATCTCGCTTGAACTCAACCCATGGCCTCCCACTCTGACCACTGAGCTACAGACGGCGAATTAAAATCTCTTATTTGTTGTTTTAGGTGCATTGTTTAAAACATTTTGTGAAGAGCTCAGTGGCCAGTGTCCGCCCGGCAAGTGGGGGACCTGAGTTCGATTCCCAGCGGTGTCGATTTGACAATCTGTCTTATATACTGTAGTGACCTACTTCAACCTGACATTTGACTAATCTAGAAGGCTGTGACTTTCCAACTATCAGTCAGTTACCATGGAGATGAAATTTAATTTTCTTTACTGCTGGCTTGGGGACAGGATGTGTTTTACTGTAGTTAAATGTTATTATTAAGCTTACTCGAATAATGCAATCATTATGACTTTCACAATACCATAGACACTACGTAGTCGTACACAAGACTTATGCACACCCTAAATTTATACGATCCCTTAAAATGAAATAATAATGTTTTTTAAATGTTTATAGGGTTTTATGGCTTAAAATAAAGCTAGAGAAAAAAGACAAAAAGTGTGACAATCAGCGCAACAAGAATATTCCGTATTTGCCATTCTCATAATGAAGTTTAAAAAAAAGCTGTTAAAAAGCTGTTTCCCATACATGGTGGTTGTTTACTGAGGGAGAAATAATTTAGGTCGACCCTTCCAGAGACTTCCTGAGTCCCTTCCTTCGTGCGAGTGAGAGAGAACATAACTGAGTGCAAGTAGTTGCTGCATTCCCGCTAGATAAAACCACTATCGACCGAAATATGCCCAGTTTCTCGATTTGCATCTGTTTACGTCGGCACAAATTGAAGCTTTGTAACGATTTATCATTGTATAGTGAGTAAAATTTTATAAACAAGCAGGCCAAAAACTACCCAAATGGTTTTTTTTTAAACGAAATTCGTTCATGCATTACCCCACAAGACGGCTGCAAAAATGAGCAAGTTATTTGAAATACAGTCATATTCACAAATTTATTCTAATTATTTGGAAAACAAAATGAAAAAAACAAACTGGTATTAGGTCGTATATAACACGCCTCTTAAAAATAATTTTGAATCGTGATTCTATCCACTGTGGTATTTGAGATATCAGTGCTGCTGATTTGCACTGCGTCGCGCGCTTAAACCGTCCTGTATACTGCCTCTTAAGTCAAGAAATAACAAGAATTTGGAAAATGAAAACTGTTACTGTCGTGCCTATCGTGATCTCAGCCACTGGAGTCATACCATCTTCCCTCTCTGCCAGCCTACAATGCCTGGGTCTGTCTCCAAATCTCTACATCAGCATGCAGAAAGCAGTCATCCTTCAAACGTGCCACATAGTCAGAAGATTTTTGCAGTAATCACTCTCTTTCTCTCTCTCTCTCTCTCTCTCTCTCTCTCTCTCTCTAAAAGATTTTGCCATACAATTGCTTGTTTTATAGATAGAAACTTTTATTGATTTTGTTATCACACTCATCTTTATTATTATTTTGTTAATTAGATTAATTTGTCTACAGTAATATGTGTACTATACTTATGTTTTCACGCTGTTATAATGTAAACTTTTGTTGGGCTTGGGCCTCACCCCGCCTTGTGTATACCAGGACGCAAATGTACCTGAGATTGTTTGAACAATAAAGAACCACTATAATAATAATAATAATAATAATAATAATAATAATAATAATAATAATAATAATAATAATAATAATAATAATAATAATAATAATAATAATAATAATAATAATAATAATAATAATAATAATAATAATAAAAAGACCCTACACAAGAGACATTATGATGAACTACATAAAGGTCACGTAAAAAAATAGGTGGTTAAACAACGGGGAAAAGGACTATTTGGAGAAACAGAAGGTTTTATGCTGGCTATTCAAGACAGAGTGATTGCAACGAAAAATTATAAAAAATACATTATACAAGATGCGACAGTAAACGATCAATGTAGAAAATGTAGTGTAAGGGGTGAAACAATCGAACACATCATATCCGGATGCCAGTCACTATGTCAAACGGATTACCTCTACAGACATAACCAAGTAGCTAACATTATTCACCAAAAACTAGCAATCAAGTACAACCTCATTGATACACACACACCTTACTACAAATACAAACCGGAGAAAGTACTAGATAGCAAAGATTTCAAATTATATTACGACCGCACAGTTATAACAGACCAAACTATACATCACAACAGACCGGATATAATAATAATTGACAAAAAAAAACCCAATTTTGCTGTCCCAATGTGCCATAACGTCGAGACTACATGGAAGAAAAAAATTGACAAGTATAGTGAACTTGCAATTGAGATCAAGAAGATGTGGAAACAGAAAAAGGTAAATACAATCCCATACGTGATATCGGCTAATGGCATCATACCAAAGAAGCTACATGAAAGCATTAAACAACTAGATCTTCCACCCAATGTTTACATCGAGACTCAAAAGGCAGTAATACTCAACACGTGTAGAATAGTTCGTAAATTTCTAAACTAAGAATGATACTTCGAGATTCCGAGACAGCTTCCATCCTGACATGGTTTTCGTGGTTTCCCATAGTCCGAAGAGCAAATGCTAGGATGGCGACGAGAAATCGGCCACGACCGTACACAGCAGAAAGAAAACATCATCTACAAACTATATTATAAATGACTTATTTTAGTTAGAGTTAAGACAAAGTAATAATGTAGGTATGTAATATAGATACACATGGAAGTACTTGACGTAAGTCCGTACAACATGTTAGCTCCGGTTTTGACCGAGTTTGTATGAAATACATCAAATAATAATAATAATAATAATAAATAATAATAATAAATAATAATTAATTAATAAATAATACAATTAATAATAAATAATAATAAAAATAAGCACTCTTTGCAAGACATTATTATTGAATGATAGCAATTGTCCTTAAAGTATGCCCCGACTGGGGATTGAACTCAGAACCTCTGGCTATTGACAAAGAACAGTCCTTTACTAAATTGCTATCTGTTGTGACTGTTCACATCCATGATGTGAATCGATCAGAAGACTGCCATGCTACTGTCATTACTGAATTAACACATGGGAAAATCCAACCACTTCTCATCTCCCAAGAGTGCTGCTTAAAAACCTTATATTAATACTATACTCAACTCATAATTGGATTTTTCCATGTGTCTTTCAGTGATGACTGAAAAATGGCAGTCTTCAGTTCGATTCGTATCATGGATGTCAACAGTCACAACAAATAGCAATTTAGTGAAGATGTGTTTTGTGTTTGGATAGCTCCATTGGTAGAGGTATGGCGCTTTAAGCCAGAGGTTCTGGGTTCGATCCACAGTCAGAGCATTTTTATTATAAGCATTTTTATATTATTATATGTGTGGCTCGTTGGTCTTGTGGTTAGCGTATCTGCTTCCAATGCAGAAAGTCCAGGGTTCGATTCCCGCCACAGTCAGAAGTATTTTCACTTCTGATTTGGACCATCAGTCCATCAGTTCTTGTCTTAGGAGTTAGAAAACGGTGACTTTGGAGCCGTCCTAGCAACGAAGCACAAAATAAATTCAGAGTTGTTCTGAATCGGCCTTGTTGATTCTGGCGTTGATCCGCGGGTGTTCGCACTATCCATACCACTGATTGCTGTATTTCCTATTTAAAATATCGATCTTTGGTTGGTTATCGCTCACTCGGGGCCTACAGGGTTGGCTTGGTCGCTTTGATTTACTGTCCTCCTCTGAAAATCAGTATAATATAACTGAGTGGGTATAGACTCTAAATCTAACTTATTTATTTATATATTTTTTAAGCATTATTATAGAAAATACATACACTTTAATTCCTACGCACAATGAGAGAGAGAGAGACTTGACTTTTATTTGAACAATAGGAAAAATACGTGGACACATAATATTATGTAATAAAGGAATTTTAATTTAATAATATGAGTAGCATGAAGTGTGACATAAACAGTAATGTCATGATTAAAAAATCAACTAATCAAAATATGATATATTGTTTCATTTGATTGATAACATGACAAAGTGTTGTTACATTTCTTATTAAAATTAAATTAAAAATATAATCTAACATTGACTTCTAAAAATATAAGAAACTAAAAATAGAGAGAAAAATAGAGAGATTGATTGATAGTTTAATAGTTTTATTTTTGCTGGTAAGATTAAGGCCATGGGGCCTTTTTTTACATCTAACCAGCTAATGAGAGAGAGAGAGAGAGAGAGAGAGAGAGAGTTAAATAACGCGCCCTAATGGAATACAGGGTATCAAGAAATAAAGACAACGCAAAAAGACGTAAGTTACCAAAACATGGGGAACTTTAGGCAGTACGAGACAGCCACTCCCACTTATCCCTTTTTAGGCAGTACGCGATTAGGCTGTATAAGAGCGGACCTGACAAACGCAACCGCAAAAGGATAGACAAACAAGGTTAAATAAACCCAAATTGCAGTCCGCTCTTATACTGCCTAATCGCGTACTGCCTTATAAAGGTTTTTTATACCTGTTTTACATTTATTTCTTGTACTGCCTAAGATTTTTCTCGTACTGCCTAAAAAGGGATTGTAACAAGTAAATTTGTTTACAAATGCGAGAAAACTACCGTTTTTCCATCACAACACCTTTTCAAAATTGGTTGCGAATGGAGGTATCGGTAAGACGCAATTGTTGCAAATGTTAACGTGGCCGTATCTCCAAAAGGCGCAACACCTACCACGGCGATAACGGATTATTCCAGATAGAATCAGAACGCGCAACTGTGTGCCGGGCGCAGCCATCGATCTTTGATTGAGAAACATGTGAACTATGAGAAATAATATGTATTTGAATGTACCTGAATTCAAAGAATGTGTTCAATATTTCAAAAGTTCACTAAAAATCTAGCCGTTTGTCCCGAATCGAAAAATTGTAAGCGTATGGTTACTATAAAAAATATTTCTTCCATTGTACCCAAATATTTACGATAAGAAAGAAGGATTTCTGAAAATTTCAACAAGAATCGAGAGTCGAGAGAGAGTCGTCCGTTGTAAGCTTGCCATTATGCTTTAATGTCTTGTCTAATTATTATTATTTTGGAGTTATTCATTTAAGAAAAGTATTTTAAGATTGGTGACGACTGACCAGGATCGCCTTAGTGTGCAACGATAGAAAACGATCCTTATGTATTTTCACATTTAGCCGCTTGAGGAGAATAGAGTTTAATCAACTCCTGGTGTTTAAATGTTTAAAAAAAGATCTGAGAAGCCATTTGTCAAAGAATCAGACAAAAGATTGTACCCAAAATTGAAAAATTCTAAGAGCATGATACATATTCAGGAGGAATATTCTTTTGATCTCCTGAAAATATAATCAGGTCAAAGCAGCCGTTTGTCCTGTATGGAATGCAAAAATCAGACGAAAAAACATCCTAACAAAAAAACACCCGAGCTATATTTATCGCGGAAGTGTGATCGAAGTCTTCGCTACGCTCATCCAATAAGCAACTCTTTTTAATTTGACATGTCACAGGCACACTCAAAACAAAATTAATGCTCAACATAGATTTCTTAGCAGTTAATAAATTTCGTTTTGTGATTTAATTCTGAAGAGAGAAATTCAACCACAAAGGCGATTGTCTTTTTTATTTAAATTGGTCCATCAGACGTACATAGGCCTACTCGTAAAATACTTAAAGAAATAAATTATCTACGGATCCAAAGCCTGGTCCAAGGGCATCCCAATAGTTGTTCAAAGCTCAAACCAAAAAACTTTCTTGTAAAATTGTTTCCATTATAAACTGTCTGAAACAAGTTTATAATGTATTTTAATTTTGTTAATAGGGAAATCAAAATCAAAAGAGACATCGTATGGAACGACAACGACACAATCAGCTTTACACAAGAACATCAGTGGTTCTATGACGCTAAGAACTCTCATGGCTCTCTTAGTGACATGGTGACAACACTGAATGTAGTTGCTCTGGTGAGTGTTATCATTGAGTTTATAGTGTGGTAAGAGGCCTCACATCAGTGGTTCTATGACGCTGAGAACTCTCATGGCTCTCTTAGTGATATGGTGACAACACTGAATGTAGTTGCTCTGGTGAGTGTTATCATTGAGTTTATAGTGTGGTAAGATCGCTAATATTTATCTCAATAGTATCTGACATACAAAAATGACTAAACAGGGTTTTGACAAGGCTGACTCCTTAAACTGTTAATGTAAATGCCCTTATTTTAACTTTTAAAGCGCGGTATTTCTTTTAATCTATAGTTGAGTTCATATCAAGAAGGCCTCCTGAACCAATCATAAAATGCTAGTTCAAAGGAGGCAGTAAGTATTGTTCAAGACCATAAACTGTCAATCATGTCTCTTCTTCGGCAAAGTAGCCATACCAACCCTTGTTGTACTGGTCGCTCCAAACTACATGGACCTTCTAAAACGGGAGAGGGTATCAAAAGAAGGAATGATTAAAATTTTGTTTGTTATGGAGAATTTTTGCTTATGGCATTGATGTGAATAGAGTTTTTGAGGTATTAGCACACAGGTATAGCCACTTTTTTATTCATCCTATTTTAGAAAAAAAGGGTTGAAATGGTTTCGATCCTTGTTTTTCATTTCCCCCAACACGTGCGCCTTTTGAAGGTAGGGTCAGTATTGTTATTTTTCTTGGAAATGAAATAAATAACCATATTCACTTCAGAAGACTCACTCATTGAGGAGACGCGACGCACGACATGGGCACCGGGCGCCTAACTGAGGTCACTTGTATTTGGAAGCGATGGTTCCACCGTTCTCACTATTAGGAAAATCTGACAGCATTATTTGACGTTTACCGCGTTGTTCAAAGAGAGCATCGAAATACGTTGCTCTTTGAGAGAAGGCCTTCTTGATTTGACGCGGACTTTAGAAATCTCAACGATAACACAACTGGCAGGAGCACGGGGAGCAGTTGGCTAGCTTCCTTTGGGTGGCGCCCAACTGCGCTGTGAAGTCATGCATCCCCATGATGTCACACTACTTTTCGTGTTGTCTTTTGGCGGGAAGCCAGATTCAAATTTTCTTTGTTAAATATTGACCATTATACGAACCCGAAACAAAAAGAAAAAAAGTTGATATTGTTAACATATTTGAGTTCTGGGATGAAGTAATGTCCCACCGGCGACGCCAGCTTTTGCAAGCTGGCTTCGGCACAGTACCTCATGCGTGTTTTTCTGGTTGTGTTCCAGACATCTGCCTATGTTTCTCGACATTGGAACATATTCTTGGTACTGCCGTTAAGTCAGGTTCTGAAGGGAGAGACGATAGCCGTCACCCACAACGTGTCCGAACTGCTCTTCGAGGGGTACAACGACGCTCTCATCACCATGGGAAAGATGGGCAGTATCTTCACTATAGACCTCGAAGTGCCATACGATAAATTTGGTTGGTTTTACAAGGTAAAAAATTAAAACGGTTCAGTGGCGGATACAGGGGTGGAAGGAAGGGCGATGCCCCCCCCCCCCTCCATCCCTTCCTCCTTGCCCTATGAATGAGGTTCCGATTTTGATTTCGTAGCCAATTATTACCATCACCTAGATACCCGTCTTCTTCCCAAGTCGTTTTCGTTTTATAATAATTGTAAGACAATCTTGAAAAATCACCTCCCCCAGTGATTCATGACAAGACTAACACGGCTGGATAGGGTCAATATTTTTTACAATGTAAAATTCCATCTAAAAATTTATTTGATCCCCAAATCCTGCGAATCTCTACATACACTCCACTTTTAGACTACTAATTTTCACCCAAAACATTTGAAACGTTTGGGATGCTGTTAATAAATGATCAAGAGAAAATGTAGACTCTCTTATATGTAGACCACTGCTCATCTTTGACAATGCTATGGAAAACATAGCCAGTGATGTTACATCCTGTTCTGGACTGCTCTAGGCAGCTCGATGTCACACGGAGCTAGGCTCACGGCGAGCTCACAGTGCCTTGGCTACAGCGCCTGCGCAGTACAGTCTGAACCAGTATGGTGGTGAATAAAAGACGTGCAAGATTAAATTCGTGACTATTACTATTGTTTAATAGAATATTACAAGTGGCGACGCGGGTGAAAACAAGTTTCAATACGTAAATCACACGATATTAAGCGATAAAGTATTAAATTACGGCGAAATGTCTAAGGAAATAGATATTCACGGCATTCCAAACTTCGACTGTGTGAGCGATGACGCTGCATCCCTAGGCCAGCGGTGGCGTCGTTGGAAGCGCGCATTCACATTCTTTGTGGAGGGAAAGGGAATAACCCTAGACACTCAAAAACGATCACTACTATTGTCGGCGGCAGGAATGGACGTACAAGACATTTGGGAAACCCTACCCGAATCTGTGGAGGATCCTGAAAATACTGACTTGTATGGCACAGCATTAAGAGCACTGGACAGGTATTTCACACCTCAGTCTAACATTCCATATGAGAGACACATATTTCGTAACATGGCCCAGGAGCCTAGAGAAAGAGTTGAACAATATGTAACACGACTAAAGCGACAGGCGACGTTGTGCAGCTTTGGTGACAAGGTAGATGAGAACATTAGAGACCAAAATAATTGAAAAGTGTGTTTCTAATGCTTTAAGGCGTAAATGCCTAGAAAAGGGTCAAAACCTTACACTACTAACACTCAGAAACTTGGCGCGAAGCTTAGAGGAGGCTGAAGCACAGGCAAAAGTGATGGAAGGAGGCTCTAATCAAGAAGTGAATAAAATAGACTTCAAAGCCCAGGGTTCCAGTTCCAGACAGAGTAGGCCTAAGCCTAGGACAGATGAGTGGAAATCAAAGCAGACCTGTTATAGGTGTGGAAAAACTGGACACATATTAAGCAGTGATAAAACTTGCCCTGCTATAGAGAAAGAGTGTAACCGGTGCAAAAAGGTAGGCCATTATGAACAATGTTGCAAAACCAAAGTAGGCCTAGACAAGAAGGGCTATGTGCCTAAAAGCAAAAAGACAGGCAATAAACGAGTTCACCAGGTCAAATCTGACTCAGACCATGACACAAGTGATAAGGAGTATGCATTTCAAATCAGTGGGTCAAAGAACTCAAGTAGGCCTAACCCTATCGACAGTGAGGGGAAAATTAACCTACAGGTAGGCGGAGTTTCAATGCTAATGTTGATTGATTCTGGTGCTAGCTGTAATGTGGTATGCCAGCAACAATGGGAACACTGTAAAACAAAGTGGCATAAAATGCAAAACTGAGAAAACCAACAAGAAACTGTTTGCTTATAGAAAAGAAGAAGAACTGGAAGTGATTGGAAAGTCCACATCCAAAGTGGAAGTTGGACTCGATAATCGCAGACTTCTACGTCATCAAAGAAGATGGAATATCTATCCTGGGTAAGGAAACTTCAATCAAACTTAATCTTCTGCGAATAGGCCTAGACCTGAACGCTATTCAAGAAGATATATTCAAAGAACATGAAGATGTGTTCAAGGGGTTTGAAGAAGGCAGAGGTAAGCTGAAAAACTTTCAGTTACAAATACCAATAGACAAATCTGTCAAAACCGGTAGCACTACCTGCTCACCGGGTCCCATATCAATTAAGGGATAAGGTGAAAAATAAGTTGGAGGAACTTCTCAAACTAGATATTATTGAGAGGGTAGAAGGACCCAACACCATGGTGTCTCCTCTAGTTGTGCGACCTAAGCCAGATGGCGATATTAGGCTATGCTTAGATATGAGACGTGCCAATGAAGCAGTGATTAGGGAACGCCATCCAATCCCTACCACTGATGAAATTATCCAAAATCTAAGTGAGAGTAAGTTTTTCAGTAAGCTTGACATAAAGTGGGCTTACCACCAGGTGGAACTTTGTCCTGAGTCAAGGGAGATTACAACCTTTGCTACCCATGTAGGCCTATTTAGGTTTAAGAGGTTAGTATTTGGTGTGTCCTGTGCTCCGGAAATGTTCCAGAGAATTATACAACAAGCTCTCCAGGGGTGCGAAGGGGTAGAGAATTTTCAAGATGACATTGTTGTCCACGGCAAAACGCAAGAAGAAACATGACAACAGACTGAGAGGTGCACTCAAAACCATCCATGGAAAAGGACTGACGCTGAATCGAGAGAAATGTCAACTCCGAGTCAGCGAAATCGCCTTCGTAGGACACCACATCTCAGGAAAAGGGGTCCGGCCAACAGAAAGTAGCATTGAAGCAGTGCAGAACTTCAGGAGGCCAGAAACAGCAGAGGAGGTACGTAGCTTTCTGGGGCTTGTAAACTTCAGTGCAAAATTCTTTCCGGATTTATCAACAATCTCGGAACCACTCAGGAAGCTAACACGCAGTTCTGAAAAATTTTCCTGGGGAACGGAACAAGAGGTAGCTTTCAAAACTCTGCAAACATACTTTACTAAAGCAGAGACATTGGGTTTCTACGACAAAAAATGCAAAAACGACAGTAATATCAGACGCAAGTCCTTACGGTCTGGGAGCTGTACTAGTCCAGTCTCAAGCAGAGGGTCCTCGTGTGATATGTTACGCCAGTAGAACCCTATCTGCAGTTGAACGTAGATATTCCCAAACCGAGCGAGAAGCACTAGGGCTTATCTATGCCTGTGAGAGGTTTCACTTGTACATATATGGTATAACATTTCACCTGATTACTGATCACAAGCCATTAGAAGTGATTTTCTCACCAAGGTCAAAGCCGAGCGCTAGAATTGGCCGTTGGGTACTACGCATGCAACCCTACAAATACAAGGTTGTATACAAACCGGGCAAGACTAACATTGCTGATTCATTATCAAGGTTGGTACAAGGATCTGGAGACTCCAAGAATACTGTCGAAGAGATAAATGATTACGTGCGCTGGGTAGTCAGCGAGTCTACGCCGAGAGCCATGTCAGCACGTGAAGTGGAACGAGCTTCAGAGAGGGACCAAGAACTGACCGACGTTCGCAACAGCATTCAGTCGGGGAAATGGGACGATACTAACCGATCATACCGACTCATTCAGGATGAGTTATGCAACGTGGGGAAAATTGTCCTACGCGGAACACGTTTGATAATACCTAAATCGCTAAGACAGCGAGCCCTTGACATAAGTCACGAGGGACATCCTGGAATGACTTCAATGAAACAACGATTGAGAACAAAAGTCTGTGGCCCCAGATGGACAGAGACGTAGAAAACCATGTGAAAACATGCCATGGATGCCAAATCGTTTCTAAATTCGATCCTCCAGAACCGGTCATAAGAACGCAACTGCCAGAGAAACCATGGGAACATCTAGCGATTGATTTTCTAGGTCCTCTGCCCACCGGGGAGTACATATTCGTAGCAGTTGATTACTACAGCCGATTCTTCGAAATTGAGATTATGAGGAAGATCACAACGGAGAAACTCATACCTGTTTTAGATGTGATGTTCGCCAGACATGGGAATCCTGTCTACATCCATTGTGACAACGGTCCTCAACTGATCAGCAAGGAGCTGAGATCCTACTTCAATGAGTTAGGAATAGAACTTCATAACACAACTCCATTATGGCCGCAAGCCAACGGCCAGGTGGAGCGACAGAACAGATCGTTAGTAAAGCGTCTGAAGATAGCCCATGCTATGGGAAAGGATTGGAAGGAAGAACTAAACAAGTTTCTAATCATGTACCGTTCGACACCACATAGCACGACAAACAAATCTCCAGCTGAGCTACTGTATAACAGAAAGATTCGAACTAAACTACCAGACCTTAACGCAGAAATCCTAAATGACGAAGAAGTAAGAGATCGCGACATGGAGAAGAAGGAATGGGGTAAACGTTATGCAGATGAGAAACGACTTGCAAGAGACAGCGACGTGCAGGTGGGAGATCAAGTTCTACTCAAACAAGCCAGACAAGACAAACTTACAACTCCATTCAATCCAGAGCCAGTAAGGGTTACAGAGAAAACAGGGAACTCTGTTGTAGTCCAAACACCAGAGGGAGCAAGATACAGGAGGAACACAACCCATGTGAAGAGGTTCCATCAACAAAACACACCTCCTGAACCAGTAAGCGAACCGGCCGAGACTACGAGCCCAACTCAACAGCGAGATCCAGACCCTGGGAGCAGTAAGTCTACAGGTCCGATGCTGACTCCTCAGAGAAGACCAAGAAGGGAAGTAAAACTGCCATCACACTTAAAGGACTTTGTGATGAAGTGAGTGCAACTCATCAATACTTACTTGTTTGCCCATAAGGCTATAATTAATCAATCCTGATTCAAGAGTGATAAGTGTTTTCAGTGAAATTGAAAGCCCCTAAGGCTGTTAATAATAATACTTGATTATACTCTAAACAAAGTGGTTTCAGTGCAAGTAGGCCCTAGGCCCTTAAGGCTAAATATTATAACTATGTTAAGGACTTTAGAGAAGAAACTAGAGCAAATGAACATTCTTAGTTTTATGGTATGTAATTGTCAAATGACATTTCCTCCAAATATTGAATTGTTGTTTATGTAGTATTTTCATAATCCTTGTTTAATCATGTTAATCTAGTGTTTCAATAATTTTATTTGTTTCACTATTACTTACTGAAAAAAAGACTTTAGAGAAGAAACTAGAGCAAATGAACATTCTTAGTTTTATGGTATGTAATTGTCAAATGACATTTCCTCCAAATATTGAATTGTTGTTTATGTAGTATTTTCATAATCCTTGTTTATAATCATGTTAATCTAGTGTTTCAATAATCTTATTTGTTTCACTATTACTGACTGCAAAAAGACTTTAGAGAAGAAAACTAAGTGCAGTTATTGGTTTAATACTCTCATGCAAACTGTCAGATTATGTCATTATCTAGATAAAGTAAATTCATGTTGTATTCTTAAATTGAAGGAAAAGAGGGATGTAACATCCTGTTCTGGACTGCTCTAGGCAGCTCGATGTCACACGGAGCTAGGCTCACGGCGAGCTCACAGTGCCTTGGCTACAGCGCCTGCGCAGTACAGTCTGAACCAGTATGGTGGTGAATAAAAGACGTGCAAGATTAAATTCGTGACTATTACTATTGTTTAATAGAATATTACAAGTACGAAATACGTGTAAAGATTACAGTCGTCCTCACCATTTTGAGTGCAGTGCCTATTTCGCCGCTCTTCATTCGAGCGGAATAAGTGGTCTTGTCAACCTGTCATCCCCTAATTTCGCTAGGCGCACGCCTCAGACTTCGGACAGCGATGCCGATACAATGGCTCCACACCGTTCAATATAATAGAAAAGTAATTTAAATGTGTCGCCAGACCACATTGTTAGTTTTGATTTCTATTTGGCAACGTCGAGTTACATCTACCTTGGTGGTGGGTCCAAAGTTGTGACGAAGGTATAATTGGTACATGAGTCGGCCTGTTTGTAAATTTAGTTTCTTTGAGGGATTAGCACTGCACACAAAATGGTGAGGACGACTCTACTAGTTTTACTCAATCTCAGAATGGAATTGAGGGGTACCTTGAGCGTGTAAGATTCGATACACTTAGGGCAATGATTCACAAATCCAGTCAAATAACAAACCAAAAATATATTTTCAAAAACAAAACGATTGTCGTTAAAATAATTCCTACTTTTTAGCAGACTATTTTTTTAATTTATTATTTCTTGTAGGTTTAAATCGCAACGAATTTGGCTGATTTTATTAGCAGATAGATAGATAACTTTATTCATCTTGACAGGCACATTGTACATGTTTGACTCCCGGAGGAGAAGGTGAATAGCCTAAGGTAACTTACAGCTAAGTATATTTAATCCTAGTACTACAGAGTAATCATGTACATTAAGTAAAGAAAGAAAATTAAGAAAATAAAATTAATTAAAACATTTCTCAGTAAACTCATACCGGATGTCTGTTTGAAATTTCAGCGCAATCTATTCAACGATTTGGCTTATTTTCGACGTACACACAGATCCACAGACCCACAGAATAAGCGCCGTTTGAGTTAAATGGAGACAAAGTCCGCTCCCTCCCTCGTTTAATTATAGATTTAGGGTAGACCGGTAGGTCCACTTATCGTGTAAAGCTATGAGGGACTGTCAAATTCCGTGGTAAATTCATCATAAGCAAGTTGTATTTACCTTTTCAGGATCTTTAAGTCGTGAAAAAGTTAACTGTTAGAACGTTGACCCTATGAGAAATATTATCGTGTACATCCTATCCCCCATTCCTTAGACATATGTACAAGTAGAAAATTAAAAAAATTTCAAGACATAATTATAGAATTTGAGCATGTTTCAACGCATTTTTTCACAGAAGGAATGATCATATCCAATCATATTTGGCATGTGTTGCCAGGTATCTAAATCCCCCAGCCCTAGATTTTGACAATTATTATTATTATTATTAGATTCATAACATGTTTCATAATAATGACTGAGTGAGACCTCGAACACACTTCAACTTGACTTTCTGGATAAGGTAAAAGAGTGCGATAGCGCAACGCGGATTGGCTTTTTGAAGATAAAAACACTTTTTTGTTTTGCCACGTTTGTATAGTTTTATTTTCTAGGTTTTAATAAGTAAACACTTTTCTATGCAGTGATGGTAATAAAAAATTATTTAGAAGTCGGAAATAAAACTCCATAACGTGGCAGGCTGAACAAAATTCAATTTATTTCATCGGCAGAAAATATCAAAATAGTGTATAATCAAAAATTGAAGCATAACAATAATTCTCGAAATGACTGATTTCTATATGCTTCAGCGGAACGGAAGTAAAAGTTTTGACGGCGTGTACAATATGGCAACTGGGGCTGATGACATATCCAAGATTGGGCGAGCGAGTCAGTGGAATTACAAAAACACGACCAAGTACTTCCCCGGGACATGTGGCCAGGTGAACGGGTCTGCTGGGGAGTTGTTCCCGCCCGAGAGAACCAAGGGCGAGTCAATAGGGATCTACTCGTCCGACCTATGCAGGTTAGGTGTAAAGGCATATTATTATATTTATATTCTAAAATTACAAACATTCCTAATGATATTCAATAAAATAATTGATTTATGATCCAAAAAAAAGGGCTATCAAATTCCAACTCGCAACCTTCTCGTGGTTTGGCCCGTGATTAGGGGAGTTTTTCTCCCTGAAACTAATGGCGAGCTCTAAGTCTAAATCGTCATCGGGGAACTGTCCCCTTCCCTTTGACTACCTCCCCGACGGCGACGACAATGACAACACGGACGGATGATGACACAGACGGAGACGACCACGACGTGGGGGAACCCCTGCCCTCCCCATATGCTTGTGGCTGGTTCTGACCAGCACAGGCCTGACAACCCCTTGTCCCCCCACGTCATCCCTTACGTCCCTCCCTTCGTCTCGATTAGCCTAGTTGCATAAATATGAGACGTTAAGCAATATCCACAAAAAAAATAAAAATAAAAATATAAAATATAATATGAATATGAATACTTATGTAATTGTTCGATTAACTGTAGATAGGCATTTAAAAGTAGCAATTTGTAAAATGTCTTCACTGTTATTCAGGGGTCTCCATCCCCTGTCCTAGTTTTACGTGTTCGTCTTCCACAATATTCCTGGATAGGCTACATAAAACATTCTCTCCATCTGTCTAGATCCATATATTTCGACTACACGGACGAGGTGGTTGTTGAAGATATCACTGGCTATCGTTACACCGGCGGCCTGTCGATCGTGGATAACGGCACCTTGGACGCCAGCAACACTTGCTTCTGCGGCGGAGAATGCGTGCCTGCTGGAGTTCTCAACGTGTCTACTTGTCGGTTCGGTGCACCAGCCTTCGTGTCTTACCCGCATTTCTATATGGCCGATCCGTATTACTTGGACCAAGTCGATGGAATGAAACCTGACGCGGATAAACATACGTTTTCCATCACTCTTGAGCCGGTAAGTCGCTAAATTAAACTGCAACTGAAGAAAAATTTGGAAGGTACGACCATATTCCTCACTTTTACCACCCCAAGTACGCCTGAGCCTAGCGAGTATAGGGCACTGAGCTCTATAATTATACTGACGTGGAGATCTTATGCATAGGCCCTACCTGGCAAACGTTGAGATGTGAAGTTGGCGGAAGTTTGCCGTCCGCCATTTTCTTTCGTCCCTAATCAGCGGCAGGTTCAAAAGAGCTAAACAATAGATTCGTTCACCTGTGTCACTGGCCTGTGTTTATCAGTTCCTATTCCTAGGCATCCTGAGTGACCCTGATAATAGACCACTGTAATGTAGGTCTACTAGTCAACATAACCTCAAAATAAGCTAGCCACAAACTGCCATTTACATCTATAGACGGCGGTGCGATCGCAATGCAATCGCAATTTAATCAAGGGACATCGATAATAGGCCCATCGGGTTAGGCCTTTTAGACCCATCGCTTTAGGCCCACGTAGGCTTCAAGATTACAGTATAGCATGCGCCCTCCACGTTAGTATAGAGCTCAGTGGTTTAGGGCTACTCACAGACAGATTATTAGATAGACCGTTTAACTTTACATTCTTGTCATTTACTCAGGCGAACAAAATAGTTTCATATTGAAAGTAAAAAATAACAACGAAATTACCAAATATAGGCCTACAGTAGAAAACGTGGTCATCGTTCATTTCGCCTTTGTCATCGTCGACGAGGAGGGGTCTTCGAGGGAGAAAATTTAATATCAATTTCAATTCAATTTTCAATTTCAATCAATTTTATTCTTTTTTTTTACATACATTAAATCATTAACCTTGCAATATAACAAATACAATACATACACCACTGCTCGTGAAAATCGTAAAATAATAATCCCATATAGGGTAACACCCTGTGTGTAGGCAGTGCAGTAGAAAATTAAATTTCAATTGCAATCAAGGAGACATGATGCGAAAAAAAACATAATAATATAAGAATACATACTACAGTACTTGTTGCGAAGTTATAAGTACAGCCTTCAGTATACAAGCAAATCAAAAATAAGTATTATTTATAACATTTATGAATAATATAATATGAAACATTAAGTTTTGACAAACGTGGAATTAAGATATTATGCGAGCCTGATACATTGATTACTCCATTGAGTAGGACTGATTAGATGTTCGACGTGTTCCTTTTTTAGTATTACTATGTGGATTTTATGTACGCCCCTATGTTAATATCACATAATTTATTTTAAAAAAATCAGGAATTGCGTAATTTTTTAGATGTTCTTGAACTTGTTGCCAGATTTATTATTTATTTCAATAATTTCAATAACTTAAAATTTCAAACAAATGTGACTAGAATTGACTGAGAAAAATAGAAACCTGGTAAAATGAGCATGTCTTTCTTATATAACTTAGTAATAGTAGGCCAAACAAACACACGCACAAGAATGAAGATTCGCGTTCGGTGGTTTCTTCCGCGAAAGATTGATTACTCCCTGATTTGCTGTTCCGGATTTTTGGCAAACCTCATATTTGTTTTTGAGTGGTATCGTCTAGCAAATCACTTTTTTTTCTTTTCATTTTTATTTTTTAATGTTTTTTTACCTTTAGTTTCTCTTTTTTTTACCTTTTTTATATTTGATTCATTAGTTAAAATGTATTCAATATCCTTTTTGTTATTTTAAAGCATTGTTGTTGTTATTACTATTTCAAATATTTACCCTTAACTGTAGTTCATTATTGTGTGTACATGCATTTATGTTGTTAGATTTATTTAGTTGTCCTCCTTTGTAAATCAGTTTTTTAACTGACTAGGATAGACGTTAAAATTTAACGTTATTTAATTTTATTTATTTAATTTATTTAATAAATTAATTATTAATGAATAAATAAATAAATAAATAAAACAAATGTACAAACATAAAATTTTGTATTTGTTTTTATTTATTTACTATTTAGTTATTTATTTATTCGATGTCTATCTTATTGTTTTCTCATTTCTAGTATTATTAAATGTTATTATCTAAAATGTACTAAAAGATCTATGTAAATAGATTAAATTTTAATCAATTTCATACCGAAAAAATCATTGACATAAGGGTATTTGAGAGACATGAATGAGCGGCCTATCTTTCATTCTTTCAATCATTATCTCTGTGTTCTTGTTTTAGACAACTGGCATACCATTGGACGTGACAGCTCGATTTCAAATAAACATCCTCATGCAACCGTATGCACCATTGACGTAAGTAAAGCATGCATTGCAATGTATAAACTTGTATAAACGCTTGTTCAGGTGAGGTCCCGGGTCCAATCCCCTGTTAAGCCTGTTTTTAATAACTGTCTCACTCTCATCACAGCGTCATAACACAACCAATGAAAAAAAAATTTATTTTGTTGGTCTGTTTTTGTTATTTCCTTTTTGTTGCTGTGTTTTTTTGTTTTTGTTTCTATTTTCAGTTTTTAATTCAACCAATGTTAATTCCGAAACGTTGAGTGATAATTAAACTCAAGAAGTGGCTTAAACTCAAAAAAACAATTATTAATAAAATAAGTTAACATAAATATAATATCCAGTTGATTTCGTATGTAGTCTAAAAGGCAGTCTAATCTGCCCTACACGTTATAAACAATGAATAAACAGACCAAGAATGAGAAACAATTAAATTGATGACCGCATAGCTCAGTTGGTAAGAGCATGGCTCGGAAAGCTAAGGTCCCGGGTTTCGATCCCCGGTGTAGTCACTTTTTTTATTTCTGTCTCAAGTATTATGCTGATTTGTTAATACTTTAGACATAAATAAAAAGGGACTACGACGGGGATCGAACCCGGGAATTTTGCTGTCCATATTTGGATGCGCGAAGCGAAGACTTCAATTTCATTGAACCCCCAAAAAATTTAGCTCGGGTGTTTTTTTTTCTGTCTATTTGTTTGCGCTCTACCAGGCAAACGGCATATGCGATCTTAATGAAAATTGGAGGGTACCTTCGAAATCTATAAACTTATTGCCACGTTTTTTGGTATAATCCAAGAAATATTTCTCATGAACATCGTACTTTTACGATTTTTTTCGATTTTTAATGCGATATTTTCGTGATGTTTGGGCCGATTCTGACCGAACGGGTGGGGCTACAACGTTCATATTTCACGTGAACATTAAGGTAATGGTGATGTATTGCCTTTTGAAAGAAAAAGTTGAAAAGTTAGCCAGAATCCATAGAATAAAGGTTTTAATTTGAGTTTTTGAGTTATATAATAACTAATAACAATATAAACTTGACAACAATCACCTACAATCTGTTCAAAAAGAACTTGTAAAAGTAAAGAGATCCCACGCAAACTAAAAACTTACAAAAAAGCGCCTAAAACGCGACTAAAAAAAGCTTTCGCGTAGCGACCTAGTTATATATCACCACACGAAGTTCCAACATCATTTAGTTGGGTAAAGGGGTGTTTCCACTTTCCACCATTGATCTTGGGCATCACCGAATCAGCACCGGCCTGCCAAGCTCGGCACCTCATATTCTTCTTCCTCATTCTCTTGTCGTAACACCAGATCTTGTCCACTTTTCCCTGTCCTCCCAGTCTTACGGTCTTACCATCTTTCTCTCTCCTCAAACATTATCTACTCCTCTCTACTCCATAAATAATATATATACATACACAATTTATGTCTTACCATCTTTCTCTTTCCTCAAACATTATCCACTCCTCTCTCCTATGTAAATAATATATACATACACAAAAAAAATTGTATTTTTTAAGTCGAATCTCGACTAATTTGCAGTTAAATATAAATACGTTCTTGTTCTGTGATATCATGCTACATGCAGTGGCGTATCCAAGGGGGGGAAAAAAACACCCATTTTCATAAAAAGTGTGAAAGTGCACTTTAACGTTCAATGGAGAATAAAGAATATCTGTTTTATCGCAATACTAAAGGCAATTTATACCATCTGGGCATCTGACCAATAGAGGATTTAAGTAGATACAAAGTCGGTCATTGTGATGCTTTAAAAAGTACAGATTTTCACCAAAATGACTCTGAAGGCGAAAACTTTAAGATTAAAAACAGGATTTTAGTAGATAAAAAGTTGGTGGTGCTTTAAAACGCTCAGATTTTCAAACTTTTAGATTAAAAACAGGATTTTTGTATATAAAACGGTGATGATGCTTTAAAACGCACAGATTTTCACAAAAATGAACTTGAAAGAGAAAATATTTCCGGGTGACAAGCCCCTTGGACCCCCCACTTAGCCTTCGGTACGTCTATTAATTAATTGGTAGAACCCCCCTTTATGAAATCCTGGATACGCCACTGGTTGTATGTGTGTGTATGTGTAGGCCTCCGCCTATGTATGTGTTGTCTTATGTTATATAGTATGTCATGTGTTCGACTCTCCTCTCAATAAAAGTGCATTCTATTTTATTCCGCAGGCTGCTGCGTGAAGTACCCAAGATCTTCTTCCCCATCATGTGGTTCCAGCAGCATGCTTCCGTCACTCCCGAGCTGGCGTCTTCACTAAAACTTCTTCTCATGCTGCCCATGCTCGGGATGGCTGGAGCCATCGCCATCTTCGTCACAGGACTCTTCTTGTTCGCACTTGTGCCCATTGCATATTGGAGGGAAAGTAGGGGATTCTCAAAACCAGACAAACAGTAAGTATATTATATTTTATTATAAAACAAATAAATACATACAAATTCGTATAACAGTCACATAACTGATTTTCAGTGGGGGACATTAAACCAAGCGACCAAGCCAACCCTGTAGGCCCCGACGCAATCGACGAGTGAGCGATAACCAATCAAAGATCGATATTTTTTATAGGAAATATATAGCAATCAGTTTTATGGACAGTGAAAACACCCGCGGATCAACGCCAGAATCAACAAGGCCGATTTATTAGGGAAACTTTCCTAGGAAGGAGCATAATGAAGTAAATTGTAAGGCTAAATGAATAAACCTCGGAATAGGAAACTGGCCTTGGTTTCAAATATATCTTACACGTATTTAGTAATTTGTAACATTCAATTTATAAACTCGTCTAAGACTATTAAATAAATTTCCCTTGAATTTAGATGTTAAAGTACGTGTGTTTTGACATCCGCGCAAAGACTTAAGTCCGCTATTTTTGTTTAAACTATATAAGGTGGTTAGGAAGATTTGCAGGGGGCTGACCGCTCGGCCAACACCTTGCACGTACCACCATGCATGGACCAAAATCCGTTTTTGTAAGCTAAATTTACACTCAGTTAGCGCTAACAAAGCCGGTAACGCATAATAACTGCTGGTGTATTAGGGAGTTATACGAGGAGACATTTTAAATTTGGTAATGAAGGACGTTCCCTATTATCTACGACTATTATGAGTAGGAAGTTATGAGATAAATGGTGGGTGAATATATAAGAAAGGTATGGTATATGGCCTGCTAATAAATGAATCTGTTAAGAGATCTAATTGGTTAATTTATCGTTGTCCTTGTTCATGCGGAGTTGTCGAAAATTTTTGAAGAGACTGTATACAGCTTCATTTATTTGCAGGCAGAGAGAATCGTCAACTACTCGGATGTCGTATCCTTTGATGATGAGGACTAGAGACTCGTCTGATGTTGAATCGCCTCTATTCGATGCTGGCACCGACAAGCTCACAGAAAGCGCCAAGCACGTCGTCATAAGAAAGCACGCAACTTGAACCCCATGACAGTACTCTAGATGAACTATACTCAACCCGTGTCTTACTTGTCCCAGTACCTGAGTGAGACCCTTCTTTTAATTACTTCCGCTCCGGCTGGCGGTCAATGAATAATCCCTAGGAAATGCTGGTAATTCAAATATTGAAGAGTCAATAAAATCACACTTTTTATAAAAAAAAAACTTGGAATTGTGTTTAGCTGATTGATAATTCATTTAAAAACCTACCACTTTTTTGTTTTTTTTGTAGCTCAATTTTGAGCCATTTATTTCTGCAAAGTGGATTGAATAAAAGTGGCTTAAAATTGAGCTACAAGAAAAACATAAAAGTGGCATATTTGTAAATGTTCTATCTGTCAGCTAAACACAATTTCAAGTAAATCTTTTATAAAAAGAAAATAGTTTATAAAAAGAGTGATTTTATTGACTGCTTCAATATTTGAATTACCAGTATTTCCTAGGGATTATTCATTGACCGCAAGCCAGAGCGGATGAATTTAAAAGAATGGTCTCGCTCAGGTACTGGGACAAGTATCCCACGGTTTGAGTATATTTAAGCGCAGCCGTCCTATATGGTTAGAAAGAACTGATCTCTATGCAATTAATATTTTTGTTATATGATATAAGAATTAAAAAATAATAATGTAAGCTATAGGAAAATAATCATATCGACATTTTCATTGCGCAATACAAAATACCGATATAAGACAGCGAGTAAGTTTCTGTGTTTTTTTAGCTCTTATGATAAAAGCCTGGAGGATAATCTAGAACAAGCGAGATTTGGAATTCATAAAGTAATATTACAACGTACGTCCATTGAGAAGTATTTACTAATGTATTTTGTCGTCGTTAGACGATTCGTTAAGTATTTACATGTATCAACCATCTTAACCTCATAACATTTTACAATGTACTTCAAAAGTTGATATTTCATTCATAACTTTTTCAACAATTTTTATAATAAAAAGATAATGTAGACTTTTGTATTATTCATGATTGACAAGGTTGATGAGAAACCGTGACAATACTATAAGGCATTGAACTGACAACGTGACAATATACTGTATTGAGTGTCACCATTACTGGGAACAAACATATCTATATGAGTGTCTGACTCGATTAGAATGAGATGTATAAACTACATGCATTCCAATACTCTGAGAGTATACTGAAAAAACACGTTCATTTAAAAAAATGCATTCCAATACCGCTAGGTGATGCCGTAAGAACAATTCAAACAATCAGGGCGCCAGTTTTGGCAATTTATTGTAGAAGTGATAAATATTCATATTATTAACAATCTAATTAACTAACAAAACCTACCTCGTATTAAAATGTTATCAAGTACACATCTAATGATGTATGAAGTAATATTGAATTTAGAGACACTGTTTTGTATATTTAGGAATATGCTAGTAATGTGTATTACAAAAGCTCGTTCAAGGTAGCGGTTAAGTGAACAATGTAATGTTATTGTTTAAGTTAAATATAGTATGTATGTGTAATAAAGTTGTACCTGTATAATGGAGCTAAGAACTTTACTTGAATTTATGTTTTACATTTGGAAACCCTAGAAAAGTTAGTTAGACGAGTGAGCGCAGCGAAACGAAGTCTTTCCTAACGCTACTCGATCGGGCCTTGGCCGTGAGCATTGTCTGTATGTTAAATGTATGTTTGACTGTCTGATCCCATACGGCCGAACGGCCAAATAGATTGAGTTGAAATTTTAAAGAGACATCCGTGACCAGGTAACTGAGAACTGCTAACAAAATGAGCACAATCCATTTTGATTTAAACCTACAAGAAAAAATAAACTGAAAAATAGACTGCCAATGTGTAGAAATTATTTTTAAAAAAATATTTTTTGTTTGTTATTTACCTGGCTGTGAAATGCCATGTCCATGCAAGGTCTATCGAATGTTGAACGTCAAGGTACCCCCGAACTCCGCTCGTAGATTGAGTAAACCTTGCAATATTTTTACGGTATTGTCACAGATGATGGACTACACTGCTGCGTTATATGCATTTCAAAACATGTTTAATAATTTTTAAAATACAATCCAGACCAGGGGATTGAACCCACGTCCCCCACATTTCGGCTATAAGGGCGCCTTAGCCAACTAGACTAGGGAAACGCCAAAGTCGTTGAAAGACGAGTGAGCGAGTCATGTGTTGAGTTACTGGGAACATTTGCATATTTAAGTTTGATAATTATATTCGAATAAATAATAAGGTTTTTAAGTTTAGTTGGTATAAGGGCGCGTCAACTGTAAGGCCATAATGCGCCACTGTAGCCTAAGATAGGCTAGATAGGCCTATGGTAGGGGAAAAAAGTAATGTTACCGGGTACTCAACACATGGCTCACTCACTCGTCTAGCAACGACTTTGGCGTTTCCCTAGTTGACTCATGTACCAGTATCTATGCCCTGAAAAATATGAAGTTTAGTAAGGTTGTACATACAAGGGGGTGCGAAAAGTGATTTTAAGGTTCGAATCGAATACGTCAAATGCTTTATTAAGAAAAGTTTAAAATAATGAATTGGAATAAGGAATATTTTTTTAAAACCGAATAGTATAACGAATAATGTATTTACTCGATTGAAGTCGCACATAAATAAAAAGACTTAAACTGGTGTGTGAGCCACAATCGCACGGAAAACTATTAAATTATTTTTTCGGGTAACAAGTGTTCCTAAACTTGATTTGTTTAGCCCTGACGTCGCAAAAAGTACGAAAATGCTGTAAAATTCTCTAGTCGCAGAGGTGAAGAAACAACTGCCTAACTCGCCCGGGCTGCCACCATTTACCAAAACCATGGTGGAGGTGCTGGCTCTAATACTTACTTTAATTAATTTGAATCTATCTAGTGTTAAACCTTTCATCCCTGACGGGACTATCAAGTCCCTCAGTTGTATTGTGGTATAGCATTAACATGGATAGGTTAATAGCTCTATAAGCCTGACTGGACGTTTGAGTCCCACCTCTCCTGAGCACATAGAGCTATCGCACTTTCACATAGGATAATATTTACGCCTTGTACATAATTTTTAAACTCTTTTGCTGTAAAAAATTGGAAATAATGAAATTTTGAAAATAATAATATAAAAAAATCAAAAATATTAATAAATTTGCGATTTTTTAATCCAATTTTCAATATTTTTTGTATAAATAATAATGCTTGTTCTTGAACTAATATCTTTTTTTAAATAACAAGTATCAAATTGCGGTACATATTCAAAATCCAAAATTTTCCAAAAAATCTAAAATATACTAAAAAAAAAGAAAAATGTTTCAAACAAAATTTCTTATTGGTCATGTTTTTTTGATAAATAATTAAAACAAACAATCATTTTTAAATTTTTCTAGTTTCAGGGATGGAAGGGTTAAAGTCCGTTATTCAGTGTATCGATCTCTACTCCCACTCTTCTAAAGCTAGAGCTAGTGGCGGTGGCACGCATCGTCCTACACACACAGGTGGTACTCCTACCTTGTATTTATTAATATTACTAGTGGGTGTTGTGACTTCCTATGGTATCCGGAAGGTAACCCTAACCTCAGGTACAATGATTAGTATCAGGCTTCAATAGAGGTAGACTGCTACACCAAGTCGGCTGATAATGATGTGTGTATTATGCATATAAAATAATTATTGATAAACGGTGGTTGACATATTAATAAAATTGAGTTTGGTATTATACAAAATAATAGCTATAGTCTATTCCTCTCTTACGGCAGTAAGTATTTAAAATGAATGTACTTTATCCATGGGTTTTTCCTCAACGTGGTTATTCACCAAACAATATTTACCGCACTTGCTCTGCTTTACTACCCTCAGCGGGTTATACGCACAGTCCGAGGTGCAATCAATCACAAACATGATCACAATTCTCGGTTCATAGACATGAAACAAGGCAATGCAAGGCAGATAATATATACCTAGCAGCACCCAATAAACTTCAGGGGTGACATCAATATTTTATACGGGTATACGACAGTACAATTGCCTACCCATAAATATCAAGGAGGCAAAACATTTTGTAGAGTTCAAAAAATTGTATTGTGAACATCAACTTGTAAATAGGCTTAACTTAGTGTAATGTTTTATGCTTCACCTTTGTATTTTATTTTATTTTATTTTATTAATGATGATTATATCGATTTGATGTATTTTATGTATGAACTGTACCGTCTGTTTAATGGAAGATAGCTCTTGAGCTAAATAAAAGATAAATTGAATTTGAAAACAAGTAGACAGGCTCATCTTGGTGGTCCCAATGTCCGGCACAGGCACTCAGTAAGAAGTTTTCGTCGAGAATATAAGGTAGGGGCCTACTGGCCCGGCCGTTCTGGGCCCCGGACATCGACTGCCTTCCTCTTGCAACTTGCTGTTGACTTTAGCGCCCTGACCTCTCCCAGCCAATCACGCCATGTCACGTGATGTAAGACGCGTTTTTTTTCTGCTGGAGACGCCAGCGGAAAGTTCCCAAAAGCCCACACATGCGGGCCATCCCTTTTGCGGGAGTCTTCAAGCAAGCACAAGTCAGGTTTTATGACCAACCCCCTGGCATGATCACGACGCAAGAAGCGCAGTGCCTTCGGCAACAACAGCCCGCGGACACTTTTGACGAGAAAAACATGTTTCCCACGCCAGAGAAGCTAGTTTGGTTACAGTTGCCCCTTCAAATAGAATTATTACATTGAATATTTGTGTGGGTTTGGACTATATATACAAAGTGGGCTAAAGCAATAGGAAACTATCCTTCATTACAGAAATCAAATGTGTTAACAATAACAACTAAGAAATAATTGTATTTAAAAAAATATTGGGTTCGTATTATGAACCGGTCAATATTTAAGAAAGAAAATTTGAATCTGGCTTCCCGCCAAAAGACAACACCTTACAGGAGTTGCGCAGTTGGGCGCACACTCGAAGGAAGCTCGCAGACCTCTCACCTGTAATAACACAGTTAAATGCCACACTTGTTGGACGAAACTTTCTAATAGTACAAGGAAAACAAAATACAATTACAATAAAAAGACTTACAGTTTTCCCCTGGCTGTCTGTCGATAGAGCACGTGCAGAGATGTGTCTGGGTTTTAAATAAACCTACCTAGGCCTAGCTGTTAGAAGTTTGATTGTACAAAGGGAAGAGTGAATCAAGGCTGCTAAATAACAAATGAGAGAATTATGCAAATTAAATTACAATTATTATATTGTGAAAAATAAACAAAACAAGTTATAAGTTGCAATGAAAGCAAATGTCACATTAGTGACTGGTCAAGTTACAAAAATTACAAGTTACATGTTACAAGTATTGGAAAGTGTCATGTCACGTCACGTTACAACTAAAAATATTTATTTAGAGCCATACGCAAATGGTCTTGTTTTTCAACATAATATAATTTCAATTAAATATTTATGTGAAACATTAAGTTACAAATAGTAGGTGCACACACTTTCTGGTGCTATTCTTTTGAACCGGAAAAAGAAAAACGGTTCAAAATCGTGCTATAATATAAATGCATTATTCACAACAGTTAGGTTATACACAAAGGTGTGATATTATTTATTTAATTTAGATGAGAGATTTATCTTTAAGCTTGGGAAAGAATGGCTGTGGTGGTTTGGACACATGAAGAGGATGCAGGACGACAGGATTACGAAGATGCAGTATGAACAAGATTCAGAAAACAGAGAAAAAGAGGGAGGCCCAGACTGAGGTGGGAAGAGGTTGTAGCAATGGAATGTGAAAAGGAGAAGCACAGCTTGGGAAAACCTGGAAAGATGGTGGGAAGAAAGAAAAATGTCAGAAATTGGTGAAGGTCCCTGAGGAAGAAGAAAATGAAGAGGAAAGAAGATAATACAGAGGATGATAAAGACGATGTGGGAAAGCTCTCCCACCCCCTACCCGCCTTCAAAATTGGAAATTTTTATGTTAGATGTTAAAGATATATTTAAGATGTGTAATATTCAGTGGTCAATATTGAATTTGGAATTTTAATTAAAGAGATTGTGATGTCATATATATATATTTATTCACTGGTTGTGCTGTATTGTGACTTTCCACCCTTCCTATCTCTAACCTTTTCTCTTTGTATGAATGAAGAGGCACCCTTGCCCAGCAACAGCAGGAGGGGCAGCTTTTCTCTTGTTGCCAAGGGTCCTGGTTCGAATCCAGGGTAAGTCATGGATTTCTTGTCTGCCGAGCACCAGAGTTGGGAGGGAAAGCCCCCTTACTGTCTGTGCTGACTGTGTGCCCCAGTATGAATGGTGTGTGAAGTAACCTTGCTGATGATGACAACATGCTTGCAGAATTTACTTCTTGCGTGACCCTACCACAGGTTTGGTTATGTGTTGTGAGTTTTGGTTGCATGTAGTTAGCTGATTTTTAGTGGCCACCATCCGCCTGAAGAGTCCCAGAAGGACGAAACGCGTCGTGGATTAAGGTAACAACTTTAAATTAGCTACAGTTGTCATCAGCAGGTGAAAAGTTTTGTCGCCCCCAGCCCTTCAGGCTGGACTTTATGTTCTCTATGCTTTCCCAACCTGTCAACCCTTCTCCAATCTATGCTATATATATATATATATATATATATATATATATATATATATATATATATATATATATATATATATAACATTAGGATAATCTTTTGACCCAGGGTATTTCTCTGCCTATCATAATAGGCGAGAAGAGAGGTAACGTCCATCTCACAAACATCAGCAAACAAGTAGGGGAGTAGCCTACATTAACGCCGCTTTATAGAAACGTAGTTTATATGATCCAGGTTTTCTAGCCTATATTACTCCGAGCTCTGGCAGTCGTTATCGGGGACACACCCTTTTCCCTCGACGTTGACGTCGACTTCTTCGACTACGACGATGCGAACGATGACAAAGACTTGATAAACCCCCTTCCCTCCCCTTGCCTGTGGCTGGATCTGTCCATCACGGGTCTGTCCTTTCAACATTCCCTACGCTGAAGTTTCGCCTTTAACCAAAAACTATTAATCTTCGAATGCTTAAAAAACAAAATCGAATTTACTCAAATTTTACTGTTCTAAAAATAAAAATGTACGTTATAGTGTTATTACTTAATAACTGACTGAACTAAAACGAACTTTATGTAGTACACTGACCTAAAAATGAACTGTACTATTATCTCATTATATACTAAGATTTGCGTATATGACAAATCTAACTTAAGTTTAAAAAATCCTCAATTAAAATCATCTTATGTATAAGGCTACTGAAAATGTACTCTCCTAAAAACGTGGCGAAGGAGCGTGTCTTATTTCCACTTTTCACAAGAAACATTATTACAAGGACGATTGCCCTGTTTCGTAGGTGGGTAATGAAGTTATAGGTTATAGACTACCAAAAATATTAAAACCACGCAGAATTTCAGTTTTTTCGTGATATCTCGCGAGAGCTGTGCAATATATCTCAAAACTGATTTATCTATGTATGTAATGCAAGAAAAAGTATTCAAATATAACTAGGAAAACGCTAAAGTCCCGCCGCGTTGATGGATGAGCTTTTTAAAATTTTTAGTTTGCGTGGGTTATCTTTACTTTTGCAAGTGCTTTGTTTTGTTGCCTACGCATTGTAGTGATTGTTGTCAAGTTTCTATTGTTTATTGTCAATTTTTATTATTTACCGAAAAAAAACTTATATTAAAAGCTTTATTTCTATGAATTCTGGCTAACTTTTTCAACTTTTTTCTTTTAAACGGTAATACATCACCATAACCTTAATTTCCATGTAAAAAATGAACGTTGTAGCCCCACCCGTTTGGTCAGAATTGGACCAAATGGCACGAAAATATCGCACAAAAAATCAAAAAACTTATATTAAAAGCTTTTTTTCTATAGATTCTGGCTAACTTTTTCAACTTTTTCTTTAAAAATGTACTACATCACCATAACCTCAATGTCCATATATAATACAAACGTTGTAGTCCCACCCGTTTGGTCAGACTTGGCCCAAATGGCAATAAAATATCGCCCAAAAATTAAAAAAAAATCGTAAAAGTACGATATTCATGAGAAATATTTCTTCGGTTGTACCCAAAAACAATACACCTCTAAGTTCAGAGATTTCGAAGGTCCTGTCAAATTTTCATCAAGATCGGATATGCCGTTTGCCTGGGAGAGAGTTAACAAACAGACAAAAAACAAACAAAAAAAAAACAAACAAAAAAAAAACACCCGAGCTAAATTTTTTGGGGGGTCAGTGAAATTGAAGTCTTCGCTTCGCTCATCCAATAATCAGTACGGTTTGTATTTCAAATGTGCATTTTATTAATTAAATATCAAATGAACTACTTAATTACCATCATATTATAATATCTTTTGGGTAGGATATAGTCCTTACAAAACCACATAGCTGTCTGCAAACAGTTTTTGGATATTTTGCAGCGTTCTCGAGATATCACTAAAAACGTAATTTCGCGTGGTTTAAATATTGGTGGTAGCTGGTTTCTAGAAGAGTTTAAAATGTGTGCAAACGGTGGCCAGTCTAGTCAGGCTCATAGCACTAGCACTCGGACTTATTTGTCCATAGAGCATAAGGTTGAGATCATCCTGTAGGCTATCTTCGTAACCTGCAAGTCAAAAAACAATCGTTTTGTAAAATATTTCCTCATTTGTCAATGGGTTAAATCACCAGTTTATATGACATTTTACCTATGGACGGTCAAAGGTCTATGTATGTAGTCAACATGTGCCATTCGACAAGAGCATACCCTGATAAAATGTTAGTTGGTCACAGCAGAAGAAGACGAAGAAGAAGAAGAAGAAGAAGAAGAAGAAGAAGAAGAAGAAGAAGAAGAAGAAGAAGAAGAAGAAGAAGAAGAAGAAGAAGAAGAAGAAGAAGAAGAAGAAGAAGAAGAAGAAGAAGAAGAAGAAGAAGAAGAAGAAGAAGAAGAAGAAGAAGAATGTTAGCTACGAGAAAGAATGGTCATGATTTTCAGTCATAACCCCTGATCTAAAACTAACCTCCGAGAAGTTAACCATGGAGAGAGGGTCCAGCCCCGTTGGCTTGATCTCGGCTGGGACATTGGCTCGGGTCATCATGATGAGCAGGGACTTCTTGAAGCTCAGTGAGGCTCCAGTCCAGTCGCAGTTGTAGCAAGCCTCGCTTACAGCCTCGTTCTAAACAAACGCGATATCCCAGCTTGAACTATCGGACAATCGCATTGAAAAAAATCAATACATATATACATATTTGAAACTTTTTTGGGAACTTTTCCTGCTTCCAGTGTTGTCATCCGATCAATATGCAATTGTGTGTTGTCAAGCAAAAATATGGTCACTCAGTCGAAGGTTACTGAACATTATTTTGCACATTTCGCACAAATAAATTCCGAAATGTATTAATTTTGATAATTTTACAAAATTCAAAATCCAAAAAAAAACATGTAATTTATTTGGATTTTTGTGATTGTTTATAAAAAATGTGCCTCTATAGAAGACTGTATAATTACCATAAGTTATATGCAAAGTGTGGTAACAAACTAATAAAAACTGACTTCAGGAAGAGTCCCAGAAAAACATCACTATAGTATTGATGACACTTAAATTAATCAACCTTACCAACTTGCTGGTCCGAAGTAGAAATGAATGATAAGCACGGTTTTATCATCAAAACAGCTATTTTGGTCGACCATTCAAAAAATTGTGAAATCAGTATGATTTTAAAGATGTCAAATATTTTACTGATATCACCATCTTATTGGATATTATTATACATTTTCTTGGCATGCATTACTTAAAATGCGAACCGAAAACTTGTTAAAAGACAGTCAAATCTTACACATTCAAAAGTATTGATTGATATAAATTATTGATTGATATAAATTAGTGCAATCACTTCGCTTCTTCACGTATTTTAAGTGCATCAAAGTCGTAAGAACTTTAGATCTTTTACTTTTGATGCCAATAGTTTGTCTCTTTTACAACTTGGTTCTATGCTTTCAATTATAGATATTAAGTCAAAGTTATTTATTTTTTGGTTTACCAGATCAGATATTTTGCTGCCAACGAAGTTTATCAGAAAATACCCCAGCATTATCAACGTTGAAAATACAACGAACATGATGTCGTTTGGAGTGATTTCTTTGCCCTGTGGATCAAAGATTAAAGATCAGAAACCAGGATGGTTGACAAGGCGTAAATAACTTAAGAGTGGAAACAGTAATGTTATGTTGTCTTGTCACTGATACATTATGTATGGATGGATGGATGCACTAACTCACATAATATCACTTGCATAGCCTACACATACGCAGGGGCAGGCATTACTAGGTTGCTAAGATATAGATAGATAGATAGATAGATAACTTTATTCATCTTGACAGGCACATTGTACATGTTTGACTCCCGGAGGAGAAGGTGAATAGCCTAAGGTAACTTACAGATAAGTATATGTAATCCTAGTACTACAGAGTAATCATGTACATTAAGTAAATAAAGAAAATTATGAAAATAAAATAAATTAATACATTGTAATAATTGTAACATTGTGGACTGTGAAATCTACACTCAATGGTGGTAAGAATAATAATTTATATGATGTATCTAGTTACAATTGTTTGTGGATAAGCCAACATGTGGGAGGATAATATAAAAGTGGAATTTGAAAATAAGCGAGTTGCTTTTAATGATAATGACATTGATATAATATATTATATTAATTTATGGAAGTATAACTGGTTAGTTTATCAAGGCCATGGTTTGGCTATTTTACAACTAAGTTCTATGCTCCTAATAGATCAAGTGCCGACGAACTACTACTCACGCACACAGTCGTGTGCACGTATTGGAGACCTTCTAGCCACCCTTCACCCCGTTTCTTCTTCTTCTTCTTCTACCCCCCCCCCCCTACTCTAACCTCTCCTGGTCAACAGCTACGTTTACCAGAACGACCGAAAAAGTCAAGGCCAAACGTCTCGTGACTATTTAGTGATTAGTTTGTGTATTTATTTTTATCTGTGTTCTACAATGGCAGTCACCTCTACAACTCAGGTAAGCTCTTGACTCCTATCTGTATCCACATTGATTAAACCTAACCTGTTTTCATCTACCTATTATTATTATATTATAATATTATGTATTTGGCATATATAACTACTATCTCGCATAATATCACCGACAGTGTTGGCTCGGGCGCTAAGCGCTCGACTCTGATTCGGGAGGTCCCGGGTTCGAATCCCGTCGAGACCGGCAATCCTGACTGAAGGTTTTTTCCGACGTTTTCCTCAGTCGTTAAGGCGAATGCAAGGGTTTGAGTCCTCTTAAACAGCCCTCGGACATCCCTACACAATTTTTCCTATCCGCACATACCTAGTTCACCTGAAGAGGGGCTAATTTGCACCCTATAACAGGTTTTCCCACGATAAAATGTTATTTTTTATAATATCACTTACATATATGTCTGCACACACGCAGTCCTTACTAGGTTTCTCAGATAGTTTATCAACATCTGGCAGGTCTACTATATTCAACCCTTCGTGTACTACAAGTATTTTTCAGGACTACTGTATTAAACAGATTGTAAACAAAACTTAAACAAACCAGATCTCATTGCAAGATATAAATACAAAAAAGTAACTTTGAGGTGAGGTCTCATAAGAAAAAAATATCGAATCACTGAAATCACAAAAAATATGAAATGCCATTATTTGGAAACCAAAAATTGTTAAGAGTTCCGATTCATTTACTTGCGTCAAACCAACTTACATACATGTATGCCAACCTCAGTGGCTAGGACTGTCTAAATGTTTACATCCAAATGCAGAAATAAGCTGTTATTTTATCAAATGCATCAAATTGTTTGGATCGCTGTTTGATGTAGTAAAGTCGCTTGTTTTTGCTTGAATGAATGATACATTTTTTTGGAATTAAGTTTTCGTTACTCATTTCAATTGAATTTTGGGTAACTTTTTTATTCATACTGACGATTACGTATCATATTCATTCATATGTTTTTATTCATAATCAATCATATTGAACTCTTTGAGGTATTAGAGGCTTTACATTTATTGTAGCCTCACTATATCGTATTCGTAGGTGAAATTGATGATAATCTAGAATATCTAGTCGTAGGTAATTTTACTTACGTTTGCAATGACGAGAGATGTTGTTGCCAAGTTGATGGTGTAAATTAAGAAGTAGACAATGAGAAAGTAGTTTATGAAACAACCCAGTTTATTAATAATTCTGAAAATAACAAGAAGAACAAATAAGTTTAATTACGAACATACCATCTCTGTAGTAACTAAGGCAAGTGCACACACTGTGTTGTGATCATACGATTCCTATCCCACAACATTCGTAGTGCGTACGTAAAGTAGGTATAGTAGCAGTGGTTAAAGTCATTTGATATTGCTTAACGTCTCATATTAATGCACTTTAAGGATATTCGAGACGATGAGTGGTGATAGATGAGAATGAAGGGTGAATGAAAGGAAGAAGGGGAAACCCGGTACTCCTTTCGAAAAGTACCAATTAGACCAACGGCTTTACGTTCCATCCGAAAGGATGGTGTAACCTTGACAATCATATAGGTTCCTCCACTAACCTAATATACTTATATACTGCCGATCAGACGTCAAGGAGAACGAAGCCGTTACACTAGCTCTCGAGCCCTCCATCTGCTGTAACCAGCGGTATACGTGTGTTTAGGTTAGAGCGGTCATCCACTCTCTCCCTGACCACGCCCGAAGGCTGCTTAACTTCGGTGTTCGAATGGGACCCGGCTTAACGACCTCGGCTAAACCGCTGGCTAACAGTGGTCAAAGTTGGGCGGTATAACTAAAATTATTATTATTACATATTTTACAAATGCAATATACACAGCTACAGTGAACTGAAATTAAATTGTCGAATTGAGTCAGAGAGGGCTTTGGTCCATAGCATAGTATGATTCCCCTCAATACACTGAATAGTATAAGCTCAATATAAAATATATATTCACAAAATGGTAAAGGAGTGCATGTGTTACATCATTAAACGTGATCTTTTTGTATACAACTTACATACATGGTTTTATCCGGTGTATGCATAGGGGGCAGTGCTTTTTGTTTATTTTTAGGTACTTTGTGTTTGTGGTACATGCGATTCAAGTACCCTTATCCGCCTTTTGCCTTTCAATTTGTCTAACTTTATAAATGTCATGTTCTCTTGTTGTTTTTCATGCAATGTTTAATTTGTAACTCTGTTATCAATGTGTCAGGCTACAGAGGGCACACTAGCCCTGCATTAGCCTTCCTGCCCTATGGGCAGGTAAAATACAATAAATTAATTATTACCGTTACCTACTTCTGCAAATCCACTTGAACCACTGAAATTGACATGCAAAACTGGGGGGGGGGGGGTGCAGGGGGGCATTTTCCAGTGTTGGGTAAATGTCAGTAAAAAAATCAAATTTCAAGTGAAAATATTCGGGTTTTAAAAGAATTTTTAAATATTACAGTTTCCTCAACATAAAAATAAACTTTAAAGTTTCTGAAACCCTAAGTAACAATTTTAATTAACCAACAATATTAAATTTCATAATATTAAACTAATATCAACCAAATAGTTGGAATCTCAACAATTATTGACATCACTCGATCTAGAAATATTACGAATATAAATGAGTTGATTCAAGCAATGTAAATTGTTGAATAATTTGGTAAAATTATCTATTGACAATCTGTCAATTGATGTGAAATGATTCCAAATAGCATTGTTTATTGGAAGTTCCAAATATTAATTGATTTCAATTGGTCATTCATTATCAATCGAGTCTATTTAAATTATAACTAGGGATGCTACAGTTTCTGGCTATAAGATCCTTTGAAGGAGAAAAAAATATATGATTTGATTTGTGTCTCGATTGTTGACCTGCGTTACCACTAAAAAGATAACATGTTCATCAATTGAGTAAGCTTCCAATATTTAAATGACATGCTACTGCTTTTGATCAACAAATTTTGATACCGTATCAGCTAAATCCGTTTTTAGATAACTTTATAAAACTTCACCGATTTGTATTAAAAAATTAAAAAATAAATAAATTGGATTTAGAGTCTACCCACTCAGTTATATAACTGATTTTCAGTGGGGGACAGTAAATCAAAGCGACTGAGCCTACCCTGTAGGCCCCGACGCAATCGACGAGTGAGCGATAACCAACCAAAGATCGATATTTTTAATAGGAAATATAGCAATCAGTGGTATGGACAGTGCGAACACCCGCGAATCAACGCCAGAATCAACAAGGGCGATTCAGAACAACTCTGAATTTATTATGTGCTTCGTTGCAAGGACGGCTCCAAAGTCACCGTTTACAAACTCCTAAGACACAAACTGATGGACTTAAGTCCAAATCAGAAGTTAAAAAACGTCTGACTTTGACGGGAATCGAACCCTGGACCTTCTGCATTGGAAGCAGATACGCTAACAACAAGACCAACGACCATTGTGTTTAATTAAACTTAATCAAAGAAAAGTATCGCGTTCCGAGGAAAGCGGTTTTTTAGTTCCTTTACCCAACACTGGTATTAGCCCAGGCATTCTAAGATCGGCGTTGTATTACTTATTCCTTTTACCTCAACAGTATGACATGAGTCTCTATTGCTTCATTCAAAACCATAATCATTTCTTCGTCTACGTCTGCAACCATCATTCTTGATAGTTGGTCCACTGCTAAGTTATCTGAATCGATCATCCCTGATAGTTGGGCCACTGCCAAGTTATCTGAATCCATCATCCCTGATTGTCGGCCCACTGCCAAGTTATCTGAATCCATCATCCCTGATTGTCGGCCCACCTTCAAGTTGTCTGCAACTCCGTATAGTCTCACACTTGTTGCATCCTCCACATCTTCTTGCGTGTTTGTCTGAGAACGAAGGTTATAGCTCCGTTCTGCTCTGCCATTCTCAACCTCAAGAACATAACTGATGGATTCATACAGGCTTAGACTAGACCCTGGCCGTACAATGTTTGATTGCATCAACTCAGAGCCACATTGTATCGAAACACGCTCCTCCTCTGAAACATTTACTTCTTTCAGTTTCCGCGCCTTCACTCTACATATGGCTGTAGCTCGCACGTTCTCGATTTTATGTACAAGAATCTCGTTATGTGTTATGTAGTAGACAACTGCCGACAACATTGAAGCTGTTATACTAAGTAATGTGAAAAATAATGATAGAACATAAAGCGTCCATACAAATAGAGTTGTTTCATAACCAGGCGAATAACTTACATTCCATGGAAACCATTGGCTGAAAACAAGGGAAAAACACGAACAAAATTAGATCAAGTAACAAGGGAGCACATTGTTGTAAATATTGTTTGAAACTAGTGTAAAAACGTTCTGTTTATATAATGCCAAATTATCACATGTCATTGACGATACTTAATCGAACAGAAGGGATAATGTGGACTAGAAAAAAAAACATGTTCACTCGAAGTGTATCATGACTTCAAATAGAACGGCGACACCACGGCTGCCGTGCGCGCATAAACCGGGTAACGCGCGTTAGACGGTTTATGCACGCGGCCCCTCGAATTTATATTATAGTAAGAGTTAAAATCTTTATTATTGTTACCATTATCTAGGGATAAATCAACATAATAACTATCAGTTTAAAGAAAGTGCAAGAACCTTAAGAGGGTACGCTGAGCTTGGCCCAACTCAAATGCGCGCAAACAGGTGTTGATGATTTCTGCTGAACGGTTGGTAATATTACTACCAAATTTTGAATGGATGTTAATAAAGTACTTTTATATTGGTATCCTTAATTGGTTACACAAAATAAGCCTTAAAGATCCATTGCGAGACATAAGTCCAAAACGTGAAAAAATGGGAAATCCAAAACATGGATTACAATTCTGGAAATTCCCACCAAACCATTTATCTTACGATAAAACCACATTAACCTGCGCGTTCACATTGATTTAAACGTTGATAGCCATTATGCAAATTTGAGTTAAAAAAAATCTGTACACTTGGAATAAATTCTCAAAGTTGACCAAAATTGAGTAAATTTTGGTGATTTCACTAAATTTTAATTCAAAATCAATGAATTTATTTAGGAATACGCATAATGGATTCCATAGATTTATTCTTTATAAACGTTAGTGTGAAATTTGATAATGGTGTTATAAACCGTTTACCCGAAAAATCCAGAAAGTTTAGCGCTTAAACTCGCCTCCGTTCTAGCCTCAGCATACCCTCTTAACATACAGTTTTCATTAAAAATAACATGAATTAAAAATTTCCTACTGCTCACGCCACTAAGCCAGTAGGCCTAAAGCTGATTTGATGTTCAGTGCGATCCTTGTCCTGCAGACATTAATCATTACATCTTAAATATTAATCTTACTTGGCTTACTGGATAATAAAGGACGTCTATACGCCCCTATCGTATCAGATTTTCAATATTTCTAAAATGCGTGGTTATTTGGGTGTTTTTGACCATTTTGAAAGAAATCTAAAATCTCGAAAATTGAATTTATTTTTTGCGTATTTTCTATACTCAATTAATGGAAAAAAGCATAAGATAATTATAAAATCACAAATGATGCGACTAAAATTGCGCTGAAGGAAATTGACAAGCGCCTTAAGGGAAGCAAGAATGAAACTTATTGTCAAAGTTGATTTTTTGGGTTGAAATGTTATATTGTTAATCACAATTAAATTTGAAAAAAATAATATATTTTTTGTTGTTTTTTTTGTAAAAATTTAATTATTTTATGTTGCTATGACAACCATCGTATATTAACGACTCAAAACGTAATGTATATGAAAAAAACAAGATTAAAAGAAATTACAATATTGTTAGCAAATACTCCAATGTGCTGAATTAAAAAAGAAAAAAAAACTTAAAGTTGAATACCCTCCGAAAAAATGGTACCGGTAATGTAATTACTGCACATGAAGTACACCTTATTAACTTTAACACCCGTTTACTCAAAACTATACTTTCTTAAACTACGGTACTTATATAAGTTAGGCAGTTTAGAAGCTAGAGCCTTGAAATTTTCAGGACTAATTTAATTGTGTTTTAAAAAACGTGTGTGGAGATAGATTTTGAAAAAATATCATCATCCAATTTTTTCCAACCCATAAATTGGTTTGAAAAATGTCAATTTTCTGGGATTTTTTTTATATTTTTTTAAATCTGGTAACCACAGATTTTCAAAATTCAAAAATGGGAAAAATTTTGTCCTGGACAGACTAAATGCAGGCAGTAAATGGTACGGGAATTTTAGGCAATTTAACATTCCGTGACATAGGCATTTCCTACCCCCCCCCCTTAAGCGGTTTAATATTTAATTTTAAATAAACAAAATCAAATATAACTTACGTTGTACCAAATGATTTTCTTGGCAGAAGAAAGAAAACGTGTGCAAGAATCGTGCAGAGAGCAAAAGCAATGAACACTGCAACATGAAAGTAAGTTAACAGTACAGAAATCCGATTAGCTCTCTGAAGCATCTTCCTGTGTTCTTCAGCGTAAGCTTTCTCTGGTGTCGATAACTTTTCAATGTCAAGAACTTGTTCCTGGTATATATTTTTTTGAAAGGCATAACTTAAAAGGATCGTGAATATAATACAAATTCCTTGGCCCATATTGAAACAATTCATCACATCTTTCTTGCTCTCGCGGAAAACAAACATTCCCATTGGGATAAGATAAAACAGTTGAAACCCTGATAAAATTATTAATGCCCAAGGGTAATATTGGCGAAATAGCTGAAAAGATAGGCGAAGGTAGCGGTGCTTAAGAAGTAGGTGTGCCACCCTAGGGCTGAAGTATTGCAGGTAGCATTCAAGGTCGGGCTCGGGGTCATCGTCCCAGAAACCTGCAAGGAGAATAGTTAAAACAATAGTTTAACATGGGTACAAGAGGCTAAAGTATTTCATAAGTTATTCATTCACCTTTACATGGTACATGAATATGTTATACAAGTGTGACTCTTTTAAAGAAAAGGATAATACTCAGTATTAAAGCTAAAAGTAAGTGTTACTGGTGACTGTGCACTGTGCACTGGCACTGTGTCGACAATGTTCCTACCGGGAGCTGAACAACGAACTTTAGCATAAATCTTGATGATTTTTGTATTCATAAGAGACTGTGGTCGCGGCTCAAACTCGACGCTTTGTGTGTTTCGACTGCATACCTTCGTACTTTTAGGATTACTCTCAGGAAAATTAACATTTTTTGTTCTATTTTATAACTGTTTGAAAACTAAATTTCCAGATCTCGGAAATGACATTTTTTTCATTTAAGGTCCATATTTTTTCTTGCGAGTCCTCAAAGCCCTGGCAAAATGTTCGCTTCCCTTTCATGTTCACGATTTTTTATTTTTGTTATCAAACGCGACAATATTTAGGAAAACAAACACAAAAACGAGAATTGAGATAAATTTTCCTCGGTTCGACGAAGAAAAATTAGCTCGATTGGTGGAACACATGGACGTAATCGAAAAGTACGAACAGCGCATTTTCGTGAATCGTAGCGTCCCGTTCTCATTTGACTGAGATTTCGAACTTCGTCCAGTCGTGCACAATGCTGTTACCTGTAAGTTAGGTAACTTGAGATTTGTTTGTTTATTACGAGATAGATAGATTGGAGCTAGTATTCTGAGAGCGAGTATGAGAGAGAGAGAGCAGAGCAGAGAGAGAGAGAGAGAGAGAGAGAGAGAGAGAGAGAGAGAGACTCACCTTGCCAGTACAACATCCCACGGTTAAAGACGAACATCTTCAACCTGGTTTCCTTCTGAAGACTCGTAGCCTCGAGACCAGCCATGACCTTGAATGACCTCTATTTCAACACTTTGTTAGTCTCAATGATTTAAATTTGACCTAGAACAACTTGTCATACGTCACAATGCAAATAAATTACGCATAGACAATATTTTAAGTTTTGCTAACTTAAAGATACATTAAACGTAATAAAATTAATTGATGAAAGAATTATTCATTGACCACAACTCGATTATCAACAGTTGTATCTCGCTCTCTGCGCAGACTGGCGCGGATTCTTTTACGTGTGTTTTACATTACCCTATAGTGGGGTGCTGAAATATTTACAGGTATCAAACAGTCAACCACAATTTTATGGTGTAGGGCCTTATATCGAATATTCTCTTTATACTTGCAAATCAAATTGTGCTTTTGTACAGGATGAGATAACATATTAAACTAAATATTACAGACCGGACAAAACATCACTCGACACAGGCGCATTATTATAATAGAGGACATCGTCAACATTTCCATCACAAAACAATTTCTTGTTAGAGAATAATTTTGACAGTTATTGATTTAACCGTCAGAATATTGAAAAATACTCTTAAAAAAATAAATGAAGGCTATCATCTGTTTAGAATCGCAGAAATGCAGGGGATAATACTTAATGACATACTTATAATTATTGTAATCCCGAATAGGCGTCACGATGCTCCGAAGTTCCCACTGAAAATCAGTTAGTGTGACTGAGTGGGTTGACTCTAAATACGGATTTAAAAAAAAATTATTTACGGGAAGAACGTGGATAAAAAACTTACAAGTCCCCAAATGACGTAAAGAGGCGTAAATACATTCAAGGTGCAAACATTCAAAATTTCAAATTTCAATTTAAAAAGTTTCGAAGGCCTGCCCAAGGTGCAATTCATGCCCCTCTTCAACTAGGTATTTTTGCGGAAAGGACAATTTTGAATGGATGTCCGAAGGCTGTTTAAGAGGTAAGAGGACTCAATCCCTTGCATTCGCATTAACGACTGAGAAAAACCTTCAGTCAGGATTGCTGGTCTCCACGGGATTCGAACCCGGGACCTCCCGAATCAGAGTCGCGCGCTTAGCGCTCGAGCCAACACTGTCGGTATTTTTTTGAAAAAGTTGATAAAAACCTAAACGAAAATAATGCGATTGTAACTGTAACTATTTGTTAGTAAATTATTAGCTATAAATAATTAATTAAATAAATAAATAAATCCGTATTTAGAGTCTACCCACTCAGTCATATAACTGATTTTCAGTGGGGGACAGTAATCCAAAGCGACCAAGCCAACCCTGTAGGCCCCGACGCAATCGACGAGTGAGCGATAACCAACCAAAATATGATTTTTTAATAGGAAATATAGCAATCAGTGGTATGGAGAGTGCGAACACCCGCGGATCAACGCCAGAATCAACAAGGCCGATTCAGAACAATTTTAAATTTATTATGTGCCTCGTTGCTAGGACGGCTCCAAAGACGTTTACAAATTTCTTATTTGTTATATTGTTGTGGTTCGGTTATCGTGATCATCATGTTAGTTCTCGACTTTAAAAAAAAAATCTCTGTTGCCATGGCCCCCGTCTGGGCCCGGGGTAGAATTTGGCCCTGAGCATGGCTTTGCTAATCGTAAGAGGCGACAAAGAGGCAAAGTCCATCTCGCAAACGTCAGGTCAGCTAGTATGAAGGGGAGTATTTTAATCCCTGAAACTAGAGGCGGGCTCTGGCAGTCATCGTCGGGACCCCTTCCCCTCCCCTTGACGACCTCCTTGACGACGACGACGACGACGACGACGACGACGACGACGACGACCATGACAACCATTGCGTAAGAATCCCTCCTTTCCTCCCCCTTCCCGTGGCTGATTCTAACCAGCATAGGACTTTCGTCCGGCCTCCCCATACCCCCTAGATAAGAGTGGCGTATTTTGACCTAACAGGACGCGCCCTTAAATCAAATAAACTTTTAAAAACAATACTTCCTACTGAAATATATTCTAAATTTGATTCATTTAAGAAATAAAAATTCCTTAAAAAATATAAATAAATTTTAATTAATAAGTACAAATTTGGGACAATACGGGTACCGTAATGATCAAAATATGGTCTCACACAAGCCATGAGTAAATAAATTAAAATATAAGATAAGAGAAGAAAAATAAATTATTCACTATTCGATCTGTATATTATTACAAATATAGCCATATTGATAATATTGAGATGAATAACATACAGATTTCAAACTTGTAAATGCGTGAAGTGGATACAAATAAAAAATATAAAGAAATATAGATATCTTAGGTGTAAATCAACACACGCATTTGTTCCATATAGACAAAACGTTACATAGCAGCGTTACATTTGAGGTAGATAATATCTCCATCAAATGTATTTTGTTTCCTGTAATTTGGTTAAAACGATCCACGCTTGTTGACGATGAGGCCAAGGTTATCTATTAAAATATGGATGTTTTTATGTATTTATCTTCTATCCAATTCACTTTTAAAAACTGATTTAGCCTACAATGGACAACTAAAATATATTACTTGTGCTGTATCTATTAGACATGGCGTCCCTATAATCAACATAAATAAAAGCCTAATTTAAAGGTGTATAACTTCTATATCTTCCACACGCACTATATAATGACGTCGGTGTGACAGCACGCTGATCACATACCTCATACATACAAGCTGGACACGATTCCACACCCGGACAGCACCAGAATCAACAACGCTGATGCGGAACAAGAATTTATTATGTTAGCATTTAATACAATCTGAAGTTAAAAAATCCATCCCGATCGGGAATAATATTAGCTAAATATGAAATATAATTAAACGAGTGAGCGCAACGAACTTCATTCAACTTAAATGGCGCTCATTCGTTACTTTGTACAATCGGTTTTTCGAGTTTTGTGTAATGGAGAAATATGGATTGATATAAAAGGGGTTATTATACTAATCGCATTGGCCAGCTTTGTTGTGTTATTAGTACTTTAATTATACAAGGGTCGGTATCGTTTCATGGGTTTGTTCGAGAATGGATAGAAGGATAAACGTACATTGCAGAAGGGTATGAATATGTTGATAAATTGGCTTTATTCGCTTTTGTGGACAGCACAAGAAACCAATTTCAACAGGATTTTCGTACTTTAGGGTGGGGTAGAGTAGGGTACACAATATGAATCAAAATTACGTTTACTAAGGAAACGCCAAAGTCGTTGTTAGACGAGTGAGTGAGCCATGTGTTGAGTACCCGGTAACATTCCTTTTCTTCCCCCTTTTTTAGGCCTCCCTAGCCTATCATAGGCTACAGTGGAGCATTATTGCCTAAACTATGACTTAAACTTAAATACCCTATTATTTATACGAATATTATAATCAAACTTAAATGCAAATATTCCCGCGTACTCAACACATGACTCTCTCACTCGTCTAACAACAACTTTGGCGTTTCCCTTGACGAGTTGGCTAAAGCGCTCTTATAGCCCAAATGTGGGAGACGTGGGTTCAATGGTCGGGAAAGATTTTGTAATTTCTGGATTGTATTTATTAAAATATTTAACATGTTTTGAAATGCATATAACGCAGTGTAGTCCTACATCTGTGACAATACCATGGAAAACATAGCCAGTACGAAATACGTGAAAATATTGCAAGGTTTACTCAATCTACGAGCGGAATTTGGGGGTACCTTGACGTCCAACATTCGATTAACCTTGGACACGGCATTTCACAGCCAGCTAAATAACAAACAAAAAATATTATTTCAAAATGAAAACCATTGTCGTTAAAATAATTTCCATTCATTTCAACGTATTTTTCAGTTTTTTATTTCTTGCAGGTTTAAATCGTAACGGATTGTGCTCATTTTGTTAGCAGTTCTCAGTTACCTGGTCACGGATGTCTGTTTAAAATTTCAGCTCAGTCTATTTGGCCGTTCGGCCGTATGGGACCGGACAGACAGACATTTAACATACATTTAACATTTAACAGAATTAATCACGACCAAGGCCCGATCGAGTAGCGTTGTAGACTACGTTCGCTGCGCTCACTCGTCTAATAAGCCTCACTTTTCTGCCCGTCCGTCCGTCTGTGTGTGTTGTGTTTTAGTAATAGGACATCATGTAAACCAGTTTTTAAACGACTGAGAATTTTAACTGTACCCTCTTTATATATTTTTAACTCTGTTTTATGGGTGAGAAAACACCACAGTGATTTTACTTTGAATGACGAAATTCACTCTTATAATACCAGACGACAGAAAGATGTTCACACAGTGAAATATAATTTAGGTGTTTTTAAACGAAGCCCTAAGATTAAATGTGAGAGATTGTACAATAGGGTACCGACTGATATTAAGAAAATTGACTCGTTTCATCGTTTTAAATCTGTTTTTAAGGAATATCTATTAGATAGTGCTTTCTATAAAGTGTCTGATTTTATGTAGGCCTACTGAAATATTAATAATTGTAATAAAAATATATGATAATGTATATTGTTTAAAAATGACGAAATCAGTCATAATCTGTATGATGTATGATGAATAATAAAATGAAATGAAATGAAATGAAATGAAATATACTAGGCTGCTTCGCGAACGCTTTTTCCAGTAGCGTTGATGGATGAGCTTTTTGTGGAATATTTCTGTCCAATGATTACGTTTTTATGTGGAATCTCCTTACTTTTTCTATAGTTACTTGATATTACTTGTTCAGTATACACCTGTAAAGGCTTATATATTAATACCTTTATTTCTATGAATTTTGACCAACTTTTTCAACTTTTTCTTTCAAGAGGCACTACATCACCAAAATCTTTGTGTCAATGTTAAATATGAATGTTGTAGCCCCACCCGTTTGGTCAAAATCTGCCCAAATATCACGAAAATATCGTATTAAAAACCGGAGAAAAAATCGTAAAAGTACGATTTCTATAAGAAATATTTTTTCAAATGTATCTAAAAACATAACATATATGATTTCAGTGATTTTAAACGTTCCTATAAAGTTTCATCAATATCGGAGTAGCGGTTTGCCAAATATCACGAAAATATCGCACTAAAAATCGAAAAAAATCGTAAAAGTACGATATTTATGAGAAATATTTATTCGATTGTACCCAAAAGCAATACAGCTCTAAGTTCAGAGATTTCGAAGGTCCCCTCCAATTTTCATCAAGATCGCATTATGCCGTTTGCCCGGTAGAGAGCGAACAAACAGACAAAAAAACTAACAAAAACAAAACACCCGAGCTATTTTCTTGGGGTAACGTAAGAAAAAAAAAAAAACAATCACAAAGTCAAATTGAAGTCTTCGCTTCGCTCATCCAAAAATGGCATGTTTAGTCTGTTAAATGATTATATGATATGAAAAAAATGAATGCAAAATATTAATAAAATAAAATAAATGAAGAGCAAAAAAACCAACACTAGGTCTGTTTCACAGTTTTTTTTTTTTTGTTAACATTGACCTTAAAAAAAGGTGTGATTCAGAATGTTTTGAGCTAGGGGCGCGTGGTAAGCATTTTAAAAGGGACATTTTCTGTACTGGCACCTTCACTAGTGATTTCAATCCACGATAAGCTTTTATTTGTGGGTTTTCTTTGGCAATCTGTTGTTGATAAATGCGTTTGGCTTTTAGTTTTGGGTATAGTTTTGGAGCTTCGCACTAATACACATTGCACATTTCTCTATTTGGTTAGTCGGGAAACACTTGAAGTGGAATTGTTTATATTTAGTACATACAATTCAGAAGTTAAAAATCCATCCCGACCGGGGTTCGAACCCGAACATATGCATACACAATAATTACACATGCATATTATTCGGGTCGAAATTTCGAATTCTAATATATAATTTTGCATTTCATCTCTCAAGTTACAATAAACAAAGATTTGTTTTGATGAATATACAAATCATAAAAATAACACGTGTATTTTTCAGATGTTCAAAACAGAACCAAAAAGTTATTAAATTTATGAATATATATTGATAAACGAAATATGCATTTATGAGGCCAATATAAACGATGTTGAATGTTGAAACCTTGAACATTGAAGAGAAAATCACAACAATCTCAAAATATATTTCATCACCAGAGTGTTCTACCATGCACGTGTTATATTGAAAAAGAATTTAATGATTCGTATTTGACTAAAAAACTCTAATGCCTACAATTTCTTAATGTGTTATGACTTATCAAAAAAGTTGTTTATACTCTGCAAATAGAATTGGTGTGTATGTACCATTGATGGAAAATATGCAAATAAATACTTTATTTAAAAAATGCCTTTTGAGTCAACTTGTATATAAAATAATATAAAAAAACATTTTCTTTCTCAATACCTTATACGTAAGGCCTCATCTGCAATTAAATAATATACATATTGGCTTAATACATTTATAACCATGGCATTTATATATATATATTTAAAATAACTTAGAAGCACAATTGAATTTATTACCTCAATTTTTCAATTGTAATAATATAAACGTTTTAAGAACAGCATTTTCAATATTAAATCTTTTTGTGTGAAAATCAAACTTAATATGTACAATCCAATAACTAATAAATATAATACAACTTTTAACTGTTTTTTTTTAACACTCGTCTAAAACATTGTATGATAAAGGCTAATTCCTGGATATCTAATCACAATTTAACTGAATATATTATTATGAAAATAAAATATAAAAAACGCAATGTTTAGATAAGCAAGAACTATACAGCAGTGATAATTCTAGTTTTTGATAACGAATTTTTGGGTTGTTTTTTTCTAACGTAAAATAAGTTTTATTGTAGTTCGTAACATTCTGATTTTATAGAAGAGTTTAATTGATTTCATGGTTTTGTTGGAGACAGTATATAGAAATACAAACCCACCTGCAAAAGTATGTTACATTTGCCTATGTGGGCTTTGGTAGAAAACTTGTTTCACTAGATGTGTAGTGTTTAGGGTATGGTGTGACCGATGAAATCAAAATTTGGTTTGTTGTAACTCATTACTATTGTATTTGGGTTGAGTTCGTCTAGTTTCTTCCAGGTGTAATTTCCTCTACTGATTTTCTCACACCAAAGATATTTATTATCTTACTATTATTTATTTTCGGTATTTAACAAGGAAAACGCCAAAGTCGTTGTTAGAAGAGTGAGCGAGCAATGTGTTGAGTTCCCTGGAACAGTCCCTTTCCTCCCCCTACCTAAGGGTGTATCTAGACAGCATGGGTCTTTCCTCCATAACCCTTTCCTGAGCCAGTATTTAAGAGAAAAACTACCCCAACAGGGCCAGTATTTTCCTTAAAATTAGGCTTAGATATAAATTGTCACTACCACCCGAAAAGTCATCAAACCCATACTCAAACTCATTATCTGATTTGTTATTTAGTAGTATTTCACTAAAAATACTCAATTTGACACAGGAAGCTTTAGAAGTACAAAGGGTAGGCGCGTTTGTAGATCACCAAACACCATGGTAACGTATACAGCTGTTGTACAAAGCCTAAACAATCCACTGTTTACAGCCTTCCAAACGTAAGAAATGAAGACCAAATGGTTCAAATGAATCCTTACAGATAGCAGCACCAGCTAAACACAGTGTTAGTAGCCCTGATATATCAGTGCATGCCCTGGAACATTCGGAATATTCAAACGTGAAAAACTGATATATCAGTGAGTGCCCAGAATAGAAACTATACATGATAACTGTTATATCAGCGCGTACCCAGGAAAGGGCTAATGGTCCGGGTTCCATTTCTCGCTCACTCGTTTAACAACGATTTTGCCGTTTTGCTAGTTGCTACTTTCAGAATTTTTTTGCCCAGGCTGTGGCCACTACCATGATTATTTAATATGCGGAAAATGTTAACAATTGACATCTGAACTTGCCCAAATAGACCTTTGAGCCGACTGTCTCCGAGGGGCGGAAGGTCTTAGAGTGGTTATAGGTACCTTTCGATTTCTGCTTGTTAGCCGTCAAGGTTTTGTTTAAATTAATAAAATTAAGAATTGTCAATTTCTATCGTAAATAAATCTCTTTAAACTCACCAGAGTGGAAGGTCTGAGTGTGGTTTTAGGTACTTTAATACAATGAGTTTATATTTTAGCTTGTACTGCTATTACTTTGGTGAGTACACCCAGCAGAGGAAATTTAAGTTTAGCCCCAAAGAAATAATAAATTACTAAATATTTCGACCGTAAATGAACCAAAAAAATAATATTTTTCGTTGTACCCTTTCGACTTGTGGTCTGATATAAAATAAATTATTTTAATTTTCAGGGTTGTTCAAAAGAAGACTATTCTATGTTTAAATCTAGCAGCATGAAATTGGGTTCTGCCATTTTGGTCGGTGTGGTAATAACAAATTTACTATAATAATTATCACTATAGCTTTTAAGATTTAGATATTTCTTGTTAAAGCTCAATAATAAAATATGTTGTAAGTACCATGGCGTTCCAAGTTGATTGTAAGCCTATACAATATGGGATTGCCTGTTATTTTCAAAATAGATTAAAATGCTGCATATTATGATTGATCATTGAACATGATAAATTATACTTATCATGATCATAGACAATTAAATATTGTATAAAATTTAATGTTATTAAGGGATGCATATGATTTCAGTGATTTTAAACGTTCCTATAAAGTTTCATCAATATCGGAGTAGCGGTTTGCCAAATATCACGAAAATATCGCACTAAAAATCGGAAAAAAATCGTAAAAGTACGATATTTATGAGAAATATTTATTCGATTGTACCCAAAAACAATACAGCTCTAAGTTCAGAGATTTCGAAGGTCCCCTCTAATTTTCATCAAGATCGGATATGCCGTTTGCCTGGTAGAGAGTCAACAAACAGACAGAAAAAAATAACTAAAAAATAAAATAAAAATAAACGAGCTAAATTTTTGGGGGGGTCAGTGAAATTGAAGTCTTCACTTCGCTCATCCAAAAAGAAAAAACTGTAAAATTTCGATTATCATGAGAAATAATTTTTTGATTGCGCTCAAATTTGCCACGAATATCTTAATTCATAAAATTAAGGTTCTGTGAAAAAACCATTAAAATCGGATTAAGCATGTAGGTGTTATAAATCGAAGAATTTTTTTAAAAATCGTCAAATTGCGATTTTCATGAGAAATAATTTTCCGATTGCGCTCAAAAACGTGGTAGTTCTAAGTTCAGAGATTTCGAAGGCCTCCATTAAATTTCATTGCAATTGGAGTATCGGTTTAGCCGGAATCGTGTTAACAAACACACAATAATATTAATACATACAGGAAAAAAAAGAAAAAAAAACATTCCGGATTTTTTTCTCCAGTGTAGTGAAATGGAATCTTCGCTTCGCTCGCTACGCTCATCCAATTAGCAATCTCCAATACCTCCGCACAGGCGCGAGCGTACCAAATTGAAGCGTCAATCCCACCCTTTCAAAATGGCGGTTTGGCCTTTTAATTTATGCTTATTTAATGCTATAAAATATTTTACTGGATTGTTTGATATGGTTTTAGCTTGTGCAGCATTGTAATGAACAAACAGAAACAATGCAAAGTTATTGCATAAGGGAATTTAGTAATCATTTGGTGTTAAAGTCTAATATGCTCACTTGTCGAACTGGCGGCCATCTTTAAAAATATTTTTTCGATTAATCGCTCCCATCTAATTAACATGCAAACTCACCCATTCAAGATGGCTTCCAATTGTCCCGGAAGTGGACCGCTGACTGCTAATCTAGCCAATTATATGGGATATCTAGTGGACCAACCCCTCAGAAGGTGGTTGTTGCTTCAGCGTATTCACGGGGTGCGAAGAGGGATGTTAACAGCAGCTGGCAAGCGACAAAATACATTTGAGATACTCTACATTATGTCGGTCTATTAAATACACAAAGATTGTTTATCACTTATGCACAATCACAATCATAGGTTATAATATTACATTAAATGAATGATTGAAAACCGCGCCCTAGTCGGTTGTCGACGTTTACAGAATCGCCGATAGAATGCGTTGCGCGCCCTCCTATGACTGCCATCTGGCGTGAGAAATACAAACAAAGTAGTGAAAGGAAACGGCTGTCTACTGGATGACCATTTTTTCCTGATTGGTTACAAGCAAATCTTGCCTTGACCAATGAAACAACTCGATTCAAAGGGCGCGGTGACTTGAATTAAAATCAATTAGATTTTCGAAGATTATTCAAACACCTTAAGATCTCTTGAAAATTCTTGTTGTAAAGGAAGCATACAATATTTATTTTACACTAGGAAAACGCATAAGTTCCGCCGTGTTGTTTGATGAGCGTAATTGGTGTATTGAGCTGCCATGTGTTATACGGATTTTCTGTTGTTCTGTGAAAAAATCATTACTAAGTCGAAGATTTTTTTAAATTAAATTAAATTGAATTAAATTATTTTTATTTTTTTTATTAATCATAATTTTTAAATAAAAAAATCGTAAAATTGCGATTTTTCATAAGAAATAATTATTCGATTGGATTGCGCTCAATTTTACACGAATATATTAATTCATAAAATTAAAGTTCTGTGAAAAAATCATTACAATAGGATAAGGCATGTAGGTGTAATAAGTCAAAGAATTGTTTTAAAAAAGAAAAAAACTGTAAAATTTCGATTTTCATGAGAAATTATTTTTCGATTGCGCTCAAATTTCACAAGAATATCTAAATTCATGAAATTAAGGTTCTGTAAAAAATCATTAAAATCGGATTAAGCATGTAGGTGTTATAAGTCGAAGTATTTTTGGATGAGCGTAGCGAGCGTAGCGAGCGGAAGCGAAGACTTCAATTTCACTGACCCCCAAAAAATTTAGCTCAGGTGTTTTTTTTTTTTTTTTTTTTTTTTTCCGTCTGTTTGTTCGCTTGATTCCGGGCAAACGGCATATGCGATCTTGATGAAAATTTGACCGGACCTTCGTTTTCTCTGAACTTAGAGGTGTATTGTTTTTGGGTACAATCGAAGAAATATTTCTCATGAATATCGTACTTTTACGATTTTTTTCGATTTTTAGTGCGATATTTTCGTCACATTTGGGCCGATTCTGACCAAACGGGTGGGGCTACAACGTTCATATTTCTCATGGACATTAAGATTATGGTGTTGAAGTACCTTTTTAAAGAAAAAGTTGAAAAAGTTAGCTAGAATCTATAGAAATAAAGGTTTTAATATTAGTTTTTTTAATTTTAGTGAGATATTTTCGTCACATTTGGACCGATTCTGACCAAACGGGTGGGACTACAACGTTAAGATTTCACATGGACATTAAGGTTATGGTGATGTAGTACCTTTTGAAAGAAAAAGTTGAAAAAGTTAGTCAGAATCCACAGAAACAAAGGTTTTAATATGAGTTTTTTGAGGTTTATAATACCAATTAACAAGTATAACAATAGAAACTTGACAACAATCACCTACAATGCATTCAAAAAGCACTTGCAAAGGAAAAGTGCAAACAAACGCAAAAAACGCAAACAAAAAACTTACAAAAAACCGCTCATCCATCAACGCGGCGGGACTTTAGCGTTTTCCTAGTTTTAAAAATCGAAAAAAATCGTAAAATTGTGATTTTCATGAGAAATAATTTTTAGATTGCGCTCAAAAACGTATAGCAGTTCTAAGTTCAGAGATTTCGAAGGCCTCCATAAAATTTCATCCTAATTGGAGTATCGGTTTAGCCGGAATCGTGTTAACAAACAGACAATAATACAAAAAGAAAAAAAAAGAAAAACATTCCGGATTTTTTTCTCTAGTGTAGTGAAATGGAATCTTCGCTTCGCTCGCTACGCTCATCCAAAAATATTCACGCAGGCCTAAGAGAGTTGTTTGCAAGATCTTAAAAAATACACTAAATAAGTGTTATTCAACATATTATTCGGAAATATAAAACGAAAGTGAGGTTATTAGTGAATTTAATAGAAACAACAGCAAAATTCACAGAAACATATTTTTTATCCTCAGCGAGAGAAATGGAGAGAAAAGGCGAATTCAGCCTTGGCACTTTTGCCTCAGATGAATAATTAAAAAGAAACTTGAGTGGTAGCCGAAGGATCATAACAACGATCTCCTGATTCTAGCGCTCAGCTATCTCAAAAGATGTGTTAAAAGAAACTGTCATCACTTTAAAGACACATTAATTGCTTTATCATTGGCATTAATAGTAATGTTGTATTTAAAACTAGACCGCTTCGCAAAAGCTTTTTCCAGTCGCGTTGATGGATGAGCTTTTTTGGAATATTTCTGTCCAATAATTATTACGTTTTTAAGTGGAATCTCATTACTTTTTCTAAGTTACTTGATATTACTTGTTAAATTTTACACCTGTAAAATGAGTATTATTAAAACCTTTATTTCTATAAATTTTTACCAACTTTTTCTTTCAAGAGGCACTACATCACCATAATCTTTATGTCAATTTAAAATATGTACGTTGTAGCCCTACTCGTTTGGTCAGAATCGGCCCAAATATCACGAAAATATCGTAAAACCCGGGGAAGAAAATCGTAAAAGTACGGTTTCTAAAAGAAATATTTTTTCAAATGTCTCTAAAATCATAACATATTTTAAACGTTCCCATAAAGTTTCATCAATATCGGAGTTGCTGTTTGCCAAATATGACGAAAATATCTCAATATTTTTTTTTAAATCGTAAAAGTATGATAATCATAAGAAATATTTGATCAACAACGTGACAGGTCTACGTTAAGAGATTTCGAAGGTCCCCTCCAATTTTCATCAAGATCGCATATGCAAAAAACTAACAAAACCAAAACACCCGAGCTATTTTTTTGGGGGTAACGTAAGTGAAAAAAAAAGAAAAAAAAATGAAAGTGAAAATTGAAGTATTCGCTTCGCTCATCCAAAAAACTGTATACAATGTTCGTTTTTTGTTTGTGTACAATTGTATTTAAAACTTTGTGACGTAAATTGAAAGGGGACTTTTACGAGAAATTAGTACCTATTTAGTTTATTTCTGCGGTTGAGACTATTTAGGCTACGTAATAAGTAATAAGGTATAAGTAAGTATATGTAATAAGTAAGTAAGTAATAAGGTGCAGCCATTATGTGAAGCCATTTGTCAATGGTGTTTACATGCTTCTCTTTAAAATTTGATAGATTGTTACAAATCAGGGTGCGGCCATTATTCAAAGGCGGCCGATAACCAAGAAGCTACAGTATATTCAAGTAATATTTACATTGGGTAGAATAATGAAAGTCTACTGTAGGTATTTAAACCATGTATTTGGAATTACAATTAATTTTAATTGGACTAAGTTTGAACTAAGAGGGGTTAGTAAGATTTTATGGTTTGCATGCCTCATGCTGAGATAGTATTACTGTTTTAGAATAGGTATGGTTCACAGAGAATAAATAGAACTGCATCTAACGCAATGAGGTCACACAAGAAATAACAACAGAAACCAGTTATTGACAAAATGTATAAACAAATACCTTTAATTTTCAATTAGTATGTAAATACGATGTAGTACATACATTTTCTATTAACTAATGAAGAAACAGTACATTTGTACACAAATCTGCATCTGTTTCATACACCTGAGCACATATTAAAAAGTAAGCATCAAGCCTTCCTATTGACGTATTAAATATATACCCTACATACAATGTTATTGTTATTAATATTTTCTTTATTTATAAATTGTATTATCATTATCTTATACCTGTTATACCACCTCACACTGTAGGTGCTGAGCTTAGCACCAATCTCATTTCACTTATTCTAACCCTTTCAGTCCCGAATTAAATTGGTGGAATTTAAGTAATTTTAAGGAATTAAATCTGATTTCAGATATTTTTATAAGATTTTTCATGTTTTCAAAATATTTTTATCCGTTTTTTAACGAATTTTGGGAAATTTTGGATTCTGAATAAAAGTTTCAATTTAATTTTAAATATTATTTGAAGAATTTTCCTAAAACTAGATTTTTTTCTGAATTTTTTTGCATATTTTACATTTTTTGTATCTCAAATAATAACAATACTAGGAATAATTTATTTTTCTGGGACAAACCCCATTTTTTCCATTTTCACCCCTTTTTGAAGATGTGTATTTTCAAACTTCTCTAAAAAGGGCACTATTTGTCCCATTGACATGGGGTAAAAAATTCATTAATTTTTATTTACAAAAAAAATAAAAACATTGGGGTCAAATTCGAAACTTGTAATTTGCCTGGATTAAAATTTTAAATTTGATGTACATTTAAATGGACACAGGGACTGAAAGGGCTAATTAGAACAAATTTGAACAATACTTATAGAGGTTCAGTAGGCCAATACATAAATAAATAAAATTATATAATAACACTTTGACATTACACAGTCTTGCCCTGCCATTTGGCTAGCACTCTGTTATATAAAGAGGTAGTGCATAGGAATGGACAAACCTTGATTTCAGAGTTTTGAACACAACTATGACAAATTTGTTTAAAAAGTAAAAACAAGTGGCCCTTGGCCTACAAAATTGGTGTGAATGGTTAACTTTTACTACAGTACTTAAAAGATGGAATTGTAAATTAAAATGCATTATTAAGTACTGTATTAATATTTAGGGTGTGTCTGAATTATGGTCCAAGTCCAGGTGTAGGTCCAAGTCCAACTCAATGTAAAAGTGCTATACTAGTCTACAGTAGAGCTGCCTGCCGGGCAAAGTGAACACTACCTAAAGTTAGGTTAGGTGTTCATTCGAGAGTCCTTTGTAAAGTATTTGATTATTAAAAGTATTTGTACATCTAGTAAAACCAATTAAATACGTGGTAAAAACGAATGAAACTTAAATGTTTACCTTTATTTAAAAATGCATTCGTTTGTTGTTTCTCTCATTGTCGCAGACGGCCATTTTAAATCGGACCTAAAACGAGTGTACACTTTCGATTGCTCGGTCCATTTGTCGACTTGGACCAAGAATGGACCTAGAATAAGACTTTTCAGAAAGTACTTCATACGCCATTGACAGATAATTAGTACCTTCTACGTTGTTAGACGTGGACTTGAATTTAGATCTAGACCTGGACCTGGACCTAGACTTTGAATAATATTCAGACACACCCTTAGTACTATTAACATTATGCTTATCCATTTCGGTGTTGAACTGATTTTAACGCGCATAATATATGCTAGATATTCTAAAAATGGAATTAATTTCAAGTCATAGTTTTTAAGTTTTAATAATCCACAAATGCAAACCTTAAATTTTCAACACAAACCGAACTGAACTTAAAAAATTCTGAACTTGGAACCAAAAACAAATGTTCGTCCATCCCTAGAACTTGTGCACTTTACAAAACTTAAGAAAACAAAAGAAATATTATAATATATAGACTTACTTACTAGTTACTAGCTTTTCACATATTTTACACATAATATCTGAGATTTGCTTTACTAAAATACAGATTGACTGGACTTATTACACAGTGGACTTCTCCTTAGTTAATATGGCAAGCATATTACTACAGACTACTGCTGAAGTAACAACAACAGTCTCAATGTTTTTAAACTTACTCAAAGGAGAAATATTTTCTTGAAAAATAACATTCAAAGTTTGCTTGGTAATATGCGGTATAAATAATGGACAGAGTTTTGGGTGGGGAAAGATTGACAGAGGCTAGGAGCCAACAGCTTACCTTGAAATAGTTTGGTGGCTGTGTAGAGTTGAAGGTCACATAAATATATACACAAATAAATAAATAACATTATTATTTGTTATATCATTGTCGTAATGTTTTTTATTTCTTTATTTCTTTTTTTTATATTATTTATTTAAAAACATTACGACAATAATATAACAAATAATAATGTTATTTATTTATTTGTGTATATATTTATGTGACCTTCAACTCTACACAGCCACCAAACTAGTATTTCAAGGTAAGCTGTTGGCTCCTAGCCTCCTATAATCTTATTCTTTTCCCATCCAACACTAAACCAACCTCTAGGCCCTATGGACAGAGGAATTGATGTAGTAAATTAGTATGGGAAACAATTAATGGGCTAACATTTTGTTCTGTTTACTTAAGCAGAGCCACTATTGGTGATAATAAATTGGAACCAACTTTGAATCAATTTCTTAGGTAAAATAATATAGGCATAGGAAAATGTCACAAGTGTTCTAATGAAATAGAATTCAATTTGGTAATGAATACTAGATAATAAGAATACATATTACAATTACCGGTACACAGGGGTCGAAATTAACGCTCGCCCGAGGCTAGTGAAACTTTGCTCGGGCTAGTAAACTCCCATTTCACTAGCCCAACAGGCGAGTACTTTTTCCAGAGTTCCCGATTGCTGTTCGAAAAATCTCAATATTTTGCAACGATAACCTAACGAGTTTCCAGTAGTTGTTGTGCACAGTACCCAAATGATGCTAGTTTTGTAAAAGAGGTAGTGTAGGAGAGATCATAATTTTTAAACATGGTTATTGGTTTACAGTTTAGACCCGAGTAGGGTTACCAACTTGACTCGACAGAAATGGGATTCCAGGCATAACCTTAATATTTGTATATTTAGAACCTGAGATCAACTTACATAAATAAAAGCCTGGTTGTGATTGAGACTGTCCTTGACATAAATTTGAATTTTTTAGACACCAAGTCTGCAAATGATTTCTGATTGAGCAAATGTTTTGAGTAAAAATATGAGGTCAATAAGTGATATTTATTTATTAAGTATGAGAAATTCACAGGATCACAAATGAACTTTTACAAATTATTATGAAAAAGTAAGAGCAAGTTCATCAAACAGACTAAACACTTTGACCACCAATCTGCCACAATATTTGGTCAGATAACTACTATTATTAATTGTACGTTGGTGCAACTTTCGCAACAGTTACCTTCTCAAAGTGGCACTAAATAGGCTAACAGCAAACAAATATGGTACGATGGCTTTCGAGGAAAACTTCAATTTTAGATGGTTAATGAAATGATGCTTTGGCATGCTGAAACTAAATTTTCATTAATATGCAGTTGAAATTTGACGTTTTTACTTTTTACCAATTTCAGATAATATGTTATACGGAACAAAGCAATTCCTCCATCCGGACAAATGCTTTGAAATCCGGGTTGTCCGAAGAAATTCCGGAGGGTTGGCAACCCTAGACCTGAGATACGTACCAAGAAGTAGCCTAGTCAACTCACTCATACCAACTAAAACTATTTAAAACTATGGTCAAACTGATTGAAATGAAAAATCACTATCAAATATGTTCATGTTAGTCAACTAACTCCACATTTCAAAGATAAAATAAAATTAACACATATGTGTCAGTAAATTAACTAAAACAAAGTTATAATATGAATATCTAATACAGTATGTAACTTTGAAGAAGAGAGCTATAGAATTCACCATTATGTGCAACAAAACAATGCTGGCCCAAATGTATCTTATTCATTAGATTCTTCACTCAAGTTTTTTCAGCTTAGAGTTAGACTCTACCTGTTGAAAATGTCAAAACATAACATGACAACATTATACACTACATTATTAATATAAACAATACATAAAATAAAATTGTAAGTTTTGATAAGAAAAATAAAATGAAATTGCATAACATAAATTATTAAATAAAATATATTTTTTACAAGCAATAATGTATGACTTAGGCCCACATTACCATACTACTTAACGCACACACACACACACACCACATACAACACAAATAAGGTTTAAGTTTTGAAACGACTTAATTTAACATAAATTTCACCAATCAAATTCCGTCCCAAAAGCGTTCAATATTTACCAATATAATGTACGTCATGATTGAAAACGATCTTGCATCGTCACCCTTAGCCGCTCTGCAGAGAACAATGTTTATAACATGTTTCTGGTTTCGGATAAAAAAAAAACAAACATTATTAGGCGTACCAGTATATCAAAATATTAATAGAAGTCACATGGCATTGTTTGCCTGTCTTGATGCTTACTGATATCGCACAAATAATGAATGTGTAATTAATAATTATAAAATTAATTACTACCTATATACAAAGTAAGTAGTGATGACATCGGGTAGTAAATATTGGAGTCGACTCCTCGATCGGCAATAAAGATAAGGTAAAAGCAGTTGACCTTCACCAATGTTGAACACCCTCCTACAGGCCTAATTTGTTCCAGGAGAGAGCAGCAAAAAAACAAATGTTTAATTTTTTACGCAAAAGTAATTTTTAGCCCACTACACTAGTTGCACAACACTGTCCCCCCCCCCTTCACCCACGCCACTAACTATGTATCGCTTGCTCGCTAGTCACTAGTCAGTCTTGGCTTCGGGCCAAGACTCTCGCTGCTTTGTTTTGAGAAAGAGAGGAAGAAGGAGCGCTAGTTAGCACTTAGACGAGGGAAATGGGGAAGGAGTAAAGCCAGCTGCGCGCAACTCAACAGAGTCAGAATCAACACTATGAGTGGGGTCCAGTCCAATTCAACAAACGCCAATATCTGACACAACAAACTA